>CM049805.1:17014866-17614866 GCA_027422405.1 Ptychobarbus kaznakovi
TGCTGCTCACCATTCATGGTGTGTGTGTTTGTTCACTTCTCACTGCTGTGTGTGTTCACTTGGATGGTTTAAATGCAGAGCACAAATTCCAAGTATGGGTCACCATATTTGGCCACACGTCACTGTGGTGTCGTGCTGAATGATCACAAAACGAACACGGCTTTATTCACTCAGACGGAAGAGTGCATAATAAAATAAAAACAGCCTATATATAATAACAGAGTCTCCTCTTGTGGACACTTTATGAACTGCACCCCAACCTAAAATATTACAATAAAGATTTTTGTATAAATACACTTTGATATGAACAGTGTACCATGTTACCAAAGTCTTAAATAAATGCCGAAACAATATGAAAGTGAAAGTGAAAAAGTGAAAGTGACATGACATGTGGCCATGGTTACTCATACTCGGAATTTGTGCTCTGCATTTAACCCATCCTAAGTGCATACACACAGCAGTCAACACACACCCCGTGAACAGCAGTGTAGTATAGCTCAAATATATTTTGACTTATTCTAAGTATATATGTGTGTGTGTGTGTGTTGTGTGTGTGTGTTGTGTGTTGTGTGTTGTGTGTGTGTGTGTGTGTGTGTGTGTGTGTGTGTGTGTGTGTGTGTGTGTGTGTGTGTGTGTGTGTGTGTGTGTGTGTGTGTGTGTGTGTGTGACCTTCTCCGTGAAATCCAGGCTAAGTCTCAAAATCTAATTATGAGATAACATGCATCAAGTTTGATTTCTACCATTAATTTCACTATAATTAAAATTTTTGAAATGCCCTTACTCAGTCAATATTAAAGATATAAAGGTTAAATGTTCACAGAATGTTCTTTAGCATATGAAGGATGATTTTTTTGGGTAGAAAACAGCAAATAACAAAAAAATAGTTATTAGTGCTGTCAAACTATTAATCGTGATTAATCGCATCCAAAATAAAAGTTTTTGTTTACTAAAGATATGTATGTGTAGTGTGTATATTTATTTTACATATATAAATACACACACATGCATCTATATATTTTAAAAAAATATGTTATGTTTATACATGAAACATATTTATTTATAATATAAATTACATAATTATAAATATATACAGGTAAATATTTTCAAAATATATACTGTATGTTTGTGTATTTATATACACATTATAAATATACACAGAACACACACATGTACTATGCAAACAAAAACGTTTATTTTGTATGTGGTTACGAATACGAATACTCACGAATAATCGTTTGAAAGCACCAATATATAATATATATATATATATATATATGTATGTGTAAGGTCTGTTTTGTGGTTCTGTCTTGTTCTTGTTTTCATGTCTTTTATTTTGAAGTTTTGTTATGGTTCATGTTTGTGTCATGCTTCCCTTTCCCTCATGTCTTCATGCTATTGGTTCCCTTGTTCAATGTGCCATGTTCTGATTGGTTGTCATGTTCATTGTGTCATGTCCCCATTGGTTGTCTTAGTCATGTGTCTTGTTTTTCATTGGTTTGTTCATGTCATGTGACCCACTCTGTTTGTTATAAGTAGAAATGTCATTGTCTTGAACCTGGTCGTGTATTAATGTTGTTACCTGCTGTCGGTGAGTCTAGTCTGTCCATGCCACGCCAAGTCTGTGTCAAGTCTGTCTTTGTTTGGATTATGTTTGGCTTTCATTTGTAAATAAACTGCACTTGGGTTCATCACTACGCTCGCCTTCAGTGGACATTCGTTACAGAATGTTACCATCAGCTAACAACATTTTTCAAATAGGCTATTATAGTTGTGATTCATAATTATTGATTGTATTCTTTTAAATGTTAAGCTAAAACTGCCTGTACTCTGATTTTGCTGTAAAAGCAAATTGCTTTGTCAGGCTGAGAGCATTTTACCCCACCATTGGGCAAAACACCCCCTTGGTACAAATTAATATTTTGTTAAAAATCTACTAAAATGAAAACTCTAGACATTTTTCATACTTGTTTTATAATTTATGACATTGTCAGTAAAACTATGATGTCTGGACACATTTAACATTTATTTCATAGAAAAAATTAAGTACGCATTCCTTAAGGGGGTCTTGCTCTACCCTATGTGATGTAAATGTAAACTCTTCATGGATGATGATCAGATATTTCTGTTTACTTTACTAAAAAAGCATGCTTGGCCAGTTTCAGAGAGAAACTAGTAGCCAGGCAACAAATGAGTGACCAATCCTAAGTAGCAACATCACTACACGCTTTCTGCCAGCATAGTTCAGTATGGTTTGCCAACTGTGCAGAGAATTCCAGGCCGAGAATGGTTTGTAATTATGCGATGCACAATCAGTACCCCCAACATCCGTGCCGACCTCACTTGTGTTCGAATGGGAGCAACTCCAAACGGCCATGTTGCAATGTCTAGTGGAAAGCCTTGAGAGAAGAGAGGAAGCTGTTGTAAGGTAGACTCAGCTCCCGGTTGATATCCATTATGTTAAAATTCTCTCAAATGCCCAACAAGCACATATGTGTATAGTGTTTGGGTGTCTGTATTCTTGGCCATGTAGTGCACCACTATGGGATCAGTATTTGAACATTCTCCCTGATGTGTTCAGATGGTAGAAAATAAGGAATTCCCTATATAGTTACCACAGACATAAGTATTGGAAACATAATTTAGGAAAATAAATAAAGCATGCTTTTCTGAAAGGAGCGGGTGTAGCTTTTATCCAACAGGGTCCCCTTGACAGACCACGCCTCATTGGTGTTGCTCTCCCATGTGTACTTCAAACGCTTCAGCCATCATATTCTGAGCTTGATCTGTATGTTTGAAGATCCACTTTATGGTCAAAGTCATGTGTGTCCTTTGTTATTGTCAGTCAGATGGATCTCAGCTGCAGCTTAAACAGAAGGCACAAACGGACAAAAACATAACAAGCAGATTTCGGTCGCATATGCACACAGAATTAGGGTACTAATGAGGACTAATGACAAAATTAGCTAAATGTTCCAGCCAGGATTATTTAGTAATGCTGTGCAGCTCAATTATATACATTAAAGTAAAGTAAAATAAAAATAAAAAATCATAATTGTATTGTGATGGATTTCGACATTTGAAGCCAAGTCAAAAGCTACTGAAAAATGTTAAAAGAATAATTTTGACATTTTCAAATTTACATCCTGTGGACCATTTCTGGTTCAAAAGCTTGTCAAAAATATCTGACCTCCAAAAAACATTTAAACTTCATGCTCTCTGCTTGTTTACACACAGAAACCTAGCATCTAAAGTTACATACATCTGCATGTATATATATGCAAGAGCCGGTTGATTACATCGAATCCATCAAAATGCTTATCAGGGTTCGTTCCCCTGCTGTGAGCAGCTGCATAATTATCAAGAAGAATCTTGTTGTAGATGCAAATAGGGCCTTTTGAACTAGAGCACCATGTTCACTGTCAGTCACTAAACTCATAAGCCCTGCAACTTTTCACAGGTCTTGTGACAAAATCAATATATATTGTATCTGTATCAATGTACGCTACTGTTGTCTAACATTTTATATAATATTATTAGCTTTACATTGAAAGAAAAAATATTTATTTGCAAAAACAGATAACTCTGTTTTATTTTCAAAAATCATGTATTTTTTATTATGTTATCGTGTTTTTATTGTGTTAGTTAGCTGTTTTTTGTGTTATTTTTTAGCCTACTCAAAATAACCCAACTGCAGTTTGATTGAGATTAATTGGAATGCACAATGAAAAAGCATGATTTCTGAGAGTTATTGGTTTTTGCAAATGAACCCTTCATATATATACACACATATATATATATATATATATATAACAGGCTCTTTTGTGTACTTTTTTATGTATATTAGAGAAAATGGGCTCTTTCTCTCTCGGCTTCTCCGAGGTGGGTCTCAAACTCTTGATCACCTGCATGGGAGGCAGACGTGCTAACCAGGAGGCTAGTTGGCCGCAGCCACTAGCATCTGTCACTAGTGCGTCCTTGAGATCAGGGGAGTGAGGTTTACCTGCAGAACATCTACTCGCTGGCCTCCGTTATTATATATATAAACATTCACAAGACTCATTGTTAACTGTAAATATTCTCATATTCTCTCAAATATTGCTGCTTTATGTACAATACCCTGGACAACCCGTCTGCACATCCCTCTTATTCACATTACTATTTTATTAGTCCCAGTACACTGTTTTTTTGCACATCTTATTGTTTTTTGCACATCTTATTGTTTTTTTTGCACATCTTATTGTTTTTTGCACATCTTATTGTTTTGCTCATCTTATTGTCTTTGCACTTTTTATTTCATTGCACATTTTACTCTTTTTCTCTTCTTTTACCATATATATGCTCTCGTGTTGTGTTACTTTATATAATTTGTTATTGTTATTATTTTGCACTGTCCACTGAGCGGACCTGATTCGATTACATTTCACTTCTAATTATACCCTGTATAATTTATTATGTGACGAATAAAGAAACCTTGAACCTTGATATACATATACACTCACTGGGCACTTTATTGGGTACACTTTCCTAGTACCAGGTTAAGGTCTTTGCCTTAAGACAGTTTTGCCTTCAGAACTGCCTTAATTCTTCGTGGCATAAATTCAACAAGGTGTTGGAAACATTCCTCAGAGATTTTGGTCCATATTGACATGATAGCATCACGCAGTTGCAGCATATTTGTCGGCTGCACATCCACGATGTGAATCTCCAGTTCCACCACATCCCAAAGGTGCTCTATTGGATTGAGATCTGGTGACTGCGGAGGCCATTTGAGTAAAGTGAACTTATTGTCATGTTCAAGAAACCTGTCTGAGATTATTTGAGCTTTGTGCCATGGTGCATTATCCTGCTGGAAGTAGCCATCAGAAGATGGGTACACTGTAGTTATAAAGGGATGGACATGATCAGCAATAATATTCAGTTAGGCTGTGGCGTTTAAACGATGCTCAATTGGTTTCTAAGGGGCCCAAAGTGTGCCAAGAAAATATCCATACACCATTGCACCACCACCACCAGCCTGAACCATTGAGACAAAGCAAGATGGATCCATGCTTTCATGTTCTTTATGCCAAATTCTGACCCTAACCATCTGATTGTCACAGCAGAAATCGAGACTCATCAGACCAGGCAACGTTTTTCCAATCTTCCATTGTCCAGTTTTGGTGAGCCTGTGTGAATTGTAGCCTCCGTTTCCTGTTCTTAGCTGACAGGAGCGGCACCCGGTGTGGTCTTCTGCTGCTGTAGACCATCTGCTTCAGGGTTCGATGTGTTGTGAGTTCAGAGATGGTATTCTGCATACCTTGGTTGTAACGAGTGGTTATTTTGAGTTACTTTTCCCTTTCTATCATCTCTAACCAGTCTGCCCATTCTCCTCTGACATTAACAAGGCATTTTCATCCACACAACTGCTGCTCACTGGATATTTTCTCTTTTTCGGACCATTCTCTGTAAACCCTAGAGATGGTTAATTTCAGTAGATCAGCAATTTTGAAATACTCAGACCAGCCCGTCTGGCACCAACAACCATTCCACGTTAAAAGTCACTTAAATCCCCTTTCTTCCCCATTCTGATGCTAGGTTTGAACTTCAGCAAGTCGTCTTCACCACATCTAGATGCCTAAATGCCTTGAGTTGCTGCCATGTGATTGGCTGATTAGCAATTTGTGTTACCAAGCAATTGAACAGGTGCACCCAATAAATTTGCTGGTGAGTGTTGTGTATATATATATATATATATATATATATATATATACACACCACAGTCATGGCCAAACATATCGGCACCCTTGGTAAATATGATCAAAGAAGGCTGTGAAAATAATCTGCATTGTTAATCCTTTTGATCTTTTACTTAAAAATGCACACAAATCTCACCTTTCATTGGATAAAAATATTTAAAATTATGAAATAAATATTTTTCTCAAACACATATTGGACACAATTATTGGCACCCCTAGAAATTCTTATGAGTAAAATATCTCTGAAGTATATTCCCATTCATATTCACAATTTTGAGCACTCCAGTCCAGGGTGATTATGAACATGAAATTATCCAGCCATAGCTTCGTGCTTAACAGAAATATAAATAGGAGGGAAAACAAAGGCCAAATTCCCTTAATCATCCATCATAATGAGAAAAAGCAAAGAATATATTTATGATGTGCAGCAAAAGATAATTGAGCTTAGCGAATTAGTGAAGAGGATTTTAAGAAAAGAGCTAGAGCAGTGAAAACTCCCATTTCCACCATCAGGGCAATAAATAAGAATTTACAATCAACATAAAATGTTACGAAACTGCCTGGAAGAGGATATTTGTCTATATTGTCGTAATGCATGGTGAGGAAGATAGTTTGAGTGGCTAAAGACTCTCCAAGGACCACAGCTGGAGAATTTCAGAAAACAGCTGTCTAGGGGTCAGAAAATATTTAAAAAAAAATTGTCAAACAGCACCTACATCACCACATGTTGTTTAGAAGGGTTTCAAGAAAAATTATCCTAGCTCATCCAGAAACAAACTTCTGCATATTCAGTTATCAGACACGACTGGAACTTCAAATGGGACTGGCTTCTATGGACAGATGAAACTAAAAAATGAGCTTTTTAGCAGCAAAAACTCAAGATGGGTTTGGTGAACACAGGGATAGAAAGTACCCATGTGTACAAGGAAATATACTGCTGTATGTTTGATGTTGTGGGCCTATATTTCTGCCAGAGGTCCTGGAAATATTGTTTAGACACATGGCATCGTTGACTCTATCAAATACCAACAAATGAAAAAATCAATAAGTGACTGACTCTGTTAGAAATCTTATAATGGGCCATGTTTGGATCTTCCAACCGTACAATAATCCAAACACAAACCTCAAAAACAAAACAAAAATGGGTCACTAAGCACAAAACCAAGCTTCTGCTATGGCCATTCCAGTCCTCTGACCTGAATCCTATAGAAAACGAGTTGGGTGAACTGAAGAGAAGAACCACCAACATGGAGCTGGGAATCTAAAGGGTCTGGAGTGATTCTGGATGAAGGAATGGTCTCTGATCTCTTGTCAGGTGTTCTCTAACCTCATCAGGCATTATAAGAGACAATTTAGAGCTGTTAATCTGACAAATGGATGTTTCAAAAAGTATTGAATAAAAGGGTGCCGTTAATTGTGGCCAATGTGTATTAGAGAAAAACATTTATTTCATAATGATATTTCCCCCCATTTTAAATTCTTATTTTCCAATGACACTTTATATTTTTGTGATTTTTTTTAACATGACCTATAAGAAAAAAAAAAATTAAATGAAATATATTTAAATGAAATCTAAAAAAAATAATTTTGTTTCATTGTTAAATAAAAGATGCAATTAAATTAAATTATGCAATTTTTGTCTTGGGAAATTTAAGGAAATAAAATATTTTTTTAAATTCTGTAACATACATCAAATCTATTTATTTATTTATTCATTCATTCCCTCACTCACGGTTGATGGAAAATCAATGCATGCAATTAGCTTAAAACATTAAAAGCCACAAAAAGTAAGTGAAATAAGTTTTAAAAGTCACACTGCAGCAAGTCAATAAACTGGGGTGATGCTAAGAATAATTTCCTATGAATTCACTGCAGCAGCTATGTGTTAAACACTGGCTCACTAAAGCTGTGATGCCCTACTGTGCCCTGGCTATAGTGACTCACGGGATGGATGGGATGATTAAATGACTCAGTGGAAAGCTTATAACAAAACACATTAGAAACACTATGAGCAGCAAAAAGAGAGAAATTAATTCTCCTTGCCTAGCTCCAATTCTGAAATTAAAGACTGTTCTGTTTTTGTTTCTTTGTTTTAAAATATTTTCATGAGAGGCTTTTATTTGATTATAAAACCAAGGTAATCATGAAGGGGTTAAATGAAGAAAGGGTAATTCATTGACAGATGATGTGGGACTGTGCAGAGATCAGGGTGTGCTGTATTTGAGTGCTGAAGTTTTCAAAGTTGGGAAAAATTGAGGTTTTTCAAGACATAAGGGCAGGAGGTTGTCAACTAGAGTTGACAGTAGAAAACACTGAGTATGCAGCATGATTTACGCTAAGAGACTATTGAATAACACATAAATAACTTCAAGCCTTGCATTGGGACTAAAATGTAATATAGGCATAGAATGTCATATAGTTTCATGCACAAAAATATACACTGCAAGTATCATATTTTTCTGTGCTACGTTGGCTTTCTTTTTGCTTGTATACTGCTATTTGGAATATAAAAATGGTTGCTGAAAAGTACATAATGTACATAGTTCAATAAAAAGTCTATGCAAATTTTTTTTAAAAAACTGATAAACTGTAACCAGCAAAAGCACATCATACTAGGAATTTCCCAATCAAGTTAAAACCGAACCTATATGCTCTTGGTATGCAGTATGAGCCAGGTGATTTCAAGAATGAATGATTTAGCTTTATTTCATTAACTCAGCATAGCAAAGGTAAATTTACTTTATGGAAGCAATTACTATGGCTAACAGACAGGCCGAGGCAATTTGAAGGTTCTAATTTCATAAGACTTTAGATCAATTATCATGAGATGAGGAGAATAGTGTTACTGTATAAGATCTAGAAATGAATATGACATAAAATGGCTGCGCATTTACAAAAGTGCCAAAGGACATATAACTAGTGTTTGAAGTTATATGAAGTTTGGGGTCGGTAAGATTTTTTTTGTTTCTGCATTTGATCAAAAAAAGAAAAATAAATATTGTGAAATATTATTACAATATTATTACATTTAAAATGACTGATGTCTATTTGAATAGATTTACAAATGTATGACTGTCGTGGCAAAGCTCATTTTCAGCAGGCATTATAGTCTTGTTATACTACAGGCCCGTCGAATGCTTAAATCTGATTGGCTGACGAACGTTCTGAGGTGTGCAATTATTTTCAGGGAAACGCACAGTGAACGTAGTTGCAGGCTGCTCTCTTTACCACATTACAGTTCCGTATCACTTCGCCAAATTATTTATCTTATTTCAAAGGTCTTATAACAGAAAAATAACCAAAACCAACAATAACACTGGCCAAAAAAATAAATGCATTAAACAAAAGGATAAAAACGACAGATTTTGTCCATTTATTTGCCAAAAAATTAAGTTTTATTATGTATGGAAAGCACATAGCCTACTCTCTCTCTCCCGCTCTCGGTCTCTTCCTCAGAGACACACGTATAGTTTGCACAAACCTTAACATAAGCGCTAATGTAATTAGCACTACTCTGACAATTTTATCAGTAACATAGTTTAAAAACTTAAAAACTACATGACTTCTCACAAGGGAGGTAGCAACAACGGCGCTGTACGTGAAGAAAATTAACTTAAAGTCTCAATATAGACATTTCTGCCGATCACTGACTCACAGAGGTAACATTAATCTCTCTCTCTCTGTCTCATAACTTAGTTATTAACTGTATTAGTCTGCTATCAACGGCTCAAGCCTCCGTTACGGTTTAAAATTACGTTTTGGAATTAGCAAGGGAGGCGTTGAATGAGATGCGGAATAAATAATCCTACTCACAATAGCGATTGAAGTAGAAAAACTGGACAAATGCCTTGAAATATATCATCTGATCGATGTCTTGAAGTGTGGCAACCGAAGTATAAGTGGAATAATTGACTCCGAGCCGTTGAATTATTAGAAAAATAATGCACACCCGAGGTGTGACTGCCACTCCGCTTCGCGTCGTGACCACATCACCACCTCGGGTGTGCATTATTTTTTGAATAATTCAACGGCCCATCATCAATTATTCCTTACATATAGATATATATTTCATATATATATTTACAACCCGAATTCTGGAAATGTGGGGATGTTTTTTTTAGTTGAATAAAATGAAAATGATAAGACCTTCAAATCACATGAGCTAATATTTTATTCACAATAGAACATAGAGAACTTAACAAACGTCTAAACGGAGAAATATTACACTTTTATCCACTAAATGAGCTCATTTCAAATTTGATGCCTGCCACAGGTCTCAAAAAAGTTGGCAAGGTGGCAAAAAAGGGCTGAAAAAGCAAGACATTTTGAAAATATTCAGCTGGGAGAACATCTAGCAACTAATTAAGCTAGAGCAGAGTCTCTCAGAAGTAAAGATGGGCAGAGGCTCTCCAATCTGTGAAAGAGTGCATACAAATATTGTGGAATACTTTAAAAACAACGTTACTCAATGTCAAATTTCATCATCTACAGTGCACAACATCATCAAAAGATTCAGAGAAATTGGAGAAATATCTGTGCATAAGGGACAAAGCCGAAGACCTTTGTTAGATACCCGTGGTCTTCGGGCCTTCAGATGACACTGCATCACTCATCTGCATGATTCTGTCATTGGAATTACTAAATGGGCCCAGGAATACTTCCAGAAACCACTGATGGTAAACACAATCCGCTGTGCCATCTGCAGATGCCAACTAAAGCTCTATCATGCAAAAAGGAAGCCATATGAGAACATGGTCCAGAAGTGCCGTCGTGTCCTATGTGCCAAGACTCATTTAAAATGGACTGTTTCAAAGTGGAAAAGTGCTCTATGGTCAGACAAGTCCAAATTTGGCAAAAACGAGTCTAAGGGTGAATCCCAATTCTCTGTCTTACCCCTTCCCCTTAGTTTTGAGCGTTCACGTGAGAGTTAGGGCTGTCCCAATTGTCTTTTTGATCGAGGGGTAGGGCTAAGGGGAAGGGGTAGATACCCCTTAAAACCAAGCATTTTCGTGAGCTTACTTGAAACCAAGGGGTACCCAGAACACACTGCGGCCAGATCATCCAGAGAGTCCCATAAATGTAAGTATTTTCGGCTTAAATAATTAATTAAAAAATTACGACAGCTCTACACAGTCCTGTACATATATATTTGCAACCATGTTCTTAATTGAAACGTTTTTTAAAATCACTATTTTTCCACTCTAACATTACATTGCTGATTTGCACAACAGTCCCGCATTTCTCTGACTAGAGAAAACATCACTAAAACCCACGCAATCGACATACACACACTTGCAGACAGCAAGTTTGTGATCAACACTTGTCGCCTCTGGTGACGTAGCAGCCAGCTAGCGACGATCTATGGTGACATAACAGTAACCAAGTGGTGTCTCATTTCATAGGGGTATGTTTTCACCCCTAGCGCTTACCACTCGGTTTCGAGGGACAAGGGCTATGGGTAGGGCGAAGGGGTAGGGGAAGGGGAAGGTGTAAGACAGAGAAATGGGATTCACCCTACATGTTCCCTACATCCTACGTGTTCCTGTGGCTCAGTGGTCGAGCATTGCGTTAGCAGCGCAAAAGGTTGTGGGTTCGAGTCCCAGGGAACACAAATACTGACAAAACATGTATAACCTGGATTCACTGTAAGTCGCTTTGGATAAAAGCGTCTGCTAAATGCATAAATGTAAATGTACATGTGGTTTACAAAATAAAAACTATGCTAAAATGTCTCTTCATTTTCGTTGACCTAAACGAGATGAAACTAAATGTTATAACGTTATTTTGACTCGTATAGTTGTGTTATTATTATTTTGCAGTATTTCTGTTTCCTGCGTTTCACTTCAGGGGCTGCATAAGGTCACACTGCACAGAGGCAGGCGACGTCACTTCCTCAAGCCCCAATCGCGGCATTATTTAGAAGATGACAACAAACAAAGTTAAGTCTGACACAGAGAAAGGGGCCAATGGCCGGCCAGCCGGGGTTCGTCTTTGGGAGAAAAAAAAAGAAACGACATTTGGAAAAGCGTCTCGGGTTACTCGGGTTCTTCAACGCTTTGGGAACACCCCTGGGCATGCCGATTGTCTGAAGCCCTTATAGAATCACGCCAATTCATTGCTGATGGCGCGACGCCGCCCCTGACGCACTCACATCATCAGCTAATACTGGCAAACGCGCCATCCACTCCTCAGATTTCTCTGCCGAAAAGAACCCTGTCGGCAGCGTGAGGAGCTTGGCAGCGAACGCAGCGTCTTGTTCCCTATTAAGAGAACAAGGGTTACGCGAGTAACCCGAGACGTTCTCTATCATAGGTTCTCTTAATGCTGCGTGAAGCTCTTCACACTTTGGGAACAATATACCAAACACGCCAAGCTAAAAACGCTGCCTTACCTGGTCCAAAATGAACCAACAACGTACGGCTGGTTCAAACAGATAAGACCTGGGAACCTGGAGCCGTATCAATGTCAAGGTTGTAAAACCTGACAAAAGTGTGTGGAGAGGACCAACCTGCCGCCACACAAATATCCTCAAGGGGTACCCCTCTAAAAACAGCTTGAGAGGAGGCTACACCCCTAGTAGAATGCGCCCGAAGACTAAGAGGTGAAGGAAGGTTCCACGCCTCATAAGCCAGCGAAATGGCATCTCTCACCCAGTGGGAAATCATCTGCTTTGACGTGGCAAGCCCGCGGTGGCCAGCACCAAAACACACCAGCAACTGGGAGGATTTTCTCCAAACTTTAGAGCGATCCACATACACTTCAATGCCCGTAATGCCGGCGTACCGCATGGAAGCTTCTCATCCTCACTCGAAGCAAAGGGAGGAGGATGGAAAGAGTGAAGCGTGACTCACCTCCTCAGAGCTCGAAACAAAGGGAGGAGGATGGAAAGAGTGAAGCAAGACCTTGGGAATATAGCCAGGCCTGGCCGCAGGGTCACTTTGACTAGTGGACCCGACCTTGGGAATATAGCAAAGTCAGGCCTACACATCTCACTGACCGCAGGGTCACTTTGACTAGACCCGGGGCAAAGTCCATACACATCTCACTGACAGAGAGGGCCTGCAAATCTCCAACTCTTTTCAATGACGTAAGCGCCAGCAAGAGAGTAACCTTAAGAGTCAGTATCCGCTCTGGAGCTGATTCTAGGGGCTCAAAAGGGGCTGTCACTAAGCCTTCGAGGACGACTGATAAGTCCCAAGAAGGAACTGCCATCGGACGAGTCGGCCTAAGCCGTCTGACGCCACGCATAAAGGCGGAGACCATACAATGTCTCCCCAGGGGGACCTCATCCAGCTCTCTCCGAGCTGCAATGGCCGCGACATAAACCCTTAGGGTGGTAGCGGCCGCCCCTGTTGTCAGTCTCTCCTGCAAAAACTCCAGCACTGGACCAACAGGGCAGTTAACTGGGTCTATTGCACGAGCCAAACACCAGGACTCAAAGACACCCCACTTGGAAGAATATAGCTTCCTAGTAGTGGGGGCCCTTTCACTGGCAATGGTCTCCTGAACCTCGACAGGTAGATCAAGCATCAAGGCCCCTGGCCCTGTATGGGCCATACCCACAACTTCCAGCGCTCTGGTTGGGGATGCCAGATCCTGCCCTGAAGCTGGGACAGCAGGTCCCGCCTGATCGGGATCTCCCAAGGGGGCCGATACAGGAGGGGAGTCAGCTCCGAGAACCAAGTCTGGGAGGGCCAGAATGGGGCTATGAGAAGGAGACGGGCACCGCTCACCTTTACTCTGCATAGGACTGCCGGAATCAGCTTTGCTGGTGGAAACGCGTACAGCCTGGCATTCGGCCACGGATGGGCGAATGCATCTATGCCCAGAGACGTCGGGAAGCTTAGGGAGAACCAGAGCGGGCATTGGGACGACTCTTGAGAAGCAAAGAGGTCCACTTCCGCTTTGCCAAACAGGCTCCATATCTGGGATACCGTCTGACGGTTCAACATCCACTCTCCCGGCCTTAGTTTCTCCGGGGCGCGACGGGGAAAAATGGATGACTCCCTTTTAAACACCTCAAGCCGAGAGTGGAGGGTTATGAGACAAAGATTCTCACAAAATTTACATTTTGAAATCCCATAAACCTCCTCGCGTGCATGCGAAATCCCCAAACATTTTACACACTTACTGTGTGGGTCATCGCGCGCGATAAATCGCGCACACGGCGTTTGACAACGGCGATATTCCATGGCACTTCACCGCAAGGAGAACAAAGTTCCGCTGTATGCAGTCGCCGAAGTGCAAACGGAGAATCCGTGTCCGAAGTAAGTAATATTGGGCCAGAAAAATCGCAACAGAAGGGCAGTATGGCCACTTCATGAAGGCAGAGAAATCTGAGGAGTGGATGGCGCAAGTTCGCCAGTATAAGTTGACGACGTGAGTGCGTCAGGGGCGGCGTCGCGCCATCAGCCAATGAATTGGCGTGATTCTATAAGGGCTTCAGACAATCGGCACGCCCAGGGGCGTTCCCAAAGCGTGAAGAGCTTCACGCAGCGTTAAGAGAACCTATGATAGAGAACTTTCATTACATAGAAGTGGAAAAGAAAACGGGATGTGTTGTGGAAAAAGATGGGAGAAATGTAGTGTTGTCAAAAGACCTGGTACTTCGGTACAAAGTCGGAAGTAAAAAAAACAAAACCTTCACGTACCAGATCTTTTAAAATATCGAGGACCCAGTGTCCTGACATTTTATCCTACCCGTCAGATTTTCCTACCTCGGCTTACTGCTCATGCATGTGCGCATCAATATTGCATACTTTTTCTCATGCTGAACAACAATATTTAATGTCTCTGCATTACTGTAAGGGTAGGTTTATGTTTGGGGTAGGTGTAGACATTAATAAAACACAATCTAATCGGTAGAAAAAAATATTTATTGTTGCTTTCCTGCATTAGCTATATCCCTTCTATCCACAAACGCGAATATAACACGTAATTACTGTATGTGCATTACTGTAAGGGTCGGTTTAGGTTTGTGGTACACATTAATAAAACATAATTTAACAGGGTAGCATTTTTCGTTGTCGAATTGTACTAACCACTGTTTTAATGGGAGGTAGCATAATCTGACAGGGTAGGACAAATCGACAGAACACCGGTCAACCCGGTTCTTGATGTGTACGGCCGTATGATTTCCGCTATGCAGAAACCGGTACCGGTATCTGACTAGTTTAAAAACGGAATTTACAGTTTAACACAGAATGTCATGATATTTGTCACGGTTTGGATGAATTAATAAAAATAGGTCATTACACTTAAATCAAATTGCGATATGGACTAGTATCTGTAAATATTAAGCTGCAAAAGTAAATTCAAATATGAATCCTGCATATTCTGAGTCTCTGTGAATGAATGAATGAATGAATGAATGAATGAATGTCAGGTTTTTTCCTACATATAATGAAACAGTGATTTCATCATCTGCCATCTAAATGTGGACACAAACACAAACAATATCTCCAGAACTGCTCTGAGAATCACGTCACGAGCATTTGACCGTTTAATTTGAGTAAAACCAGCATCATATATACACACCATGTACACACACAGCTAATTTTGTGCATACAATTTAAAAATGTGTCAGTTTAAACATTTGCTATGTTATCTATGTTCTATTGTGAATAAAATATTGGCTCATGTGATTTGAAATTCTTTTAGCTTTAATTTTATTCAAATGTAAAAAAATAATGTCCCAACATTTTCCGAATTCGGGTTGTTTAAATATATAAATGTAAATGATAACATACAGGCAGCAGGCAAATTGTTTTATAAATAATAAAGTAGTTTTATCACGTGAAATAAAAGAGACCACATTGTGATAATAAAGACATGAAACTAGCAAAGTGTATGAGATGTATGTCATTATACAAAAGTATTTAACTGCAGAATGCCATAGTTGTATAATCAGAATGAAGTATTCCAAAGAACTGTATAATAACTGTATATAAGTCTATATGTATTATATGCTGTACATAATTAGGGGAATTTTTATCAATAAATTATATTTGGTTCTCTATATGAAATATCAGAACACCACAGTATATGGCACTGGGATAATGAGTTAAAAATCAATAAACCACCTGTTTCAAAAAATAAATAAAAAAGTTAGCAACAAGGTTAGCTGTGAATTGAAGACATTGATCAATACTAGATCTAGATACTTATGAAATTAAAATTAATTAATGAAATTAAACACCACAGGCCTCAATAAGACATTGACAATACAATCTAGAGAAATTAAAATGAAATTCACCACATGCTTCATATTTACACAACAAGCCAATATATTCTATAATAGAATCATATTGCACACCAAAATATTGTCTAAAAAATATATGTAGAACTCTTCCGACTTGTCAGTCAACACAGATACATTGTATCTGACACATAGGTAAATACAATCATGATGCAAGCCAGTGGCATAGCAATGTAGTGGTTTGCTCTGGGCATTTCTAAAATAAAACTGGCAGAATGGTGGTGCAAGAGTGATCTCTAATCCTTCAATTCATAAGGAAAACAGAAATTGAGGTAAAGAGTCTAGTCTAAGAGAAGGATGCTGCATAGAATGTTAAAAGGGTGGAAACTAGCGACAGCAATGGGAGACGGAGGATGGTATAATGTTTCATGTTCTGTTTCCTGTCTGTCAAGTCTTGAAAATTCATTCAGGCTGTGTTTGTTTGTGGATGTGTGTGTTTTTGTTTTCTTTCTTTAGTTGTTTACCTTCCTGGGAAATATGCTACTTAACCACATTGTGATAAGAATACAAATTATCATGAAGGCTTTTTTTTATCAGTTTTGATTTGCAAGATAATTTTAAGATAATTCTGTCTCTTCCTCAGCTGTGCTCTTGTAGCAATGCCAATTCATCGCAATCTTTTTAATTCACTATAAATAAGAAAAGGTCTGAATAGTTGTAATAGTTATATGTAAAATATATGGCAACTGGCAGAGTAACAATTATTGAATTATCGTGGACATGAGCCTTCAGCAACTCTTAAGTAATGACAAACAGCTAAAGAACGTTCACAATAATGAGGCGAGGATAAAGGAAACCAGTGTTGATCAGGGCAGACTTCATTTCAATAAAAATATAGCTTAGTTATAGATGGTTAGCCTTGAGTTAGACTTTATTAGACAGAAGAATAATCATTGTTGGTATATGGGAGCTTTCCTACATAATTAGTTTATTAATATAATCAGCCCCCAGCCTTTCAGGCAGCTTCATGCAGCTTAGATTAGGATTGTTGGAGGAGAAAAAAGAAGAAAGGAAGGAAAACTTAATTATATTCATTAATAATCCTCACATATACTTTGAATGAGAAAGCAAACCAAATGAAATGAATAGGCCAGACATAAGCAGACCAAAATACAAAAGTTTATGACGATGCTCCAGGATATTTTATAAGAAAGAATGGGGGCGGTAAATGCTTTCTTGTGATCTTGGTGTTGTTGTTTTCTTTTTCTGTAAATATGAATAAAACATCACATCTATTATGAATCTATAAATCAGTGAACATTGTGCACTGTGTATTTTTTGTTTACGTTGTCTTATGCTGTCATCTCAGAGTGATAGTGACACCTAGTGGTGTGGATGCAGCATCACACACAAAACAATTATAGAAATGTGCCATTCACAATCATGATTAAATCAGTTAACAAGTCAAAAGTGTAAAGTAAAAGGCAGATTATAAAAAAGGTAATAGTATTTTCTTGGTCATGTGATTTCAACACAACTCTGTTCATAATAAAAAAAGCGAATTGGGTGGGTGGGTTTCCATCAAATTGTTTGAGCAGTTGGTGGTGGTATGGTAGTACTGGTAACCTAGTAGCAGTAAATACAAAAAATGGAAGAACACCATCAATGGAAACGGCCAATTAGTGACGTGGGTTTAATGTTCGCTACATGTCAGAATTCATTCAGCAAATGCGTTTCCATCTCCCATTATTCGCATTAGCCTTTTTTCGCACAAATCAAAAACCACCTCAAGCGATTGCAAAAATGTTTTTGCGAATTAAGGGATGCTTTTTGTTATTAGGCATTTCCATCACTCGTTTCTAATGCAATACTTCAAAATATGCATTAAAACAGGGTGATGGAAACATTGCTAATGAGATACTAAGGGCCAGATTAACTAAACAGAGCAAATTAGCGTGAGAGCGTAATCCAATAAAAGTCTCAATTGAACATTCTATTGGAGATCTACTCATAATGTGCAAACTAAAGAACACATGCACTCTAATCAATTCCATAATTACCTAACTAGATTAGCGCAGTGTTGTAAACAAGCAAGTTTAGGTTTAAGTTTATAGAGAAACCCTGAAGATCCAAAGCTCTCACTTGTAACACTGATTCCAATTATCCTGAGAGGATAGGCAATACAATTTATTTTAGTCCATTTTCTTAACCGATACAAGACAGAAATTTTTTAATTTTCTGGTTGTCATACTCTCATTAAGTTACAGTTTTCATCTGCTCAAGCAGAATGTTAATGACATCTTGTGCTTCAGCTATCTCTGGTTAAAATTAGCTAATGCTAAAGTCAGTGAATCCATGCTAACATACAAACCTAAATAACTGTTCTCACGTCATGTACAGTGTAGGTGAAAACACATAAACAAAGGTTTACATTTCAGTGCCTCTCCATACTAAACTGGTTAAATGTACATTAATTTAATCTTCCACTTCAGTACATGAACAGTGTTGATCCTGCGTGATGTCATTTGCGATCGCGACGACCGTAACATGAGGCTTCTCCCGCTTGTATTGTGATCTGTAAACCATCGCTTCCAAATTAGTCTTGTTACCCACCATATTCATTTTAAAATATTTAATGTATCCCTCTATGGCAATTTTAAGTCCCACTTCAATGATGAGAGGTGGTCCTTCTGTGTTCAAAATTGATCAAAAATGCCTTGGAACAGAGTTTTCACACTGACAGCTGTGTTGTAAGACAGTTAGCAACTGTTTGTTTTCCGAGTAGCAACAGTAAATAAGGGGGGCGGTTTTGTGTTTTTGGTTTGTTGCATGATTTCTCCACTATAAATTTTTCTTCTAAAAGCAAAATTCCTACAAATGCATATACTATAAGGTCAGCCATGAAATAACTGTTTCACTGCATGTGTTTAGTAGATCCTGGCAGTTTTTTAATCCCAAAAGAGGGTAAGTGCTTTACTGATAGTAAATCTGTATGTAAGTGGTAACCTAACTTTTAAACATCAACTATATGCAGATATCCAGATTCAGAAAGAAGATAAATAATCTGATTTAAAAAGGGGCCAACAAGCAAAAGCACTAAACATAGCCATGTACATTTTACACTCACTGTGATTTTGGCTTAGGGAGAAGGAGAGCACACCTAATTCAATCACAGACAAAAAGCACCAGAATGAGAAACAAGGCACGTCCAGCAGATCACAGGAGTCAGTAGAATCAAAGAGGTAAAAATCTAAACCGCTTAAGTCTGTGATGGTGAGAGCAGATAAGTCACTTTCATCAGGGCCAATTAAAAAAAAATAGAGGACCACTTTTCTGGGACCCTCTTAACTTAATGGAGTATTTTATACACCTAATGTTTGTGTGCATTCAAGGTTCTGCCTCACGTCACCATATCAGCTTTTGAGACAATCTATAGACGCAACAGAAAAAAAACAAAACAATACACAACCAAAAGGTCAACATGTGCTTATTTTTTTAAGCTGAAGCACCATGCCTTTGCATGTACCCTTGTATTTTTGAGTGAATTGTGAATGCAACTTAATTCCAAAAAAAAAAAATTGTATTTGCATTTTTGACAGCTAAGTTGCATGATTACTATGGACACAAAAACTTTTATATCTGTATTCCCTGCTGTATCTAAATCTTTTTCATTAAAAAAGGCCTTGTTATTTAAAATAAAAAAATAAAATAAAATAATTTACAAACAATTCAAACTCAAAAATGCAACTTCATACAAGTGTTGGCATCTTCAATAACGAAGCTATAAGTAGTTAAAAACTGTTTTTTTGGTCATATCTCAACTTGGGCACAAAGTAAGTAAAAAAAACATGATTATGGCTGTGCAGTTTAATAAAATGTATAAAATTAAATAAAAATTATTTATTTTATAAAAAAAAGTATAATTTTGCAACAAGATTTAAACTCACATCCTCTAGACTTGTATCATAACGAACCAGTACGTTATTAAAATGATTGTATTAGTCATATCATACATATGTTACAGGACTACCATGAGGGCCCACTCAAAAACGAAAATAAATGTGTATGAAGTCCATGTTTTTAAGTGATGATTTTAGCAGACTTGTCAAAGTTTATTATGCTCAGCACACAAAGGTTTATTGGACATAAATTTCCTATTATCCCTGCCTTTCCTGTGCGAGTGGAGATATTAAGGAGTCCACATGAGTGAGTGGGATAAGGTAGTGAGTGAGCGCAGTGGAGATGAGGCGAATAGGTACGCCTGGCAGCTCATAGGCAGATGGAGAAGCTGCACTTCCACAGGTGGGATGAGCCTCAGGCATTTCTCTCTCTCCGCTGTTCCCTGAGACATCCTTCTCAACCTCACACTCGCTCAGTCAGCCTAATCCAGCCCTGACAGGATGAGGCCAGCACACACTCACATGCACCAATGCCCAGACAAATACTCACAGACACTTGGACCGTCCCTCATTAACACCATTAAACATCTCAATTTTTCACAAATACACTAAACATAATTCTTGTTTCTCATTACATTTGATCTGAAGATTTATGCTTAAAATGCTTTCCATTAGTTTGTAGACAAATTTAAATTATCCCTACATAATAATTTATTTACATAACAGCACGTTAGCTCACACATTATTTAAGGCACTAATAATCATCAATATGTTTTTAATAGCATGCTAATATGCAGCTTAATTAATAGTGAATAGGTCCCTATAGTAAAGTGGAAATATAAAAATAGGTCCCTATAGTAAGTGTTTCTCAAGTATATTATTAAACGTTAATGTTAATTGCCACGATGGCAATTATATGTTTTGTTTTCACAGTTTGTTTTTTCTTACTATTACTATATATATATATGCTCAGATGAGCTTTTTTTGTCACATACACAATTATACAGAGAATAACCAGCAGTGAAATGTGTTCTCTGCATTTAAACCCATCCAAGTGCACACACACTTGGAGCAGTGGGCAGCCGACATTTGCGGCACCGGGGAGCAGTTGGGGATTCGGTGCCTTGCTCAAGGCCTCACCTCAGTCGTGACTCGTGGACAATTCCTGCCGGAGTCGAGATTCGAACCCACAACCTCGGGTTACAAGTCTGACGCTCTATCCATTAGAGCCACGACTGCCAATTACCTATTTATAAAAAACTACTAATTACCAACAGAATACAATAATTGTTTTAATGATTTTCTGACCAGTATTTATAAAGTTGAATGAAGTGTTAATTTTATCAAATTTGCTGAATGTAAATCAAGGGTTATATTGTTCTCTCTCTTTCTTCAGCTTACTCCCTTTATCAGGGGTCGCCACAGCGGAGTGATCCTCACAACCGATTTGGCACGTTTTTACACCGGATGCCCTTCCTGCCGCAACCCAGCCCTGAGCGTGCACCAACTCGTGCAACCCCAGTGCTAGGACACACTCACTCACTCACACACACACACATATTCACTCACTATGGCCAATTTATTTCGTTCAATTCACCTATACGGCATGTCTTTGGATTGTGGGGGAAACCGGAGCACACGAAGGTACCACGCACAGACACTGGGAGAACATGCAAACTCTACACAGAAAGGCATCCTGGCACACCCGGGACTCGAGCCAGGGTCCTTCTTAGGGTTATTGTTCAATAAATAAAAAAGTAAAATAAAAAATCCTTATTTGAGATAAAATAAACATTAACTGAAATATAATTAAGCATTTCTCATTTTCATTGAGTTTAAGATGAAGTACTAAAATAAATAAACCTAAATAAACTAAAATTTAAAACTGTATATACATATTAAAAACTGATTAAATTATATTGGTATATTATTGACTTTGTCAATCCTAAAAATCCAAAAAATATATATTTTTTCCCTTCAAATGTTACACCTGGTATATAAAATACAACATAGGGATATATAATGTTAGGTTATATCTTTAAAATTAGACGGAGAGAGAAATTGAATAGTGTTTGGATATAGCAATAATTGTTCATTTTAATTAGGCTCTTCCACCTCTGTAGCCATATTGCTTTGTACGTCTCATCACTTTTTTGTGGATACCAGTAATACGATACGCGTGAAAGTCTAATACCAAATGTTGTTTGTGTCTTCTGTTCCCTTCTGTTGTTTTTCACAGGTAAAGCTGCCAGTGTCATGCCACATTGACTTTTGTCTCCATTCTCAAGGTCATAAACTACAAGAAAAGCTGTCCAAGCAGGATCAGGAAAGGACAAGGAACTGAAGTATGACCCCTTGTCTTAATGTATATAGAGATGACAAAGTATTCATTATTCACAGCGTGCTGTAGTGAGGTGGCCACTGACATACTTCAAAACTATGTAACTTCTAATCAATTTGCCACATGAGACGTCATAAAAATTAATGTTTCTGCTTTCTGAAACTCAACCCAAAAAATGTGTAGACTTAATCATCTATAAATCAATCGTCCTACATTACTGAAGGCAGAGCATTTCATGTGCTCTCAAAATAGACATATTTCATACAACTTTAAAAGATTTGAGATAGTATAATATTAATTATTCCGTATTGTTTCTCAGTAACTCAAAGGTCAGCAATGTGAGGGCCAACAAGCAATCCAATATGAGAGATGGCTCTGGGAATTACACAAGAAAAGGGTGTGTATTGCAGACCCTGTTTGGAGATCAGATCCTCTGCTACTCTGTTATATGATCCAGATACAGTATGAGTTTTGAATGTGTAGAGGGTCTGAAGATTGAAGATGTTATGGTGTGCTGAAAAACAAATGGCTATTGTCATCATTGATCAACCTGTCTTAGTGACATTACTCTGACTATAGAAGGTCTTGACCAGTGTGATTCGCTTTCATACCTTGAGGATTTAGAAGCGAGAGAAAGTAACTGCGTTTCCATCCACCTATTTTTATGCACATTTTAGAATATCGCATAAAAAAAACACTGGTTGGAAACGGCAAGATACGCATAAATTCTAAAAATGCACATAAAAAACTTATGCGACATCTGAGTAGGATAAACTTTTTATCTGGTAAGAAAAAAATTTTTTGCATAAACTTACGATGGAAACACATTTTCTGAATAATTCCTCCATGCGATCATAAAAGTCATGTGAATTTGCGCTTGAGACGGGATAACTTGACAAACCAGCGGGACAGATCGCATTTTTAGCATCTTTGTTATAGTCACTCTGATTAAGCCTGAGGAAAGTCTGTCATCAAAGTATATCTGTATAATTTTCTTACACGACTGTGTTCCCAAACAGCCAGCATCCACCTCAGAACGCAGAGACGGTGCTTTATTAAATTTATTAAAGTTAAATTCGATTCTTTGGATAGAAACATAGCTAATGACAGCTGTAATGTTCTGCCTGAGATTCCCTGGGTTCACCACTAGAAGCCACAATTTCAGCCCCAGATCACCTTCTTCTTAGAGACTTGTAGCACACCTGTTTTGAATCACTCCAAATGGTCAACCTTATTTAAATGCCTCACTGCTTATTGTTCTTGTTCAGTCCTGATGTCTGCTTGAGTATGATGCTGTATGGTGTACAATCAGTGAAAAATCAGTTGAAAGGCAAGATGGCGCCGTTGTGTTTGGCCAGCCATCTGTCGCTCTATCTATTATGGATTCTGTTCAGTATTTTCTGTCTCTCGGTGATTGAGACGTGGCCGACAACCTTCGTCTACGATCGACAAACATTGCTAGATATTGGGACTTCAGTTACTAATATCGGCTACGATATAAGGAGTTCTCATTCCCACTACTCATCATTCCGGATGAATATCCCGGAGCACCTGTGTCGACGGCCTATTGCCACTATTCGCAAGAAACGCCGCAGAAGACGTGGCAAACGCGGAGGTACTGTGATCAGACTGAAAGCTGGATTGGATATCTTTGTTTGCTGTTCTGCTCGACGTACGGGGGAGGTACCTGTTCGCCGCCGTTGGATTCGGCCTATTGTACCTGGCTCCCTTGATGTGCATACGGTGTGTCTGCTTCCACGGATTCGCCGGGGTGGAGTGCACCCTCAGTTTCTTCGCTCGCTAAACAGGGGTTATCTGACTGAGAGCGATCCACCGCCGCTTCGGATGGCATTAGGCCTACTCAACGTGCGGTCTCTGGTAAATAAGACTTTCATTTTACATGACTTTTTTATTTCGCGAAAACTGGATTTTCTGTTCATGACGGAAACATGGACTAAAGAGGGGGACTTGAGTCCTTTTTCCGAACTAGTTCCTCAAAACTGCTTATTTTTTAACTCTTCGCGATCCTCTGGTCGTGGTGGAGGTCTGGCCGTTGTTTTTAAAAACTCTTTCTGCAGCCGCATTATTTCGACTGATTCAATTGTCTCTAATTGATATGGCTAATCCAGTATTGTGTGCTGTTGTTTACCGACCCCCACAGTTTAATAATGCTTTTGTGAGTTAATTTGCAGACATTTTGGGGAATGTAGTCACCATGTATGAACAATTTTATTGCTTGGTGATTTTAACATCCACATCTGTTGTCCTGGTAAGTCGCCATCTAAGGATTTTTGTAATCTTATGGATTCCTTTAGCTTTTCTCAATGGGTACATAGTTCTACGCACATTCATGGTCATGTCTTGGACCTGGTATTTTCCATGACTTTTCCATTATGAACATTGAGATTGGAAACACTGGTTTCTCTGATCACAATTCTGTGACTTTCACTACTGCCCTTCCTCGTCGACCAAGTACTACATCTGCTCAGGCTCGCTGGGTTCGCTACTTTTCTCCTACAGCCTGCGAGGACTTTGCTACTGCTTACAAAGCAACTGATGAATTGTCAATCACAAACGGTCCTCGGAAAGCTCTGACGCTGATACATATTTTACGTTTTTTAGTAACTCCTGCCTGAGCATCGTTAACAACATTGCTCCCTTGAAGATGAAGCTTTCTACTAAAAAATCTGCTCCTTGGTTTAATGACTCGCTTCGTTCCCTTCAACACAATTGTAGACGAGCAGAACGCAAATGGCATAAGGACAGGTTGCATGTGTCATATGATATTTTAAGGGTCTCTCTCTGTTTTCCAGAAAGCTGTTAAGTCTACAAAATTTAAATTTCTTGCTGAAATTCAAGAGTTTTATTTTCAACTATAGATGCTGTTTTAAATCCTGCAGTCGATGTTTTCCCTGATGTGTCTGATCTCCTATGTGAAAACTTTATATCGTTTTTTGTTGAGAAGACAACAAGGTTAAGACCACAATCACTTGTGACTTCTCATGCTCTTCCTGAAACAACTAGGTGCTCTTCTATTTGGAGCAGGTTTGATTTAATTAGTCTTCAGACCTGCAAAGATATCATTGATCATCTGAAACCAACTTTCTGTCCCTATGATAGTATTCCATCACACTTTTTTAAGCAAATTGTTGATATTTCGCTCGTAAGAATTTCACTCACCAAGGCACTTGTGCTGTGGTGATGTGACAATAAAAGTGATTTTGATTTGATTTGATACCATAGGGCCTGATCTCCTGTTTTTTATTAACATGTGTTTGAGTACGGGGACGATCCCTGACTGCCTAAAACATGCTTCCGTCACTCCTCTTTTGAAGAAACAAAATCTTGATGTGTCTGATTTAGGCAATTTCAGACCTATTTCTAATCTCCCATTCATTTCAAAAATTTTAGAAAGGGTTGTATTTACTCAACTACATTCTTTTCTGGAATTTGATTCACTATATGTGACGTTTCAGTCGGGATTTAGAAAACTTCATAGTACTGAATCTGCTCTATTGAAAGTCACTAATGACATTATGCTTGCTACAGATAATGGAAGTGATGTTGCTCTGGTCCTTTTAGAGCTCAGCTCAGCTTTTGATATGGTTGATCATACAATTCTTATTCCCGACTGGAAAATCTTGTAGGCATACAGGACACTGTTCTAAAGTGGTTTCAGTCCTTTTTAAATAATAGGAAGTTTTCTACACACATTGGAAAACACACTTCCTCAGCAGCACATCTCTCCTGTGGTGTTCCGCAGGGATCTATTCTTTCATCAACATTGTTCTCTTTATACCAGCTGCCATTGAACTCCATCTTTTTAAAATATGGCATATCTTTCATTTATACGCTGATGACACCCAATTGTACCTGCCCTTTAAACATAATGATTCAAGCTCCATAGATGTCCTGCTGGCCTGTTTAAAGGAAGCAAAATTATGGCTTACACAAAATTTTCTGGCCTTAAACGAGAATAAAACCGAAATAGTACTGTTTGGTCCAAGTAATTTCTACGGCTTAGGTGATCTTGACCTTGGTGACTTGAGTTCTTATGTCGAAATACGTTCCCCATGTGCGAAAAATCTTGGTGTGTTATTTGATTCAGATCTCAAGTTCGATAAACAGATTAATTCTGTTGTTAAGTCATGTTTTTATCATTTACGACGTCTTGCAAAAGTTAAACCTCTTCTTTCTCTAAAGAACTTTGAAATAGTTATACATAGTTTTATTACGTCACGTCTTGACTATTGTAATTCACTCTACTATGGAGCTAACCAATCTTCGTTTGGACGCCTTCAAAGGGTACAAAATGCTGCAGCCAGACTGCTGACTGGTAGTCGCAAATTCGATCATATATCTCCCATTTGAACTTCCCTGCACTGGCTACCAGTCAAACAGAGAATCGAATTTAAAAATTTAGTTTTTGTTTTTAAAGCATTACATGGCCTTGATTCAGCTTATTTATCTGATCTCTTATGTTGTCATAATCCGTCCAGGGCACTTAGATCCGGCAACCTTGGAGTGCTTGCTGTTCGTCGATCAAGGTTAAAACATTGTGGAGACCGTGCTTTTAGCAGGAGACCGTAGCAGGCCCTAAACTCTGTAATAGTCTCCCAGGATCAATCCGAATGGTGTCATCACTCTCCTCTTTTAAATTTAAACTTAAAGCACACCTTCTTAGTGTGGGTTCCTAATGTATTATTCTAATCGTATGTATGCTATCCTATAGATTGTTATAGATTCTGTTTTATATTTGAGCTTCCTGATCTGTACAGCACTTTGGGCAACCTTGAGTTGTTTTTAAATGTGCTTTATAAATAAACAATCAATCAATCAATCATGCTGCCAATGACTTGTTGTTAGGAGATTTTCCTGTCTTCTGTTGTGTTTTTTAAGGACATTTAAGGACGCCTTTTCTGTAAGAACTTTGTTTCTTTTTTTTTTTTTTTTCTTTTTGTTCTGGTTGTTTTTTTCACATTGAGTAAAGAACTTTAAGAGTCCGACTCTGAGCCTCTTGGTTATTTCCTCTGCAATTGGGCTTGACCTACTCCAGCGGAGCAGCAGAAAGTACCAAGGATATACACACCGCAGACCCGAGTTCGATCCCCATCTGTATCGTAACAGTAGGACTGAACCATGGATACAAGTCCAGCAGAGGAAACTCAACCTTTATCAAATGCAGAGCGCATCCTAGCTGCTGTTTCAAGCCAAGCAGCCACCATGGAATGACATGAACAAGTCCTTGCACAACAAGAGGTGGTGGTGTCAAAACTGAGTCAGGCAATCACAGAGATCCTACAACATCTTCAGTCTCTTTCAAACACACAGTGGGAAGCTGAGTCTCAACCCCATGCTCCACCAGTACCTCCCATCCCTGCAGTGCAAAGCTCTGATATCCACCTGCCTCATCCTGAAAGGTATGATGGAAGCCCTGGTAGATGTAAGAGCTTCCTCACCCAATGCTCATTGAACTTTGAATTGCAGCCGAATAAATTCCCAACAGCTCATAGCAAATGAGCAACCACCCAAGGCAAAGAAACACCGCAAATTAGCAGCTTTTTGTTACATATGATGACACAAATTTGAATAATGATATAGTATGACATAGGTATTACAAGGAGAAGGTGACTTATGAGGACATTACCCCATATCCCATTTTTTAAAAGGCTTATAAATCATACATAAATAGTTTTTTTTTTTTTTTTATTAAAAATGCACAAAGTTTCCTGTAAATGGTAGGTCTAGGTGTCGGGTTGGAGTAGGTTGGATGATATAGAAAATATGGTTTATACAGTGTAAAAACCATTATGCCTATGGAATGTCCCCACAAATAACAAAAGTGTGTGTGTGTGTGTGTGTGTGTGTTGTATAAAAAGACAGTATAAGTCATTCCAATCAGTAATTATGTCCCCATGGGATGCAACAAATGCCTTGTTTATAATGGGTTTTATTGTTTTTGTGTGTCGGGCGGGACACGGCATCACAATACGATAAGGGGCATAACATTTCCGTTACACGCTGGAGGTATTCGGCCAATCACAATGCACTGGATAGCTGGCCAATCAAAGAAAAACTCGCTTCTCAGAACATTGAGCTTAAAAATCGACGTGTTTCAGAAAGGCGGGGAATAGAGGAGCAACAATAAGGTACAGTATGTGGAAAATAATGTTTTTTAACCTTACACTTCATAAACACATTACATTACACCAAATACACAAAATAATGTTATTTCTAGCAACATTATTTGACCCCTTTAAGCATTTTGGGGAAGAATTTGAACTGCAAAAAAAAATTTAATTTCACATATAAAGTTATTTAGCAAATGCTTTCCTCATGAAAGTAAAATGGTACACTTCAGGAACAAATTTCTGGGATGACCTGGGGTTAAGTGCCTTGCTGAATGGGCATCATGTTAGTAACTCATGAACAAAACTTATTTCAAAAGATATCAATTCACTACGTTAAGCTACCATCTGGTTAAAGATATTCCTTGTCAGGATAAATAAAGTATACAACCCATAGTCATTTTATTTTACTTTTATTTGGTGACATGTTCCTTCCTGACATTTTTATAATTTAGCAAACGTCTCATTGATTATATTCTTGATTGAGAATGGTTGCATATTGCAAGATAATGTCATTGTTCAATTAATCTCAATCCAATATTTCACACAAACTACACTTTTTTTACTGGTTGAAGTAAAACTGGTTGTTTTTTATTGGTTGTAGTGATAATACCTTAGTTAAATTTTCAAGGTGAAACTGATTAAAGTACTGAAAAAATTGACTACTTTTGTCTGGCATGAATCAGTGGTTATTGTAAACAAACATCAAAAAGCTATTTGATGTGAGAACTGAATAAAGAACAAAGTAGACAAGGCCGTGATCTCCCCCTCGGGTCACAAGAGTACTTAAAGGTCATGTTTGCTATACTTTCAACAGAAATGCCAGCATTCTGTCAGCCAAATCCTGTTCTGAGCATTATGGTATTAGGCAGAACCTGGTTTTACCAAGTGAGGCATGTTCCTGGATCAACATCTTTGTTGATCCTGGAACAACATTGTTATTAACCAATCAGATTTGAAGAACAAGTTTATCATTTTTGTGAGGTTTAGGCTTACAATCAATGTTTGTTGCTTGTACATCAGTGTCATTCATCTATCATTTCCTCTGATTTTAGGGATTACTTCTGGGTAAGGTTAGGTTTAGGTGTAGAGATACGGTCAAGATAAAATATTTGGATTAAAATGTTGTAAACACATCTAACTTAGCAAACTCAAGACGTGCATGGTATTAACATATCCCCTTATTCATTAAGATATCCCTCATTTTTTTTGTGTAGCGTGTCTTTTATCTGTTCCTCAGTCAATCAGAAGTCTCAGACTTGAAAGAGAATGTGACAGTGTTCCAATTTCACATTTGATCTCTGAGCTCAAGTACAAGCTTATCTTATCTTCATACCAAACACTTGAATCCATTACCTCACCATGTGATGTAAGCTAAAAATGATCAGAGACCTGATCTTAAGGTGGCGTGATTGCTGTTAAAAGTAATGTTTTCCTCTTCTTGTATTAATTTAGCTTGAAACGTGTCCATGTGATGTTCTATGGCAAACTATTCATACTTGTTTTACAAGAAAATAAGAGAATACTGCATGTGTTAACAAGATAACTTTATTTAACTTTCGCTGATATATTCTATTTTATTATTGTCATTTTTCAGTTCTTATCAGTGCCTCAGTGGGTCTCATTTACATCAGATAAAGAAAATATGATGAAGAGAATAATGAAGATTGAGTCATCTAACCACAAAATTATGGACAAGGAGCTGTGAAAAAAAGAACAATTTACAATTGTATGATTTTAATAGCTGTGCTCATGCTCCATGTGAACAAAATACAAATTGATTTGTACCACCAAAATATGTTAGTCCCTCCCCTTTTGAGAGAGGTGACAGTGTGTTTTCAACCCATGTCTGTTCCATGCAGTTACTCACTTAATATATTCTAACACTTTATTTTGATGGGTCTACAACATACAACATACTGACTATGAGAAACGTTGCAAGTAAATGTCAACTTATTCTACTAACTCTAAACCTAACCTAAGAGTCTTCTCCGAAAGATAGTAGACATGTAGTTGCAAATTAATGAGAATCAGTTGACACGTAGTTGCAAAGTTACTTATATTTAGTAGAATGTCTAAAGTGGACTTTCAAAATAAAGTGTAACCTACACCTTGTGGAGCAGTGCTACAAAAGCATTACATTGCAGTCCAATGGTAGCCTACTGGGGCTTTTCTCTTTTTGTATCACTCTGCCTGTGTTTGTGCCTTACAGAAAACACTGTCGGTGTGTGCGTTAGTGGTGTGGATTTTTTGCTGGCTCTTTTTGCATAGTATCTCTTTACACCAATAGGTGGCAACAAGTGACTTTATAAGTGAATCTTTAAAATTATTAATTAAAATGATTTGTTTAAATACACTGATTCAGACAGGAATGAAACATTGAATCAGTTACTCAGTCGATTCATTCAAAATACTGATTAATTCAGGAACAAAACAAGTAGACTACCTTTCTGAGTCATTGGATAATTTATTCAACCAATAAATGCTGATTCATTCTGGAACGAACGAGTCACCAATTTACTCAACTGATCTGTTCAAAACACACATTAATTCAAGAACAAAATGCATGGTTCTGCTGTGGTTTCAAAACTGTAATGTCACTGCCATATCAACGTAACACACACAGTAACTTAACACACTATTGTGTCTAAAATGTAAGTTATTCTGTATAAAAGTGTGTTTACTGGGTATGAAAAGAATACATGAAATAATAATTACACTCACAATTGTGCTGTTTTTCCAAAGCATTTTGATCACAGTCACATGATTTTAGAAATTCATCTATCTATATTGTATGTACATTAGAGCCCTGCAAGCCCGACGGGGCCCGACACGCTGAGTCCATTAGGGCCAGGTTCGGGACGTTTTTTTTTTTTGACAGATCGGGCTCAGATCGGGCTCGGATTGGACTCGGGCTCATTTAGCTTCTCGCCTTTTATTGTGCCCAAATACGCGCACACCACACATGTACTGTATGAAATATTGTTATAATAATTATATTATAAATATTATACATCGCCTATGCAATAGATAAATTAGATAAGATTTTATTTGATTTTATTAGATTAGATAAAAAAATAGATAAAAACGCATATACGCACACATTAGCATACAGGTGACAGTTGACCATGCAGAGCATCAGGGAGAAGTTGGAGCATGGGGAGTTAATAAAAGTTCCCAATGCTTGTGGAAAAGCTGCATTTTGGAAGAGTTTTGTCTGTATTGATATTTGTGGGCATGACTGTCGGTGGTGCTATTTATGTTTGAGGCCTATAATAAAAGTTTACCTCTTAGTAGCATGTGTGTGTGTTTGTGTATAGCAGAGACAGCACGCGTCAGAGAGCGCAGGTCAGAGAGCTTAAAGTGATATTGATGTTGGTCTTGGGTCGGCATGAATGTGTTCGGGGGACATTTTATATTAATATTAATAAACTAGTGCTTTCTAAGTCGGTGTCGCAAGGATGAAGTTGCAGATCCCGACTTGCCATCTCCTCATTAGACCCGCCTTTAATAAATGCACCTATGGATTATGATTATAATGAAAGAGTTTTTGTTTTCTATATGTTTTATTTAATTAAGTACTAATTTAAAGCTTTCTATAGATATATTTATCATGTCTAAATTGATCAAACACGCTATGATCAGCTCACTGTCTGCCGCTGGCCGCTCGTTAGCTACTTTAAAAAACAAAACTTACATTTAACGAATAAAAAAAATTATCCTAATGTTTTTCTAAATTACCTTAATAAAATAACGAAACGAAATACAGCCACTTTGCCATTTCATACAAAACTGAAGTATTCTAATTGCTGAAACAGTATAGTGTAAGCTGTTTTGGGAGAAGGGAAAATAAAATACGGGCTCCGGTCGGACTCGGGCTGGTAACTCTGATAAGCTGTCGGACACGGGCCGGGCTAGGGCCTGAGCGTCTCGGGCCAGGGCCGGGCTAGGGCCTATATTTTAGGCCCGTGCAGGGCTCTAATGTACATCATGAATGATTGCTTGGATTAAGCATAAGTGTGAACTGACAATAATGCAGTTATAATGCAGTGACTAATTCTTTATAAATTACATTTCATCTATTTATTGATAATGTGTTGCTGTCAGATTTAATAAGCTTTTCATGACGTACTGTAGGAGCATAGTTTACACATTTGCCTCTGGTTTACATATGATAATTATAAGTATCCATGTTCATAAAAAGCTCTGGCATTAGTCCTTGGGAAAACTATTACATAACCCCTTATACATATGATATGGCCATTTAAAAGTCAAATTATGTATTGATCACAAGTCATTTTCCATCAGAAAAGTAATTTTGATGTGGGCACATCAAGCCAAGGATTCAGGGGAGAGCTTGATTAGGACTGTTCTCAACAGCGCAATGTCGAAAATGTACCTGTTCAGCTACTGAAGTGATTCATTTACATCAGCTAAAAGAGGGTATAGCCTGTAGTCAGACTCGATTCATCAACAGGCCATGAAAGAGCAACAGGAAAATGGTTGGCCCTTTTGAAAAATGAGCCTGTCCTTAGTGTGATCTTCAGTCACCATGTAATAACAGATTTGCAATACAAGCATCGTACATCCAGGGTTTCCAAATTGTTGCTATTAACCTTGTAAATGGACCTACCATCCTTTTGCACAGCACAATTATAACCTGCCTAGTGGTTATCCATGTGATGAGGACACATATAATTAACACAATGTCAAATTCTAATTTAATCAATACACGTAAACTTATTGCAAATTGACCTTTAAGGCAAAACACAGTCATAAACTATATTTAATTTACAAACACTTTTACAGTGCATAGACGTTTCCAAGAAAATAAAGAAATATATGTAATTACATTATAATCAAGGTGTAAGCCAGCAGGCACGAAATGTTACAGAAGAAAGTGGATTTCTCACACTTTCTGCTGCAGCTGTGTTTAAATACATTCATTCCTGCCCCAGAGGAACTGTAGCTTGTTTAGACGCTCTTCCAGACAAGAGGAGGTGGAAGACTGAGTACTGAGGTGTCTCCAACACACTTGTTTCCACAGATGCTCGTTCTGCCCGCTGTCAGGAAGAGGCTTTCAGTAGAAATGCACACTCCCTCAGGAACTAGTTACAGAACTAATGTCAAACAATATGAGCCCGTTATCTTAAAATGTCATAAACAGCCATCTTCTTGAGCCTCCTATGTACAATCTTAAGGCTTCCTGTAAGCACATTTATTAACTTAATAAGGGAGGAATAAAACATTTTTCATACATTTTAGTAATCAACCATTTTCTTAGAGAACTCTATATAGCCATGGACAGATTTTTTATATTGCACATACGAATGGCTGGTAACACTTTTCAATAGTCCTATTAGTTAACATAATAATGCATTAACTGATCTCAACTAGGAATAAGCAATACATTTGTTACAGTAATTATACAATTTTGTTAAAAAGGGATAGTTCACCCAAAAATAAAAATTATGTCATTAATTACTCACCCTCAAAGAAAACATGTATTGTATGGGTCAAAATTATAGATTTTTATTTTATGCCAAAAATCATTAGAATATTAAGTAAAGATCATGTTCCATTAAGTTATTTTGTAAATTTCCTACTGTAAATATATCAAAACTTAATTTTTGATTAGTAATATGCATTGCTAAGGACTTCATTTGGACAGCTTCCTCACCATTTAGATTTTTTTGCACCCTCAGATTCAAGATTTAAGATCTCGGACAAATATTGTCCTATTGTCCTATCCTAATAAGCTTTCCATTTATGTATGGAAATGTATCCAAACCATACATTAATGGAAAGCTTATTTATTCAGCTGTCAGATGATAGATCTCAGTTCGAAAAAAATGACACTCATGATGGTTTTGTGGTCCAGGGTCACATATATAAAAAAAATACTTTCATGTAATTACATCTTTAATTATTATTTATTAATTTGTAATTACTTTTATAATTGCACTGTTGATCCATCTATTACACATTAACCCACCCCTAAGCCTACCCATACCACCAAACCTGCCCCTAACCTTACCCCTATTCCCACCTCAATAGCAACAATGTGTTTTGTAATACAATATAAAAACAATAAGTACATTGTACTTATTTTTCATGTAAGTACATAGCAGTTAAGGCCACCTAATATAAAGTTGGACCAAAACACAATAGCACATATTTCAAATTAACCACAATATTGCATACTGCTGCTGTGTGTAAATGCTTCAGGAGTTTGAAATGTGGATGATGAAATATTAAACCTCCGATGCTATATTCATAAAATGTATCCACAAAATGATTACCAAAACACAATAGCACATATTTCATATTAACCATAATATAGCAGACTGCTGTTGTGTGTAAATGTTTCAGGAGTTTGGTTCTTTACTAAAAAAATCAGGGATGAGCCAGATGAGACGACATCACAATAAGCTCTTGATAGCATTATCTAACATTTTGAAGAGACTGGTGACTGCCCCATCACAGAAAATATAAAAGATGACTCATGTAATTTATGCGTGAAAATGTGGAGAATGTTGTGGTAGGTTGCAAACAAACACTTATCTGGACCATCAGACTCATATCATTCCGAAAAGAAAATTACTGGCAATATATGCCCCAAAAAATCCAGAAAAGGCTTCATTGTTACTTGAACAATACAGGCTACGGCCTGAACATTTTGAGTGTGCTTCCCATTGCACTCAACCTGGCTGGAGAGTTCAAATCAACACTTAGCTAAAGTGAAATCTCAGTGTGAGAGAGCTCTCCCAGGTGACTGTACAGCATCACTAATGGCCTTGTTCGGTGCCTGGCCAGCACAGCCTGTCGATACAATTCGCTTCCGCCTTTTCCGGCTGCCAGGTCCCATCTGGAGCCAATTCATGATCTCAGACGGTGTGCACCTTTCACCAGCCGCTAGCTCCTGCTTGCCTGTAACACGCTCTCTCTATCTGGCAGGTTCTCTGTCACCCGTCCCCCTCCCGTCGACTCCTGTGTTCGCTGTGACAGGCCTAGAATGTGTCCCCATGAGTTAAGCTGAACTTTATTGGTTCAGGTAAAGCAAAAGTACTGCTGTCACTATTGAAAGGACACTGCAGCATAAACATCCTTTTTGACTTTAGCCATTGAAAGGATATGTTTTGTTATTCTGCAATTATTCATTCGAGAAGGAACTGAATATAGATTTATAAAACATACAAAAAGCTGATTCTGCTGGATTTTGTTCATCCAATATCCATTTTAGAAGGGATGAGCGGATGATCTGAAATATGGATGATGAAATATGAAACCTCCGATACTATATTAAGAAAATTGATATTTAAAAAAAATACTAGTAATTCTGTTATTTATTCAACATGGAAATTCATGCATATCATCCTTTGTGGAAATAATGACAGCAAAGCAAAAAATAGTAGAGAATAGGATAAAAGATTGTTTTCTGCTTTTTAAAGTTAAATAGTTATAGACTGAAAAAAAATCAGCAATTTGTGGAAACATATTTTTCCTACCTGGTCTCATAGTATTTACGTACCTGGGTGCACTTTTTAGCGAGACACTAAATATGTACCAATAAATACATAATTACTGCAGTTTCCAAAAGAAACAAACACTAGAGGCAGTAACTCTGACACCTTTTACTCATTTTTACACACATTTACAGAGTTTTGATTAATAAAGCGTAATTTTCCCACAATTACTTGAAGAATATCATGCTACGACTTCAAAACAATATTAATATGCTGGGAGATTTGAAAACTGATGCTTTTGAACGTTAGCATCACACATATCCAGCTTCATATCTATGGGTTTTCAAAGACAGTAAGTTTGTTCGGTAGCTCACGGAGTACGGAGACGTTCTTAGAAGGCGAGGAGCTCCGATTCGTGTAATCACGGTTCGACAAAGCAGTTCAAATCTGCATATAAGGAAGTTGAAATGGCACGGTTGCATCAACAAATACATTTTTATATCAGTTTCACATTTGTTAACACTATCGGGTAGGTTTAGGGTTGGGTTTGGTTTAGGGCATGATAGAGCATTAACTTTTAGGGACAGATCCCAGATATTTGAATTCTGAACCGCCGCAATACGTACCTGTAGCAACATAATAAAAACATAGCAATATGTACCTATATCTAAGTAAATAAAAATGTGCCAGGGTTCACGTATTTAACCTGTGTTTTAGCGCCACTCAGTGGACATTTCTCTTTGAAACTGCGGCGAAACGTGCAGTAAGGTACGTAAAACGGTGTCGCACAGAAAGTGCACGAGGTACGTATTTTTATGAGACCAGGTTGTATTTTTCATTACTTCAACTCATCAAATTAATGAGATTTGAAAGAAAAAGAAAGATTGATTGATTGATTTATATTTTTTACAGTGTAGTTACTCATTTTATCGTTAGACGTATTGGTATTATTATCAGTGAAATTGGCCTTGATTTTATTTGTTCACTTTTCACAATTTCTGAATTTAGCATCCTGACTAAAATGGTTCACTGAAATACGCTTTGTGCTATTCAAAGGTTAATTGCACTGAAACTTCCCCCTCGTTTAAGTAGCGCTTCTTTTTTAATTTCATCAGAGGAGTTTGTGCCATTGCCATGACCAATGAAATGTCACCCATCTCATTTCTTGGGTTTCATCAGAATGTGAAAGTCAGGTGCTGCAGTCATCCTGCTGTTCCTGGAGTCATCCTGCATGATTCATTCGTTTTAGACAGAGATGACCTTGATCTCATCCTCTCTGTCTCTCTCCCTCTCTTTCCTCACAGCATCACCACTCCTCTACAGACATATGTGGATGAATCATACTTTTAGGAGTTAGGAGGAAGTCGCAGGAGCTGTTTTTCCCCACTGTTCAGGAGCAATGAGAAACCAAGCATTTGTTCAGTGACAATGAATAATTGTGTGAAAAATCATGTAAAGTGCTTGCCACAAAAATAAAGAAAAAAGGGAATTAGAACAAATAATTGATGAAGGTTGTTTGATAATAGGTCAATTATTAATGGTAAAGATATGCCATCTGCTAATAAAACACATTTCCACTACATTTACATTTTATTTAAAAAAATGTAATGCCATTTAATGAGTAAGAATTTTCTGTCATCTTTAAAAGGCTAGTTCACCTCAAAACAAAGATCTTTCATAATTTCGTCTCATTCATGTTGTTCCAAACCTGTGTGACCCCTTTTTTTAATTAAGCAAATTTGCCATACATTTACAGTATGCATTTAGCAGATACTTTTATCCAAAGTGACTTACAATAAAAAAATTAGTCCCAGAGCCAACAATATTCACCATGCACACGGTGTCACACACCATGTCGCATTTATTAGAATGCTATATTAAGAAACAAGCTAGAGCAGATGACAAATATAGAGAAGATAAAAAAATCTCCTTCTTCAGTTGATTTAGGGTTGTGGAGTAGCTAAGTGCTAGTGGAAAATGTCTTCAACTACCACTTTTGTGTTGGTTTCAGCAGTTCAGGTGGAGGTTGGCAGCTCGTTCCACCAGAGAAGAACAGAAAGGGTGAAGGTTTTGGAAAGTGACTTTTTGGCTCGTTGTAAAGGAACAGAAAGGTACAACTCGTTCTGTGACTGTAGCTGGAGGGAGCATACATTCATCGCTACACTATAGACAATGATCAATGGACCCTTTTTTACTTAATGTGACCCCGCATTTAAGATCTCAAGCTTCAAAAGGACACAAAAGCACTATTAATATCATGTTTATGCACTATATTACACTCCTCTGAAGCCATATGATAGCTTTGTGTGAGAAACATACCAAAGTCTTATTTTATAATAAATACTGATAATTACTGCACGCAAAGTGGGACATATATATGCAGCATTTGTGATATTAAAATACTAAAATACACCGTCCTTTTTGTACAACCTAGCACTGTGAAAAACATATTTCATTCAGTCATGATATTCAGGGTCATGTTCTGTTGACCTAATCAGAATTCTAAATTATGGTTGATCTGAATTAATATATTCCCCACTGGTTTATACTTGTGTAGAGCTCTCAGTCACAGCCTTGTTACACATTGGGTCAGTGTGAGGCTATACGATAATTATTAGAGTGAACATTGTGATTTTGAATAGAGTTCAATTTGAACATTTTAACAATAGAAATCTTGTGCCCTGACAAGAATTAGATTTTTAATAAAATAAGGCAATTTAACATGCAAGTATTATAATTTGAACATTAATGCCCTGAAGCATGTAAACAGCTGAAGCCAGAATGCTGGTTTAGACAATTTCTAAAGTGTTGGTTAGCTGAAAAGAAATCAACAAAGGAAAAGTAACTTCTGAAATATTGTTTATGTGCCAGGTTCCACTCATCTCTTGGCTTTTATTTACAGCCTGCAACCCATAATTCAATCATTTTAATTAGTGATCACAGATTAGTCAATGGGATTTCTGTGGGATTAATTGTTTGGCAGACAAATATAGCCTAAATATAATCATTTAAGGTATAATTCACGCTTTTGGAAGAAACAGTTCATGCAGATGTTTAACACGTTTTAAAGTGAACTGTTTAAACCATAATTATGAGCAAAATTGTTTCTTGGCTTAGCAAGATGATTCATATTCATTTTATCATACATTTTATAATATACACTTTTCTGATATTTTCAGAAAATATAAATCATTCATATGCTGATGTGATGCTCAAGAACATTTTTGATTCAATATTTAAAACAGTTTATGTCTTATATGTTGATGGAGACTGTGTGAATAAAGATTTAGCAAAATAAATAAATACATTTTATAAAAAATTTTTTTTAAATAAATCAATATTTATAACCATGTCATAAATCAAAAGAGTACAAGAGTATAAAGGATTAAATCGACATGATGAGAGGTAAACCTATAGCTCCTCTCTCACTGATATAAGAAAATGAGACACATTCATCTCTGTCTATCAGGCACATCAATATATAGCTCTGGTGAAAATGTACCCACGTCTAGTCTTAGATGAAATGAAAAAGAGAGCAGACCACCAAGGCAGCAAAAAAATCCCACTGGAAAACATGTCAATCCATCAGAGAGAACTGGTTCTAGGTCAGACTCATTTCCCCACTGGACCTATAGAGTGTTATTACATAGCTGGCTTAATGTCCCTGGCTCCTTTGGTAGGGATCCATTGATGTGTGAATATGAGGATCACATTTATACATTTAGCATGAATGAAATGACATCATATGCAGCGATTCATGGCTGTTTGTAATCGTTTCACTGATTAGCCACATATTATCCAAGCTGCAAGCTTAGCAACTATCATCTAAAATAAAATTATAGTGCAACCTAAGGTTACAGACTATCCTTAGCTTTTCCCTTTTCACTAATACAGTTCCAATAAACATTGCTATCAGCATCGCCATCTAAATACAGCCTAAATACTTGCAGAAGCTCTTTTGAAAGCAGAGCTCCCAGTGAGCTAGAGAACACCCGCTTGTTTGGCTTATCTTTTTCTTTGAAGGGCACACAAAAAGGACAACAGAGACAGGTATGTAATTTGAGGTAAGTGAGTGCATCAAAGAGCAGAGTTTAATCCCTGATTTATTCTAAATTGGAACATGGAGGGTTGTCAAAGCAGCTCTTTTGAGAATGAATTTGGCGACATTATCTTTTCTTCTGGATTAAATGTATCTGCTTGGTTCAGCCTGAAGGCTGACATCAACAACCCAATATGAGCACAGACAATTACTTGGCTTTTTGCATAATTTCTCAGTGACAAATCATCGAATTTGCCTTACAAACACTGAGGCCCATATAATTGTAATAATTATAAAGATAACTATGTCAATGTGTTTAATCATTCATCAGTTGGGGGGGGGGGGGGGGGCATTCAGGTGATATTTTTCCGGTGTGCCATTAATTTTGTCCGAAATATACAATTACACACAAGCTGACCACCAAACGCAACTTTCTGACACCATCTTTATTTTTTTTAGCTCAACTGTCATGTAATAGAATGCACAGGATTGTGGGATATCAAAGGCAGCAAGGGATACATCTATGCTGCCTTCAAAATTCGATCAGAAGAAGATACCTCTGGAGACAGGAAGTAAAGCAGAATTCCGACTCGGATGTGATTTGATGCCTTTCCGTCTTGGAATGCTGCCTCCGAAGGCAGCATTTTAGAGATTTCGGACGCAGCTGACATTTGAACTGCTTTAAACAGTTGTATTGTTAGATACCCAAGTACTAGTTGAATCCCAATACTTGGGTTTTTCTCTCAAAAAGCTACTGGCGTCACCAGCGTGCATTGAATCTTGAGATAGTCTGGGCCATGAAGGGCCTATTTGTCTGGGCCTATTTGTTTTATCCCTTGTGGTTCGGGAAACGAAGGGCACATTTCGAGGCTGCATTTAAAGGAGCCTTGGAAACGTGCCGCTGTGACGCATTTGGTCTTGGACTACAATCTTTGAAGGATGCAGCCTCTATATTGGGGCACAGCTATTGCTATTGGTATAGCTATCATTCTTGGTGTAAATTCAACTTTATTATTTCTGTCTAATCTTTTCCACAATGCTTTGTTCACTATCAAAAGGACCCTTGGCATGTCAAATATACAGTATTTATTCTGAATGTTATGGATGTGACAAATCAATAAGTGAATTCTGAATATTTGAAGATTTTATGTGGCACAAAGCTAAATGACAAATGTATGGTCACAGTGAACCAATGAGGCCATTAAAACATGAAACTAAGGAAGAAACTACTGTCATAATCGCAGAGCCATCATAGAGCTTTGAACAAAATAGATCAATTAATAAATTACACTTTTAGTGTCAGTAGTATTGCATTTCAGCCTTTCCCTCAACCGTCTTACAAAATTGTTTTACACATAAAAATAGGATAGAATGCATTTTTTTGGAGGTTTTTAAGAACCATGAAAGTATCATTAGATCTCATGTAGCAGGTTGTTCTCTGTAATGTATTATAATCTAATTCTGTAGCAATGTAACTGATCCAGGCCAAGACCTAGGGCAGGTCTTACAAAATTCTCATGTCCTGTAATTATTAAGTCCAGAGAGCTACATGATGTATCTCTCTTACTGGTTTTGAAAATTACAACTGGCAGCCTTCGTAAGAATTTCAAATATTTTAGTCATATTTTCTTACAATCTCCCACAATTTACATCTGTATAGTTACTTTCTTTGCCATTTATTTTTTTTACTGAACACCAATTAATCTGGTTACATCACAGACACCATAAGATCACATATACATCTACAATGATTAATTTCACAGAGAGATGAAACCACAACTCACGGCCCACATGGGCATTGTTTAAATATATTATTGGCTTGTTGAATTTCCATTCTGTGTGCAGCATGGCAAAAACCCACTATTTTTCGTAAAATGCACTCTTCAATTAGCCTTCCCCTGTGGCATCTTCATTCATTATTCACGCTGGTGATATCCACTTAATTCCACCTATTATAATGCTTGTATTGTCTCAAGCACTCAAGTTATTTTATAGTAATTCCCATTCAAGGTCAATTGTTCGTGGCATTTAAATGATGAGTGCTGCTGAGTCTGAGTGAGATATGGTCACTTCAAAGAACAAATTGCACTTTTCAGTTTTATACTTTAGTTTTTAGAAAGAAAGAAAGAAAGAAAGAACGTTTTGAAGCTACATGTGCTCTGTTGTTTGGTAGAAAGATAATCACTTTGCGAGATCTCAGAAATAAAAAAGCTCCGATCACTCCTGCTGTCACGGGCGGGCGGGGGGAGGCGGGAGGAGGGAGGGGGGCTAGAAAAAAAGGTTATGAAGAACTGGCAAATCTCTAAAACTTTCTTGAAGCAAAATGGAAGCACTCCTCACAGATTTTGTCTTTGTGGGAAAATGGCTTCAAGGAAGCTTCTCAAAAAACCGACCTTAAGTTACACCTGGAGTTTTCTAGAAGAAAACTAACTGAAAGAACATTTTAAGAGCTAATGGAACTAAAGTTGAGCATGAGCATGATATATAATGCTACTACCATAAAACAAGTCCCTAATGAAAGGATCTAGTGGAATGTGAGTGCTAAAATGTTCTGCTCATCAAAATGAATGGTGCCATCCATCATAGCAGGCAATATGGCTCAGGTGCCTGCATGGGAGATGGGCATGATGCCTGCTCTTCACCAGACAGAGTCAGATGGCTCACAACCGCTTTATTCTGATTCCACTCTAAAAACGAGATCAGTTACACTGCATGAAAAAGAAGACTTTATCCTCATATCACTTCTCTTGAGTATGTCATAGTTAAAACAAGGATGCAAATTTTTCTTCCACACCTGTCAATGCAAACAATTCACCAGCCATAAATGTTTTTGACTAGCTATGGAACTGTGATTTGCATTATTTGATGATAGATAGATAGATATTTACTTGCATTTAATGTTTGGTGAGAGTTTCGACCCTTGTTACAACCTTTAAAAAACTTAGATTTAATACAGGAAAGGCAGACAATGGACCTTTTTCACGTTTCCGGGTTTCTCAGCAGCAGAAGTTGTCATAGTTGGGTTAACTTGAAGAGCAGTGAATGGGAGCGTACAACAAATATATTTTTTGCATTCCCATTTGCTCAAATAGCAAAATACAAACTCTGCGATAGTGTTTTAATGACTTTCAATAAAAGGGAAAAAAATTAGAAAGACTGATAACGGCAGTCAGAAGAGCAAACGATGTCAAATTTACCATCCATAGACGCTGCATTAGAAACACCCTCACATTAGCGTTAACTATTTTTGTTTTATTATTTGATGCAAAGTTAATATAATACAAAGAATAGTGTTATAAATGTACATACATTTTTAAGAAAATAAAAATATGAAAAACTTTTGAGGATTTACGATGCTGATGACCGTTAAATCACAGCGTCATCACAGTCTTGTGAAAAGGGTCCATAACCAGAGTGCATCCCTCCAGTGCCCTACTGAAAGGACACATGAGGAATCCTTATACACTACCACTACATAATATAACTGACAGCATAAGTCACTGAAATAAAGACAGTTGCTAGGGAAGGGAACAGTGGCACAGTAGTGTTCTGTATTGTTTGATACGGTGATGTATTTTGATGAAGTTTTAAGGTCTTTCTCATAGCGAAGCAACAAAAACAATTCAGCTCCCAGGTGTCTCAACTGCACTCTGTGTTGCTTACATTGTGTGGGAGGTTGTAACTAATAAAAGCCATGGCAGGTGGGCTTCTCTTTGAAGCAACCAATAGACCCAACATTCGAACAGGACTCAAAACTTTCCAGTCCTCCATAACAGGTGTCAGGCCAAGAATAGGGAATTATGGTAAGTGATGCATGCACAAGTCAACAAAACAACCACACAATCAACCAAACATCACGCTAAACTTGTCGCTTAGTAATCCAGTTGGAATAAATCTAAAGAGACTCGCTATCAGAAAATAAAGATGGTAAGCAGCAAACCTCTGATGCTGACAGCATCCATAGAGCCCGTTATTGATCCAATCGAAGCAAACCACACAAATGCAGAGCTTGAGCTCATGTGGCTGACCGGTAGCTAGTGTAGTGGTTAAGCTAATTCAGTGATCAAAGATTTAATAGAAATGTCAAGTACAGCACAACGCTGACTGGAAGCAAAGGCTGCACCTTCTAACCTCACCAAGTTGTGTGCTTCAGTCAATGTTAATAGCCATTCAGGACTTGGCTGCTGCGAAATCCCTTCATCAGAATGGAAATTGCCTTGCAACTTTTAATGGGTTTATAGGGCTTTGTTGCATTTAAATGGCTTAGGTAATCAATAACAATGTGTGCTTGTTGAGTCACATGCAAGATCGCAATCACACAGGATCTCTTCTCAGCAAAGACACGCATTTTTAAAGTAATTTGTATTGCGAAGATAAAGCCTTTACAAGCATTCTCCACTTACACTAGAGCCAGTTATTTTAAATGTACATACCGTTGTCTTAAAGTAACCATTAAAACAATTGGTTTGATCTCCCTCACTCTCTTATAAACACATTTACTCACTCTAGCATCATATAATGAAAACTTAATAAATAATTATCAATATCACAGGGAACACTCAAGGCAATTGACATTTCCTTAAAGGCAAGTTCACCCAACCAAAAATTACTATTCTGTCATAATTTACTCACCCTCATGTTGTTTCTAACATTTAAGACTGTCTTTCTTCTGTATATCTTCAGCTACAGAAGATGTTTTGCAGAATATTAGCAACCGGAACATTTTGGTTACCACTGACTTCCATTATATGGACAAAAAAACAAAAAAAACATTCAGAGGAAATAATCTCATACAGTTTTGCTAAAATGGAAGGATGAATAAAGTTTGACGAAATCGTTATTTTTGGGAGAAGTACCCTTTTAAGTACCCTTTGCAAATCATTCTTTTTGGTGTAGAAACTGCCCACACCCTGAAAATGGCAAAATACAATTCCACCCTCATGTGATCTAATGCTGAACTTTAATAATGTGCATTTAAACAGATGGCAAACTCATATGAAGCAGTCTGAGTTTGCTCATACTGAAATGTACAACAGCTACTCCCCTTGAGCAAAATAAATAGATTTTCAAATTAATCAAATTCAGACTGTGCATTTTTCCTAAGGCTAGCTGCAATCCCAACATTGCAACATAACCATATTTTTTTTTATCTAGGATACATCAAGAATAGTGCATTCTTTGATGTTCAATGTAACAAAAGTGAAAAGGAACTGGAGCTGTCACGCACAAAAAAAGGACGAAACATACCATGAATGTCCATATGATTTATACACTGTATTCCAAGTCTTCTGATGCCATGTGACAGCTTTCACATCTTGTACATTCAAAACTGCCTTACATATGATAGGCACAGGTATTTGAGGTAAATTTGAATGTGAGAGTTTTGAAAGCTTGGAAGGACTTGGAATCCAGCATGACTCAAATGGAACATTTTGTCGTTTTTGGAGTCTGACAGCCCCAGTTCTCATTCAATATAAAGCATAAGCAAAATGGAAGCCTATGACATGAGGAAAAATTCGTTTTTTGTGTGTGTGGCTATATGATTTCATCTAAAATATTTGAGATTATAATGCACTGAACTGCAATATAAGGAAGAGAGTGTGAAGAGAAAACGCTGCTGTTAATTGCAACGTTGTATTGTATAGCCCAATCCAGTTAAAGTCTTGTTGTTGTAGCCTACTAATAGCCTCTGAATATCAAATTTATCAATAAATGAAATGCAAGTTTCAACCTAACTTTAAGGTAATTTGCACTAAAAACTGAAAAAGGTCTGTAAGTAATCATTTAAATCCTTGGAGTCGATGTACATGCTCACGTGGAATCACTGCTGCTCACTCAACACGCGCACGAGCTGAACTCTGCTGAAAACAATCGCGAGGAAGGAGACTATATGGTCCTGATCTTCGGAAAACAAAACTTATTTAGTTATTTCTATAAGAGATCGGAAAGGTCAGTAACCGTCAATTACTATTAAAAAATAACAGCTTTATGTAAGTGACTTTCCTGTCACTTTATTAATAAAATAATTCACGCGAATGCGTGTTTGAAAATATATAGCCTATTTGTTTTTACGATTTGCTATTTATTAAATAAATGACTATTAAAATTATTCGTACTGGCTATTTTACTGCATATGTTCAACAAAATCAATATAGGCTTTGATTTTGTATTTATTTATTAGTTTTTTTTCTAAGACAGCCTACTATAGAACTTAACAGTGGTTCCCATAATGGACAAAATGTTGTCTATGCAGCTCACTAGGTCTTGAGGCGGCCTGTATGATGTATAAATATCTGAAATGTTAACCTGTTTAAGCAGATGTCCAAATGTTCTCGCGGCTGAGTGTCCTTTAGGACCCAGCGGAGAGCTCAAGTGCGCGGCTTGAATACGCTTCATTCCCTCAAACTTACATTTGGAGATGATCGCTTTCAGCAGGTTAGTTGTTCTCTCGCGGGCAGGATAGGTAAGCGCTGGGAGCAACTGCATTTAGCTGAAGGTCTGGCCGTAATAACTCGCATTTTATGGACTGAGTGTCATTACAATTACTTTTATTGACAAAGCCTGGAGTTCTTATCAGTAAAGTATTTCAGTGGGATGAAAACATTTGACATTTGACGACGTGTAGGAGAACCTGTGCACTGCTTTCACTCATTTGCTGTGGAGTAACATTCCTGGGACATGATCTGATCAGTAAAGACCGGATTCATTTACTGGATGTTTTCTGTCTGGAAAACTGTCAAGGTGGGTTATTTGTGTCGCTCGCATGTTGCAAAAAGAGTCTAATCACCATCCATGTACAGGTATTTTCTCAGCATATCTGGAAGAAATCAAATGAGGCAGGTCTAAATACTCAACGTTCTGTATATATGACCCGTGTTTCTAAATAAGAGATCGTTCATGTGTTTTTTTCCTGTCTAATTAATTATTTCCGACACCTCCAATTTGTCTATTAATCGATCAATGGCTTTATCCAAATGTAGAACTATATTCCCTCTAAACTGCACAGTTTACTTGTTCTTATAGTAATTATTTTTATTTCTGTTTTAAAGTTATGCATATCGCACTTTCAGCTTGTAATTCGCATAACTTGATCACAATCTCATATTATTTCATTACCTTTCCACTCCTCTTGCGCACGAGCTTTTCAGGTGCGGTTTGGTAAAGACATTGCAGATCAACAGTGTTTTGTCTCCAGAAGAAAGTGTCTAATGCTTTGTAGTTAAAGAATATTACCATGTTGCTTTTTATCGTTCATACTCTTAAAATAAGGTTTCAATTAGAAGCAAAAAAAACATTCATGGTTTGCTGCATCAGGATAATAATTTAAAAAGCCCCTTTTTATCTGTAGTTATCTAAATTATCAATATGTAGGTGTTTTTAAGAACTCAGAAACTACTGTACTGAAGAACCTTAATGAAATGTTTAAATTAATCTTTAAAGAACCATACATTACAGCCTATTCAGCTCAAGAAGCCTATACAGCAAATGATAAGAAAGATCTTTACTCAGCCTAGCAAAGCACCATTGAAAAAGCTCTATTTTTAATAATAAGAGACTCCCCATTAATCATGAATGTCATATTGGAAGTTTTCATTTAAAAATATAATAAGGAAAGATTACAGCTAGATCACCTTTCAGTCCCTTAATGATTATTCATTAATTGGCATTTGTTTCCCTCTTAAATGGAGCTCAACACAGTTGTGTTACTTCAATGGAGGTAACTGGAAGAAGGTGACTCTTTGTTGATCTCAGTGGTGTGGTTGTACATCAGTATGGGAATGAGAGTTTCACTTTGTGTGTGTCAGAGCATGCAAACCTTTCTGGAAAGAGGCATTTAATGATGCATGCTCCTCTGGTATGTGGTGAATATGGCCCAATGGAATGCAAGCAACGGACTGATTGGCATTACTCATGGAAATATTGATATATCCTTACATGTTTGGAAGAACATGCCAAGCACTTTTAGATGTGTGAAGCTTCCCTGTAAAGTTTAGCAGCTTGCTTTACATATAAGAGATTAGAATTGAAATGTACACTCTTAAAAATAAAGGTTATTTATTGGCATATATGGTTCAGTGTTAAACATCTACAGAAATTTGCCCTTGCACTAAAGGTCTTTGCAGTCGAAAGGGTTCTATTATTAAAATTGTAAAAATGTTATTCATAATAATAATGGTTATTTTACATACTTTTCATTGAAAGGTTCTTTTGGGAATCTAAAATGGTTCTTCGTGGCATGGCTGTGAAACCCGCCTTTGTGATGCTTTATTTTTAAGAGTGCAGATATGCTTGATTCTTCTTTTTCTTACTGACATCATTAACACCACAGCTGATGCTAATCTGTCAGTTCAGAAACTGACAGAAAACAAAGCTTCACAACCTTAAAAAAGATTACAGGGTGCAAAGCTGTTAGAGCTTGTTTCAATTTCAGCACCTGAACAGCTCCAGTCCCATTGCGCACAAAGCTACCATGTAAAGCATGTGGTAGTATGTGTTTGAGAGGAAGAGAACAGTGCAGAGGGGGTTAAGGGAAACAGTAGGAATGATCAAGGGATGTCAGAAGCATTGATACTGTGAGGGACAACAAGGTTAGTAGAAAGACCATTGAATAAATAGAAGTATTCACAACGGTTGTACAGGGTACCTGAGAGGCTGTAACACGCAGCCATGTGCCTTGGCAGGACAAAAAAAAAAGCAGGGATAAAAATAAAATACCCAAGCCACTGCTACACTTTTTTTTACCTGAACATATGGGACACTAGTAAAACATTCATGGTCCTTTTGTCATAGCAAAATCTCTTATTTTTCTACTATTAGATTCAAGCATCAACGTACAAAAAAATTGATGTTCTCTGTGCAGCAGAGAAATATGAGAATCTTTCAAATGGAATTTCCCCCTTTTAAAGGGATAGTTTGATTGTCATTTGTTCACTCTTATCTTTCCAAACCTGCATTATTTCTTCTGTGGAATAAACATTTTTTTGGAGGAATGTAGTGGTTCATCTTTTTGATGCAATTAAAATGAATGATGACTTTAGTGTTCAAGGAAAAAAGACATAAAAGAACGATAAAAGTATCATAAAAGTACTTCACAGAACTCATGAACTAAATGGAATTTTAGTAGTTATTCGCTTAAAATATTTACCTCAACAGAGCATCTAATTTATCCTTCTGTGGTCCACGGAAGAAGGAAAGTCAAATGGGTTTGGAACTTGAGGTTTCATCATCAATTAATTATGAAAGTTCCTTATTGGGTGAATTATTCCTTTGAGATTTAGGATGTACTGGCATTTCAGTTCTGGCAATGATTGTTTTGATGTTATGGCTGATAAATGACAAATAGCCAATTCTATACTATTTTTGTGAAAAACCAATTGTGAATTTAGTGAATTTAGGCATCAGCAACATAACTGAAATTATGAAAGATGGATATTCATTTTGAGATATGCTTAGATTGCAAAATAATAAGCAGATTTATACAGGTGCATCTCAATAAATTAGAATGTCGTGGAAAAGTTCATTTATTTCAGTAATTCAACTCAAATTTTGAAACTTGTGTATTAAATAAATTCAATGCACACACCTTTGCAAGTGTTTTGAGTTGATTAGCTGATTGGCATGTCACCATATTCTGATTTGCAGTGAATTTGTGGGTTTTTGTTAAATGTGAGCCAAAATCATCACAATTAAAATAACCAAAGACTTAAACCACTTCAGTCTGTGTGCATTGAAATTATTTAATACACAAGTTTCACAATTTGAAATAAATGAACTTTTCAACGACATTCTAATTTATTGAGATGCACCTGTATATACATATATATATATATATACACACACACACACACACACACACACATATATATTATATACAGTCAAAAATATCGGTACCCTTGGTAAATATGATCAAAGAAGGCTGTGAAAAAGAATCTGCATTGTCAATCTTTTTTTTTTTTTTTTTTTTTTCACAAAAATCTAACCTTTCTTTGGAAAATAAGAATTTAAAATGGGGGTAAATATCATTATGAAATAAATGTTTTTTCTAAAGAACACGTTGGACAAAATTATTGCCACCCCTAGAAATTCTTATGAGTAAAATATGTCTAAAGTATATTCCCATTCATATTCACAATTTTGAGCACTCCAGGGTGATTATGAACATGAAATTATCCAGCCATGGCTTCCTGTTTCACAGAAATATAAATAGGAGGGGAAAAAAAGCCTGAATTCCCTTAATCATCCATCAAAATGATAAAAACTAAATAATATGTTTCTGACGTACAAGTCAAGTCAAGTCACCTTTATTTATATAGCGCTTTTAACAATACAAATTGTAACAAAGCACTGCGAAAGCAACGGTCTTTTGTACAGCAAAAGATAATTGAGCTTCACAAATTAGTGAAGTGGCTTTAAGAAAATTCCCATTTCCACCATCAGGGCAATAATAAAGAATTTCCAATCAGCATAAAATGTTACGAAACTGCCTGGAAGAGGTCGTGTGTCTATATCGTCCTAATGCATGGTGAGAAGGAGAGTTTGAGTGGATAAAGACTCTCCAAGGACCACAGCTGGAGAATTGCAGAAAATACTTGAGTCTCGGGGTCAGAAAACCTTTAAAAAAATGTCAAACAGCACCTACATCTCCACATGTTTTTTGGGACAATTCTCCTAGCTCATCCAAAAACAAACTCCAGCATATTCAGTTATCAGACACAACTGTAACTTCAAATTGGACTGGCTTCTATGGTCAGGTGAAACAAAAAATATATATTTTAACAGCAAACACTGTTAAAATGGGTTTGGTGAACACAGGGATTAAAAGTACCCCATGTATACAATTAAATATACTGCTGTATTTTTGATGTTGTGGGCCTATATTTCTGCTAGAGGTCCCGGGAATATTGTTTAGACACATGGCATCATGGACTCTATCAAATACCAACAGATAAAAATCTATAAGTGACTGACTCTGTTAGAAATCTTATAATGGGCCATGTTTGGATCTTACAACCATACAATAATCCAAACACAAACCTCAAAAACAACACAAAAATTAGTTATGCTATGCCAAGCTTCTGCTATGACCATTCCAGTCCTCTGGCCTGAACCCTGTAGAAAATGAGTTGGGTGAACTGAAGAGAGGAGGCACCAACATGGAGCTGGGAATCTAAAGGGTCTGGAGGGATTCTGGATGAAGGAATAGTCTCTGATCTCTTGTCATGTGTTCTCTAACCTCATCAGGCATTATAAGAGAACATTTTGAGCTGTTAAACTGGCAAATGGAGGTATGTGTGTAAGAGAAAAACATGTGTATAAGAGAAAAAAAAAATTTTCATAATGATACACCCCCCCCCCCCCATTTTCAATAGTTTTTTTATTATCCAATGAAAGGTTAGATTTTTGCGATTTAAAAAAAAATAAATTAACAATTCATATTAATTTTCACAGCCTTCTTTGATCATATTTACCAAGGGTGCCATTATCCTTGGCCATGGCTATAATATATTATATATAATATATTTATTATATGCTATATATACTATAATATATTTGTATTTTGTTGTGTGTGTGTGTGTGTGAGTGTGTGGGTGTGTGTGTGATGTGTGTGTGTGATGTGTGTGTGTGTGGTGAGTTGTGGGTGTGTGTATGTGAGTGTGATGTTTGTGTGTTGTGTGTGATGTGTGTATTTTACATATATATATATATATATATTAGAGGTGGGCATAAATTATGGGTTTTCACTGGATTATCTAGATTAATCTTGATTAATCAAGATTAATCTAGATTAAAAACAAATGGCCTCATTTGCATTCTGCGCAGGCTCAGAATTGTGGGCTCCCCAAATTAATGAACTAAAGTAAGTCTTTGAGAACGGGTTTCTCAAGCAGGTGGCGCATAGACCAGGGCTCATTCCTTGTTTCCAAAATGCATCACAATCTTTCATCTCTTCCCGTCCCAATCACGAAAAAAACTGGGTGAAAATCCCGTAACACTGCCGGAAGAATGACTTCCCATTCCCTCCCACTCCGTGTTGTTGTTGTTGTTGTTTTTTTGCCGATAACTGTCCATATTACAGTAAAATTATAGTAGATACAGCGTGCCACCTTATTAGTTGAATAAAAACCAAATGTCGTTTTTTTTGTTATTATATTGAATGGAAACCATCTTATTATGCACAGTAGTGTTGCACCGATAAATTTCATGTAATCATCCATGCTAACACACCGTCTTCTATTTTTTTAGTTTTGACATTTCATGTCTAAAGATATTTCTATCTAATGATACTGTAATTTTTAGATATATTCGAGTTTGAAGATCTGCGCAAGATCACATGAGACCTAAAGGCATCCTGTTTGCATAAAGCGCAATGTTTCTTTGTATTCTGAGTGCACACAAAAATAACGTTGAGTCTTTTTTACAGTTCGAACAAGACTGGTATTAGGGCTTACTTTATCTGATCATATGTCCCAAAAAATTTACGGAGGGATTTTAAGAGCAAAAAAGGAGAACACGGAGCTGTATGCAGCAAAAAACGCCGCTTCCACACAAAACTTCAATAGAGAACACCCACATTTCTTATAGCGTTAACCTTATATTGAGCCGGGCCATGGTAAAAGTGCGATACTAACATACATCTTTCAGATGTGGAAGCTGAAAAGCCACTATTTGAGGTGATGAATGATAGAGTGAGCGTTTTTTAATATGTCTGCCCGATTGGATTACCACCCAGAACCAGAGGTTAACACAATCTGTCATCACGGACTGCGAGCCTTAGGTTCGAAAAAAGAATTCTATTCTCGCCCTACCCCTACAGTGCAATTCGGCTATAGGTATACATCCGCTCTAAAACTTGGGTGACAGTTTCATCATAGCTTGGTAAGTATAGACCAGTCCATGTGTGTGTGTTTGTGTGTTTGTGTGTGTGTGGTGTGTTTGTGTTTTTGTGTGTGTGTGTGTGTGTGTGTTGTGTGTGGTTAACGTGATGTGTGGTGTGTGCCCACAGTTAATATAATATATATATATATTATATATATTATATATACACTGAACAAAATTATAAACGCAACACTTTTGTTTTTGGCCCCATTTTTCATTAGCTGGAATCAAAGATCTGAGGACTTTTTCTATGTACACAAAAGGCCTATTTCTCGCAAAATATTTTAACAAATCTGGTCTAAATCTGTGTTAGTGAGCATTTCTCCTTTACCGAGATAATCCATCCACCTCACAGGTGTGTGGCATATCAAGATGCTGATTAGACAGCATGATTATTGCACAGGTGTGCCTTAGGCTGGCCACAATAAAAGGCCACTCTAAAATGTGCAGTTTTATCACACAGCACAATGCCAATATGTCGCTATTGAGTTGGAGGTGCGTGCAATTGGCTGCTGACTGCAGGAATATCCCCAGAGCTGTTGCCTGAACTGAATTTTCATTTATCTACCATAAGCGCAGGCTCCATCAAGGCAGTTTCAGGGTTTCAGAGAATTTGACAGTACATCCAACCGGCACACTCACCAAGCACCCCCTTTGTAACCACACCAGCCCAGGACCTCCACATCCAGCATCTTCATCTCCAAGATCGTCTGAGACCAGCCACCCAGACAGCTGCTGCAACAATCGGTTTGCATAGCCAAATCATTTCTGCACAAACTGTTATAAACCGTCTCAGGGAAGCTCATCTGCATGCTCGTTGTCCTCATCGGGGTCTCGACCTGACTGCAGTTTGTCGTCGTAACCGACTTGAGTGGGCAAAAGCTCACATTCGATGGCGTCTGGCACTTTGGAGAGGTGTTCTCTTCACGGATGAATCCCGGTTTTCACTGTCAGGGCAGATGGCAGACAGCGTGTATGGGCGTGTGGTGGGTGAGCGGTTTCCTGATGTCAACGTTGTGGATTGAGTGGCCCATGCTGGTGGTGGGGTTATGTATGGGCAGGCGTATGTTATGGACAACGAACACAGGTGCACAGCCATTGAAGAGGTGTGGACCATCATTCCACAGGCTACCAACAGGCTACAACCAACAACCTGATCAACTCTATGCGAAGGAGATGTGTTGCACTGCGTGAGGCAAATGGTGGTCACACCAGATACTGACTGGTTTTCGGTTCCCGGACCCCCCCCCCAATACAGTAAAACTGCACATTTTAAAGTGGCCTTTTATTGTGGCCAGACTAAGGCACACAAAATGTATTGAGTACATATACAGTAAATTAACATACTTTCCAGAAGGCCAACAATTCACTAAAACATTTTTTTTATTGGTCTTATGAAGTATTCTAATTTGTTGAGACAACGAATTGATGGGTTTTTGTTAAATATGAGCCAAAATCATCACAATTAAAAGAACCAAAGACTTAAACTACTTCAGTCTGTGTGTATATATATATATATATATATATATATAGGGCTGTCAAAGTTAACGTTAATAACGCGTTAACGCAAATTCATTTTAACGGCACAAATTTTATTCATGCGCGATTAACGCAGCGTGTATTTTCTGTTTGACCCGTGGCCCAACCCGTAGTTGAGAGAAATGGAGATGCACAGTGCCTTTAGTGACTTGTTTCCCTTCAAAAAAGCACCTGAACCTTATTTAGTTCCTGAGACCCGCTGGTACTGCCACCCGAGCGCGAGGTCATGCTTTCACAGTGCACGCACACACATCTCTCTCTCTCTCTCGCTTGCTCTCTGCGTCTGCTGCTCAGTTTCTGTTCAGCGCATGGCAGAGAAGAGCAGCGCTTTAATTCAGTTAAACACAGATATTATGTTGCTTGCTTCTCTAATTTGACATGCAAGTATAGCCAAAATCACAGCACAGCTATTGTCATTATCTTATGTGTATTTGATTACTTCAGACGACGGCTCGATTATAAGGATTTTTGTGCAGATTAACATCTTGGAAGTGAGAGTTGGTTATGTAGCCTAGTCTTAATGGGTCGCGTTTCAATCACTTTTTCATATTCATCCCGTTGTCTGCAAACAGAAACAGTCAAATATACCAATGAAAACAGTTTTATTGAGAATTTAGCTGCATCAAAATACAGTATGTGGGCACAGAGAGGGAATAAAATGTAATAATAAATAATAAATGCACATTTTGCATGTTCAGAAGAAGTGAGCTGTCCTGTGTGCAAAAATGTAAACAGGTTTGTGTCAGTAAATTGCTCAGTGCAAAGAAAGTAATGGGAACCTGGTATTTCTTTTTTCATGAGTCTAATAGACATGAAAATGTTCTTTGAAAAGCATCAATGACCTTTGAAACATGTCTGCTCTTCATGCTCTATGTTGACTATGGTTTCAATAATAATAAACATAAATTTGCATAAAGCATCCATATTTGTCCATGCCCATGTTGATTAGAGTATTAAAAACTTTAAAAGTATTAATTTAAGGTACATTTAGAACAAATAAAAACTCATGACAATCATCCGAATAATCGTGATTAAATATTTTAATCGATTGACTGCCCTAATATATATACATAAAAATAAAAAATAACATTGTTTATAGAACGAATTTGTTTTATTAAGTGTATTTATTTTGATGTTATGCCAGATTACTGACAAATGGACAATTCTGCCCTATTTAAAAAAATTATAATTTAATAATTTAAAAAATAGGCAATCAATGAATTTTAAAATTTATAAAAAAACGCACCAAAGTGAATTGAATTTATTTACTTTTTTGAAAATTAGGCTCATTTTCTTTCATAGAGCACAGTTTTTTTTTCGAATTAAAGGTTGGAGGTCATTTTACTTACATCATTTATGATTAGATTAGCATCTGTTCAAAAATGGACAGTTTAATTATTTCCTATTTAAAAAATGTATAATTTTAATAATTTAAAATAGAGGCACAGTGGAATTTAAGCTACAACATATTTTAAAGGAACACTACACTTTTTTTGAAAATAGGCTCATTTTCCATCTTCCCAAGAGTAAAACAGTTTTACCGTTTTCGAATCCATTCAGCCGATCTCCAGGTCTGGAGGTCCAGGACTTTTAGCGTAGCTTAGCATAGATCATTGATTATGATTAGACCGTTAGCATCTCGCTCAAAAATGACCAAAGAGTTTAGATATATTTCAAAACTTGACTCTTCTGTAGTTGCATCGTGTACTAAGACTGACGGAAAATTAAAAGTTGCGATTTTTTTGGCCGATATGACTAGGAACTATACTCTTATTCCGGCATAATAATCAGGGTGCAGCAAGCACAATGATACGACGCAGCGCCTGAAATTAGTCCCCAGCTAAGTAACTAGTTATGATATAGCTGGGGACTACTTCCAGGCGCTGCGTAATATCATTGCACAAGCTGCACCCATGGTATGGCAGCAAAGTTCCTTGATTACTTGATACATATATTAGAGTGTATAAAAAATAGATATGGAGATCTGCTAAAGATTAAATACGATAATATATTATATATATATATATATATATGTATATATATATATATATATATATAACAGTGCTCAGCGTAAATGAGTACACCCCTTTGAAAAGTAACATTTAAAAACAATATCTCAATGAACACAAAAACATTTTCCAAAATGTTGACAAGACTAAGTTTTATATAACATCTGTTTAACTTATAACATGAAAGTAAGGTTAATAATATAATTTAGAGAACAAAATTTTCAGTTTTACTCAAATTAGGGTGATGCAAAAATGAGTACACCCCACTGAAAGTATCTGGAGCAAAGCTAAATTTTTGACTACAAATGTCTAATTTAACAAGAATTGAACCACAGGTGAGTCTAATTATTCATTACACAGGTGACAGTTGACTATAAAAGGGTGTTACTTAAAGAAAACCCCTTCCCATTTCATGCTGTCAGCAATGGCACCACATGGAAGAGAAATGTCACAAGACCTAAGATAGAAAATAATTATATCGTCTTCTGATGAGAAGGGTTGAAGAAAATCGACATGCAAGTTCACTGCAGTTATCTAAAGAAGTAGAAAGCCAAACTGGGGTGACTATTTCCCGTGACACAATACGGCGTACACTGCAGAGGAATGGCATGCATGGGTGCCGTCCACGAAAGAGGCCTCTCCTAAAGCCCAGGCACAAAAAAGCCTGCCTAGAGTTTGCCAGGGCCCATGCTGACAAAGATGAAGACTACTGGGACTCTATACTCTGGAGTGATGAGACCAAGATAAATGTTTTTGGAACTGATGGCTTCAAAACTGTATGGCGTCGCAAAGGTGAGGAATACAAAGAAAAATGCATGGTGCCTACAGTGAAACATGGTGGTGGGCAGTGTCACTTATGTGGGGCTGCATGAGTGCTGCTGGTGTCGGGGAGCTGCATTTCATTGATGGCATCATGAATTCACAAATGTACTGCTCTATACTGAAAGAGAAGATGCTACCATCACTCCGTGCCCTTGGTTGTCGTGTGCACTTTTCCAACATGACAATGATCCTAAACACACATCTAAGGCCACTGTTGGATTTCTGAAGAAGAACAGGGTGAAAGTGATTCAGTGGCCAAGTATGTCTCCTGATCTGAACCCAATCGAACACCTATGGGGAATTCTGAAGAGACAAGTTGAGCATCCATCTCCATCCAGCATCCAATCTCTAAAAGAGGTCATTCTTGAAGAATGGAAAAAGATAGATCTGGCAAAATGTCGCCAACTTGTTCATTCCATGCCTAGAAGACTTGGTGCTGTCATTGAAAATCATGGAGGCCATACAAAGTACTAGATTTAGTAGTTTTTGTTGTGGGGTGTACTCATTTTTGCATCACCCTAATTTGAGTAAAACTGAAAAATGTGTAATCTAAGTTATATTATTAACCTTACTTTCATGTTATAAGTTAAACAGATGTTATATTAAACTTAGTCTTGTCAACATTTTGGAAATGTTTTTTTGTGTTCATTGAGATATTGTTTAAAATTTTACTTTTAAAAGGGGGTGTACTCATTTACGCTGAGCACTGTATATATATATATATATATATATTGGCAATAACCAAAATGGTACCGATACATATTACATCCCTGTTGACAATGATATAAAGACAGGGCAGTGTTGTAAGAAATAATGTTTTTACATATGAATCTCAATACCAAGGTGGCGAGGAAGCCACTTCTGACCGATTTTGGAAAGACCCTCCTTTTGATTGTGATGAGCTGGCGCTTGCACAGTCTCCATTCATCTCTAGAAAATTCCAGGAAACTCTCGTTCCTCTGTTATCTTTCTCTGATGTATTAGTTTCCTCTCTAATGCAAGCCTGATAAGCTCACACTTCTCAAATTCCTAGTGTGAAGTGCATGGAAAAAAAGTCTCTCCCATCTCTACTGTAACCCAATCACAGGACTGGGAGTCTGAAGCTTTATCTGGATTAGGAGTGTGATAAAACACTTGCGTGATATCGGACCGCACCTTATCTATCCCTCTATCCATGACTGCCGCCTTTAACTTATCGTCTGTTCTTGTGCTTTAGAGCAACCACTATTTCAGTCCTATTACTGACATTTTTTATGAAACCCATGATGCTGACGGCTTTACAGTAATGTCTTATTAATCACATCCTGCCCCGTGCCAGGGGCTGAAAGTGGTAATTGGCTCCTTGTTAGACGTCAGCATGATTGACAAAGCACATTTAGAGGCTGCTCTGTCTCATCTATCATGGCTCGTCCCCCTATTTGAGGGGACACGGACCTAATCAAGTCAACCAATCATGCCCCAACATCAAGGATTCCTTATTTTGATGGATATGATTGAGGATTCAGAAACCTGTTTTTTTTTATTGTATGGCCAATGTGTGTGCATGATTTCGTTTGATTGATAGTTACTGATACACTGTAAAAAAAAGTGGAAATGTTACTCTAAATGACTTACTGTATGTGGAACACAAAAGGAAACATTTAGCAGTATGTTCATACTGCTCTTTTCCATATAATTAAAGTGAATGATGACAAGGGACTTTAAAGCCAAAATGTGAAAAACACTATAAAAGAAGACCAAGAAAAATAACAATGAACAATATAAGCATCCATACCAATGGACGATAATGTTCTGTTTATTATAAGTGTGCATTGCAGATATGTCAATGGCCAGTTTAAATACTCTTTAAAGCAGGATGGATTCTAATCAGCTGTCAATGTTTTTATAATTCATCAGCTAGAAAAATAGCTCTACAAGCAATTCCAGTGATATCATTTTCCTGTATCTTCATCATTGTATTTGTGGTGTGGACTTCAGTATTCTCATAGAATTAGAACAGTTTACCTTTATAGTTATATGTAGCTATTCTTGATGTGATCAGGCCTTATTGTACATTATATATTCTAAGTTTTCTGAAACCATATGATAGTTTTGCATTAGGAAAATCCAAAAATGTATTAAAAAACATTATTAATTGATAATCTGTTCCCCAAGTGCATCTTTCACATCTCATTAACGTTCATGCATATTCAAATATGGTGTGTTAAAATGTGTGTCACACCAGGTTTGATGCCAACAATGCCAAAGGTCGTTGTTTCTTATGTGTTGTAAATTATCTCAATGTACCATATTTTAATATGTGTATATTTGAAAAAAGGAAGAGAGAGATTTGAGAGCTATGATAGATGGGATATTTTATGAAAACCTACTTACCTTCTCTTCAGTTCCTGACACAAAGCTCTTGAATGACTTCAGAAGACTTAAATACAGTGCTTGAATCATACAGACCACTTTGATGGAACTTTTATGATGCTTTTTTGTCACATTTGGATCTTGGCAGTCCCTGGTCACGAGGGTGAGTAAATTATGACAGAAATTTTGTTTTAAGTGAACTAGCCCGACAGCTTTTTCAACCTGACTTGACCCTTAAAAACGACTTTCATTTACTGTAACCTGCTGTGGCCTGGTTTATTCAGTCATATTAAATGGATCCAATTAAATATTTTTACTTATATAAAACCAATTACTTTTATGTTATCACATGAAGCCCATTTTAGGCCACCTGACAAAATATCGTTTGCAGTGTAGCACTAGTAATAAGGGCATCTGTCTCTGACATTAAAAGGTCTATGAAATATAAAGTATGCATACCATTTCTACATCTAGAAAAAATCTTGTCCTCTTTCCACCACTGCTTGACTCACACTAGAACAGAATCCTTGAAATCTCAAATTGCTGAGAGACATTTGAGGGTTGCATTGTGGAAAGATGTGCAGACTTACACGGCCTGTTTGTGCCTACAGGGATGTTTGGCTATTTGTCTTCCGTAATAAGCAGGTATTTTTAGGATATTTCTCTATAAAGTCTGTCTCAGCTATAGAAAACACTTGACCTGCACCTCCTCACCTTTTCCACAGGGCTCCTCGTTATTCTCACAACACCAGTCCTGAAAGCTCCTCCGCTGACACATTCTTGTTTTCCTCTTCTTTTGTTCTTATCCCCACAGACTGCAGAGAGCATACGGGAAACAGCGATGGACAGGCGGATGATCTGCAATGGCCTCCACTAATGGCCTCAAGAAGGAATTAATATCATTCTTTCACACTGGTGACCCATGCTTACCGCAAATTGGTCAAAACTCGTTCAAGCGCCCCTGCAACACAATCAGACAAAAATAAACAAATGAGTGAAATTAGAGCGGCCTAAGGAATCTGAGTCAAAACTGGTACAGATGCCAGCCCTTTTTCCACTTTAAAGTTCAGTGTTACCACAGAGGCAGTCTGCCTCATCGTCCTCTGCCTGCTTATTATCTATCAGACTCCATTTAATGAGGCATCAGAAGAAAGGTGCAACCATGTACTTACTGCTAGGGTTTGTACTACAGGCCCTGTGGGTGAGTTGGTGTCATGCCACACAGCATTACCCTGCCTCGTGGGGGCACTATGATGTTTGTAAGTCCCAGGTATATGCAGAGGACCACCTGGCCTGGCACTACATGGCCTGCCAGCCTGAGGCCACTGATATGACCAAATACCTGACTGTGTCTCTGGACCCACCCAACATTACCTGCGGAGACCCACCTGAGATGTACTGTGCCCTGGTGAGTTTAATACATTTTTTTACAAAATTGATGAGTGACTGAGAGAATCACATAACCAGTATGCAACAACACACTTTTTTTGTATCACTTTTTACACCATATATGAAGCAGTCCAACTGTTTTCAACATTTATAATAATGATACATTTTTCTTGAGCACCAAATCAGAATATTAGATTAGATTATTCGATTTCTGAAGGATCATGTGACAATGAAGACTGGGGACATGACTACTGAAAATTCAGCTTTGCCATCACAGGAATAAATTACACTTTAAAATGCATTACTGTAGAAAACAGTTATTTTAAACTGTAATAATATTTCAAAACATAATTGTTCTGTTTGTTTTTTATCAAATAAATGCAGCTTTGGTGAGCATAAAGGGCTTCTTTCAAAAATATTTAAAACTCCTAAGTCTACATCAGCAATAACATATTAAATTAAATATTGGGCAAAATAAACCCAGGTGAAGCATCAAAAAAATGATCCATGCGACATGTTACAAAGCTAGACATATATTTTTTTTTTTATGTGTACAGCATTGGCGGCACACATACACCGAAGGAGGCAAGGTCATGCAATTTTCTTTAAATATTAATCTATTTCATGCTCACTGAATTCAAAACATTCTCTGTGAAAATCTCACAGATGGTCAATGGAACTGCAGCAAGGTGTTAATGTGCTAGCATGATAAGTACAGTTAACAAATCACATAACAGTATACTGATAAAAAGATACTACTAAAAATGTGCATGCATATGTTTAATTAAACTGAATAAATACAAATAAAAAAATATTTTCCATTTTATATATATATATATATATATATATAAAATAAAAAATATATAAAAAATAACTCTTGGGACTCTTGGCACATCACCTGCTATAAGTGAAATGTGAATTATAAAAATGTTTTTAAGGTAATGTATTTTATTCATGAGGGGCTTTATTTAGAAGTGCATCCAAGAAATAGTGTCAAGCAGGGATAAAATGTCAGAAATAGGAAAGTGGTAAATGTGTCTTTGGTCTCTATGTACTGTACAGTAGAGCAGGGGTTTTCAACCTTTTAGGACATGCCCCCCCCCCCCCCCCCAAGTTTGTATAATTTCACTCGCACCCCCCCCACCCCCCCCGCACCCCCTATTATTGTATTCACACATTCACACCGAATTACTTTATTAACATGAACATAAACACAAATATCCATTAAAGCTATTAAAATAGCTAATTATTTTTATTTTGCTCTTTTTGATTAACATAATTTACATAAATTATGGATCCGTTATATTGATGTACATTTGATATTTATTTTACTGTTTACGTTCACGTACAACAACCGACTGTGCTTACGAGGATACTTCTCTCAGCGGTTCTCAACCCGCGGCACGTCACGAATCCGAATGCGGCCCACCATGCTGGATGTTACAGTCTTATGTGTTGAACATAATTACAAATTAACTTTCAGTTTTACAACTAGTTTTAGTTTTTAACATTCATTTAAAAATGTACTAAACAAATATAAGCTAATGTTTTTGTTATGTAATTTTTTTTTTCATATATTATTTTCAGACATGAGCAGACCTATGTACTCACGTAATTAACGCATTTAACGGACACTTACAAGCGCGCACTTTGGCAGAATTCAATTCAAATAGTCATCAGCAGCCATTGATTCTGTAAAATTGAGCATCAAAATGGACAAACTTGTTAAGGGGGAAAACGAAATGTGGAAAATACCAGCGAAGAAACGCATTCAAACAAGAATAGTCTCAGCATCAGCGGTGAAGAGAGTGCTGGACTTTCGGTTTGCCCAGACACCCACTTGAAGATGTTCAGGCAAAAAAGAAACACCCATAAACTACTACGCAGCAATCATTCTTATTACAGAAATGTGGCAAAACATCTCTGGAGAGAACATCTCGGTTACGTATGTAACCCTCGTTCCCTGAAGGAGGGAACGGAGACGTCACGTCAGAGGACAGACGAATGGGATCTCGCTTAGAGAGAGACCAATCTACTTCGAGTGTAAACTAAACGAGCCAATGCACATTGGCATGCAATTATTGCATCCAGCTGCCACTGATCACAGCGTGAGTATAAGTAGGCAGAAGGTGCAGTGCATATTCAGGTTTTCGCTGAGGAGCCGAGCCGGGATCCGGCCGCTCAGTGGTGGTACAGCAGCCGTGGCGACGGGACGTGACATCTCCGTTCCCTCCTTCAGGGAACGAGGGTTACATACGGAACCGAGACGTTCCCTATCAGTGGGTCACTCTCGACATCACGTCGGAGGACCGACGAATGGGATCCCTACCAAAAGGCCACGGATACTGCCCCTTCCAGTGTCCCGTGGAAGCCTCCTGCGCCGTTACTTTTTGGCGTAGGTTAGGGCCCCCATAGGAAGACCAGTTACTGTTGCTATGGCACTACCCACTCAGTAGGACTGGATAACACTGGGAAAACATACCCGTTCAGCTTAGAACATGAATGCTGCGGAGCCCCGACCTTCCGCAGGAGGTTCAGAAGCAGTTTACCTGACCTTGGACCTGCAGGAGGTTCAGGTGCATTTAAGCAGTTATTGATTGATGGACACTCTTGGAAGTAGCAGGAAGTCTGCCGGGAAAACATCTCTGGAAGGCTATACCGTGGAATTTACACATAGGGATCCAAACGGTCTCTACAGGAACCTAAAATATTACAGTAATTCTGCCCTCGCTGGATGCTCCGATACGATGCAAGCAGGAGTAGAGTTTTCCTTTTTCTTTGGAACTTCGGCTCTGGGATTTTCCTGCAAAGGCCCTGGAACAGCACTATGTACTGAAGGATCAAGAGTGATGTAGTAATGTTCACTGTGAAGCCTGAAGGAAGGATCCAAACGGTGCTGTTGTTTTGCCCCCAGTTATATATGACCCTGAAGACCCTTCCAAACCTCCGGTTCCCAGAGGGCCACTTCCCAATAATTACTGTAGTTAGCATCGTGATCGGGCAATCTCTGTTCTCTGTGCGAATACGATGCAACTTAGCACCAGCTAGAGTTTTCCGGGGGTGTTGGTTACTCTTGGGGTAGATCACAATATAAGCATGTCTCGAATATAAAAACCTGTCCTAAGTGCGCCCTGCTAAATGTCGTGCACTAGACCTCTGGGTTGAGGCTCCTAAATGTGATTTTCGTCCTTCTCACTGCCATCAGTCGCGCACGCGGCGCCGGCCCGTTCTTTACTTGTGAGTTCACAGGTCAAGAGGGTATACGGTTCATGAAGGATTGAATCAAGTTTTCGCTCCTCAATCCTTTCCCTGGGGGAAATGCATACTTGCAAAGGCTCCGCGGGGGCCAGCGCGCCAGCGCGTCCGTGCCGAGGGTAACATCGGTCAGGGAGTAAAACAAATGACAATGAGAAGTCTCTGGGGACGTGAAAAAGTCTACCTGTGCGAGTCCAAAACGGAATCAGCTGGACCATCTGGGGATGGAGTCTCCACTCTCCGGGGAGCGCTCATGACAGCTCGTTGGCTGCCCGGTTAAGCAAGCCCGGAATGTGAATGGCGTGAAGAGACCTCAGATGCTTCGGACTCCAGAGGAGGAGGTGGTGGGCGAGTTGCGACATGCGACTGGAGCGTAGATCACCTTGTTTGTTGATGTACACAATGGTCGCAGTGTTGTCCGTGCGGACCAGAACCTGCTCACCTCGCAAGTGCCTCGTAAGCGCACGGGGCAGTCGTGGGGCAGTGGATAGAGCATTGGACTTGTAATCCAAGGTTGTGGGTTCGAATCTCGGCACCGGCAGGAATTGTCCACGACCGAGGTGAGACCCTTGAGCAAGGCACCGAACCCCCAACTGCTCCCCGGGCGCTGCTGTGTCGGCTGCCCACTGCTCCAGGTGTGTGTGTGTGCGCTTAGATGGGTTAAATGCAGAGAACACATTTCACTGCTGGTTATACTCTGTATAATTGTGTATGTGACAAATATAGCTCATCTGAACTTAATCTTTTTTTATTAATTTTTTTTCTTGAGACGGTTCAAGGCCAGGTGTGCCACTCTAGGCAGTTGATGCCAGTGCAGTTGGGGACCCGTCCAAACCCCGACACTGCAAGCCCGTTGAACATGGCCCCCCAGCCCTTGGCGGAGGCATCCGTGTAAACCACAGCCTGCCTGGAGACCTGTTCCAGGGGCACTTCTGCCTGAAGAAATGAAGGGTCTGACCACGGGGTGAAGGTTTGGTGGCAGGCCGGAGTGACTTGGACCCTGAGCATGCCGCACTGCCATGCCCACCTCGGGACTCGGCCATGTTGAAGCGGTCTCATATGGAGCAGCCCCAGCGGCGTGACTGCCGCCTTAGCCGCCATATGCCCCAGGAGCCTCTGAAACTGTTTCAGTGGTGCCGCCGTCCTGCTCTTGAATGTATTCAAGCAGTTCAACACTGACTGAGCACGTTCCTGCATGAGGCGCGCTGTCTGATTGACCGAGTTCAACTCCATACCAAGAAAAGAGATCCTCTGCATCGGGGAGTGTTTGCTCTTTTCCCAGTTGACCCGAAGGCCCAACTGGCTGAGGTGCGAGAGCACCAAATTCCTGTGTTCACATAACTGATCCTGAGACTGAGCTAGTATGAGCCAGTCGTCGAGGTAGTTGAAAATGCGCACGCCCTGTTCTCTCAAGGGAACAAGGGCTGCTTCCGCTACTTTCGTGAAGACACGGGGTGGTAGGGACACCCCGAAGGGCAGGACCTTGTACTGATATACCCGTCCTTCGAACGTAAACCGCAGGACTGACCTGTGGCGCGGAAAGACCGACACATGGAAGTACGGGTCCTTCAGGTCAACCGCTGCAGACCGATCTCAGGGACGGATGCATCCGAAGATGCACTTCTGCGTGAACATCTTGAAAGGAGGTTTATGAAAGGCCCAGTTCAAGATGCGCAGACCCAAGATTGGTTGTAACCCACCGCTTTTCTTGGGCACAATGATGTAAGGGCTGAAAAACCCTGCCTTCATATCGGCTGGAGGGACCGGTTTCATCACGTCCTTCGCCAGTAGGACAGCGATTCCCTCACAAGACATGGGCATCAGCTGCTTTCACTGCTGTGAGGTGGATGCCCCTGAACTTGGGAGGACGCCGGGCGAACTGAATTGCATAGCCGAGTCAGAGGGTCCACAGGAGCCAGCGAGATGGCTGGGCAGCTCCCCGGCACCCAGACACCGTACCAGCGGGACTACCGACGTACCCACGGTAGCTTCTCATGCACTTCCGGGAGAGAGGCACCCGGGGCAGGGCGCTGAGAACCAGCACAAGCTACCCCGAGAAACCAGTCGTCCAACCTCGAGGGTTCGGGACACGGTGGCTTTCTCCACTCGAGCCCTACCCTTTCGGCGGCCCGGGAAAGCATAGCCATCATTTCCAGATCCGACTCAGGCATTGCTACCGCCGGAGCAGCAGCGCAGCTGAATCTTCCTCTCCAGAAGCTCCGGCTCACCCTCTGATGCAGCGATCGACATCTGGTCGTCAGGAGGAGTGCCAAGGATACTGCTAGTACGCTCCTTTTAGAGGGCCCAGCACATTCCACTGGCAGCTCAACTGGTTGCGGAGCGCAAGAGGAGTGATGGTCCCTTGAGGGTTTGCCACCACTGTAATCCTCAGACCAGCTGTGCTACCGCCTGAAGTAGACCTCGCCTGTCTGCAGCCAGGACGAAAACTAGATTGAGACGGAGGCAACAGCTCCGCCCCTTTGTCGAGGTAACAGAGCCTGGCCGGAGTTTACATTCAAAGTAGATTGGTCTCTCTAAGCAAGATCCCATTCGTCGGTCCTCCGACGTGACGTCGAGAGTGACCGACTGATAGGGAACTTCAGATTATTCAATTCGAAAATTCTTTCCATATTTGGATCAACATAGGCTATATTTGTAAACGCACACGTTCTGCAATGTCGTGTGTCAAGTAACACTTCCTTGCGCGTCTTACAGACTGCAATTTACAATCACAACTTCATTGTGCTGTTACTCATTTCGAGCAGAATTTCACAAAATTGGTTCCCGACAGCATCAGGTGTTTTATTATTGGTGAGTAGAATTATTTATTAAATAAATGTAATCGTTTGGATATCATAATATTTAGACTATAAAAAATATAATAAATCTGGTTGGTTTGTTTTGATGATGTAATATGTAAATGACATGCGTGCGGCCCGTGAGACTTGGACTTGGACCATAGTGTGGCCCGGTGGAAAAAAAGCTTGAGAACCACTGCCTCAAGCCATTGGTATTCACCTGCTGTCTGAGAAGGCTATCTGTTCGGGCACTTCAGGTGTGCGCGCAGCGAGCATAGAAACGCTCTATCACAGCGCGTGAGTACCGCCTTGAGATGTCTTTGGCTTAAATAGCTTAAAATTACTTTTATGTTTAAACTGACAAAACAAAACACGTGAGAATGAAAAACTTTCTTGAGGAAGCAGCACTGGCCTGATCGTTAATATAGTTTGGGGGGGCTGAAACCCACCTAAAAATGGTTTAGAACTGCCCCTGCTGGTATAGCTTGCGTAATTATACTGAAACATAAAAATATAACCAGTTTAACTGATTTAATGTGATGGCTGTGTCTGAAATAACAAAATGCCAATCCGTGGTTGGATTTCTGACACGACTAACCGTAAATCATCTTACACTTTCAAAAAGCGTGACTGATACTCCAGCCAACTCTAACTGTCGACTAACAGTGGGAGTCAGATTGCCCCCTAGTGGATGGCTAAAGATTTGCTAGCTCGTATTCATAAATCCTCAAGGGAATGTCTCTGAATTAATTGATGCTCGCGCCCCCCTTGATGGGTGCTGGCGCCCCCCTGAGGGGGCATGCGCCACAGGTTGAAAACCCCTGCAGTAGAGTATCACAGAGCTGTATCTCTGCAACCTATAGAGTTTTGAGTTAAAAGTTAAATTATACAAATGTGTGTTTTCTCTAGCAGTTGCTTTGCATGTTAGTTTCAATCACCTTGTTAATTAGAATATTTATTTAACAAGAATATTATATAATGATGTTGGAGTATTAACAAGAATACAAGAATCATCATATTTTTGATGGTTGACTGTAAATTTGGACTGTAAGCAAAGGTATAATTTTGCAACAAGGTTATATAAAAGTTGTTGTGTGTTTTATGTTGTAATTTTATGATTTATACATTTTATATTATTTATAAATGTAATAAAATCACAATCTTTTTTGGCCAAAACAATTATTTGTTTCATGTTTCATAATTGCTTTTGCTGAAAAGCCTATAACAGACAGGTTCTCCTTGTGATAACTTACCCCATATAGTATAACAACATCCATATCATGTCATCCCTACCTTACAAAAAACGACTTTTTCAGAAATAAACCTACCCTGAAAAATATTCACTGGATTAAAATAGACATTAGATATTCAATAGATATTCACATTACAAGACAATACGTTTTCCATTATTATGGTGAAAACTATTAATAATAGTCATTTTTGTAATTTTTTTCTGTAATTCTTCTCAGAATCACAAACCAGTTTCTGTTTGTCCAATATATCTGTACACTGTGTGTACCTTTACATTAGGTAAATTACAGCCAGCTATAGCTTGTTGTAAAATATTGACACATTTTTATTACAGTAATCTGACAACAAACTGACAGTCAGTCTAATGGACGTCAGCATTGCAGTGCTTCGGGTCAGTGTAACCTATTTAAGGTCAGCATCATTTGAGATAACAAGCCAGTCACGGAGGTCCATGCTGATCTCGTAGCCGGTGAAGCAATGAGAGCTGATTTTTCTATTCCATTATGCCTTGGGGGAAGTGAGGTTGGGGAAACAGGGGTGTCATGTAACAGCAATGAAGAGTTATGTGTTAAGTGCAGTGCTCAAGGGCACAATAGCAATGCTCAGTGGTTGCTGGTACAGAACACAGAGTATCTTGTTACTCAGCAATATTTTTTCTTGATGCCTCATTAGGCTTTTTATAGTGGAAGGCTAGTGCAATATTTCTGATATAATTACACAGTTAAACTAATTTACTAACGCCACACCATGGCTTTTATCCATTAAAATATTCAATCAGTTGTGTTTGCTAAGAAGCTTAAACTTCCTGGCACGATCAAATATGATAAAGGGAAAAGGAACAGCAGATGGTTAATTTAAGATGCTATCAAATTTGTATGAGTAACCCCCCTAATGTGAGATAGAAGAACACAAATGACTGGTGTAAAGTAAACAAGGAAATAAAGCACTGCTGTGGGCCCCATCCCAACATGCTCAACAGTTCACCTTGTGTGGAACATAAATTCAATTAATACAAAAACACTTTGTGGGGACAGCTGCATGAAACCTGAATAAACACTACATGATATTTTGTGTGTAAAAAAAAAAAGTTGAGCCAACCTAAAATTAAGGCAACCAGCTTCAGCAGATTTTTGAGTTTTCTCAACTTGTTGTTTTAAGTTTATAAAAAAAAAATAATAATAAGTTGAGATAACTCAAGAATCTGCTGAAGCTGGTTGCCTTAAAATTTTAAGTTGGCTCAACTTTTTTTTTTTTTACACACACAAAATATCCTGTAGTGTTTAGTCAGGTTTCATGCAGCTGTCCCCACAATTCAAATGGGTAAATTAACATAGTAATGTATTTATTTATTTAATGTAAAAAAATGCAGAATGTTTTCTGTGAGGGTTATATTTAGGGGATAAAAAAGCCATTGTGTATATGGAAAGTCCTCATAATGATAGATGTACCAACATGTGTGTGTGTGTGTGTAAGAAATTTAGAACATTTACAAAGCAAGACAAAACTGATTTTAATAAGCTACATATTATTTATTTTAATGACTTTAAATGTGGAGTCATCTTTTCACTTACACGAGATGAAGACTTGTCATTTAATAAAATTTGCCTAGTTTTCTTATATATTGAGAAGTTTGCCATCAGACATTAAAATTCACTTTTACACAGTAAAAACTGTTTAAAGTTCTAAATAAACATTTTACAAGAAAATGTTATTTTAATATTTTAATATATTTCTTTCTACTTTAGAATTTTACATTTAATTCAGTGTGTTATTATTATTATTATTTTACAAATACTTTGTAATTAATTGTGAAATTGACTACCAATGAATTTTGTTTGAAAAATTTAAATAGTTTCTACACCAAATTTTAATTATATCTAACTGTTTATAAGTCAAGTCAAGTCAAGTCACCTTTATTTATATAGCACTTTTAACAATACAAATTGTGTCAAAGCAACTGCACAATATCAAAATAGGAAAATAGTGTATCACTAATGTAAAATTACAAGATTAAACACCCATTTTTCAGTTAAAGGCATTTCATTATTGAATTCAGTGATGTCATCGCACAGCTCAGTTCAGTTTAAATAGTATCTGTGCAATCAAGTTGGTGATATCGCTGGAAATGAAGTGTCCCCAACTAAGCAAGCCAGAGGAGACAACGGCAAGGAACCAAAACTTCATCGGTGACAGAACGGAGAAAAAAACCTTGGGAGAAACCAAGCTTAGTCAGGGGGGCATTTCCCCTCTGGCCAGAAGAACCAGTAGTTTGTTCCAACTGCAGCAAAGTCAGATTGTAAGGGCTCCACTGGTTCCAGTGGTCTTTTCCCGATGGCTGTCTAGGTGACGAGGTCCTCACTGGAGATCTGTCTTTGGGGCTCATCTAGGTGTCCTGGTCTCCGCTGACGTTCAGAGCTGTAGAGGTCGTCTCTAGCTCTCTAGCTGCTGACCCACCATCTGATCTGGATACGGACTGGATGTGGTGACTGCAGTGATCATCTGGGCTGGATAAGGACCGGATCGGGTGGCTACGGTGACCTCGGAATAAGAAAGAAAAAGAATAATATTAGCGTAGATGTCAATCTTCTTACGATGTAACAAGTACATCGTGTTTTATGGGAAGTGTTCCTGTTCCGGCTGACCTAATTAATGCAGCCTAACAATCCTTTAACGGATTTAAATATTAGAAGTGTATTAGTGTGTTAAGTGTACGCCAGGTTAAAGAGATGGGTCTTTAATCTAGATTTAAACTGACAGAGTGTATCTGCCTCCCGAACAGTGCTAGGTAGATTGTTCCAGAGTTTGGGCGCTAAATAGTAAAAGGATCTGCCGCAGGCAGTTGATTTTGATATTCTAGGTATTCAAATGGCCAGAGTTTTGAGATCGTAGCGGACGTGGAGGACTATAATGCGATAAGAGCTCGCTCAAGTACTGAGGAGCTAAGCCATTCAGGGCTTTATAAGTAATTAACAAAATGTTTAAATCCATATGATATTTAATAGGGAGCCAGTGCAGTGTTGACAGAACCGAGCTAATGTGGTCATACTTCCTGGTTCTAGTAAAAACTCTAGCTGCTGCATTTTGGACAATCTGTAGTTTGTTTATTAAACGTGCAGAACAACACCCTAATAAAGCATTACAGTAATCTAACCTTGAGGTCATAAACGCATGAATTAACATTTCTGCATTTGACATTGAATTAAAATAGGAAATAGGTCTCAGTTTAGATATATATAAAAAAATACGTTTTTCAAATGCTAGAAACGTGGCTGTCAGGGAGAAATTGCTATCAAATAGCACACCTAGGTTCCTGACTGATGATGAAGAATCGAGAGAGCAGCAATCAAGTGTTAGACAGTGTTCTAGGTTATTACTTTTGTGGTTTTTAGGTCCGATAATTAACAGGTCCGATAATTTTTCAGAATTTAGTAGTAAGAAATTATTCGTCATCCATTTTTTTATATTGACTATGCATTCCATAAGTATCTCAATTTGGTGTGTTTCACCGGGCCGTGAAGAAATATAGAGCTGAGTATCATCAGCAGCATAAAAGTGAAAGCTAACACCATGTTTCCTGATGATATTTCCCAAGGGTAACATGTAAAGCGTGAAAAATAACGGCCCTAGTACTGAGCCTTGAGGTACTCCATACTGCACTTGTGATCAATATGATACCTCTTCATTCACTGCTATGAATTGATGGCGGTCAGATAAGTACGATTTGAACCATGCTAATGCACTTCCACAAATGCCAACAAAGTTTTCAAGTCTATTCAAAAGAATGTTGTGATCGATAGTGTCGAACCCAGCAGATCAAATGATAAGAGCAGATCATTTGACACTCTAATTAGAGCAGTCTCATTACTATGAAATGGTCTAAAGCCTGACTGGAAATCCTCACAGATAGAATTTTTCTCTAAGAAGGAATATAATTGTGAGGATGCTACCTTTTCTAGTATCTTTGACAGAAAAGAGAGATTCGAGATCGGTCTGTAATTAACTAGATCTTTGGGGTCAATTTGTGTTTTTCTTTTTAATGAGAGGCTTAATAACAGCCAATTTAAAGGTTTTGGGGACATACCCTAATTACAATGACAAATTAATAATAGCCAAAAGAGGATCTATGACTTCTGGAAGCACCTATTTTAGTAGTTTAGATGGAATAGGGTCTAGCATACATATTGTTGGTTTAGCTGATTTAACAACTTTATACAATTCTTCCTCTCCTATAGTAGAGAATGAGTGGAATTGTTCCTCAGGGGATCTGTAGTGCACAATTCCATATGATACTGCAGCTGGCGGCTGCATGGTTACATTTTGATCTCTAATGGTGTTGATTTTGGAAGTAAAATAGTTGATAAAGTCATTACTGCTGTGCTGTTGGGAAATGTCAACACCAGTTGATGTTTTATTTTTGTTAATTGTGCCACTGTATTGAATAAATACATTGGTTATGTTTGTTTTCTTCTAAAAGAGACTAAAAGTAATCAGATCTAGCAGTTTTTAATGCTTTTCTGTAGGATAGGGTACTTTCCCGCCAAGCAATACGAAATACCTCTAGTTTTGTTTTCCTCCAGCTGCGCTCCATTTTCCGGGCTGCTCTCTTTAGGGCACGAGTGTGCTCATTAAACCACGGTGTTGGACTCTTTTCCTTAATCTTCCTTAAGCATAAAGGAGCAACCGTATCTAAAGTGCTAGAAAAGAGAGAATCCATAGTTCCCTATCTGTCGGTCACTACGAGTTATGTCGTGACGACATAGGGGATTTACTTGGAAGCCCCGATCATCTCTGACTAAAGAGAAAACGCCAATGAAATTGGCTAGTGGATTTTGCATACCTGAGCCACTCCCCGTGCACACGGGTATAAAAGGGCGACATGTGCGTCCACTGATTCGATTTTTGCTTCGGAGCCGAGTGGATGAGAAGAGTGCTGATCTCCACAAAGCCTTTCATCTTTGTTTTGTTCCTGGTTGGCGTAACGGTGCGATCAGCGGAGTCCCTCTAATCAGCGATTCCCCTGGGCACTTCAACAAATTCTAAAAGAGCAAATCACGGACGATCGCGTCTTTTTCAAGATGCCGTTTCGTCCGTGTCCTTCTGGTTGCGGTCGTTTCCTGTCTGCGGATGACGGACACGATCGTTGTCTTCAGTGTCTGGGCTTCCAACACGCTGAAGATGCGTTCGTGGATGACTCATGCGCCTGTTGTGGGCGTATGAGCATGATTTCGTTGCGATCTCGCCTTTCCTTTATGAAAGGATTGGCACCCTCTGCCGCCACCCGTGCTGGTCTCTCTGCGAGCAGAGGATCGCCAGCTGGCGCTCTGGGAGATCTGAGGGTTACAGTAAGAGCCTCCCCGCCGGGCACGCCCCCACGGAGGACGAGGAGCAGGTCCTGCTGGTTGCGCCCCATTGGCCCACCCGGACCTGGTTTCCCGAACTCATTTCCCTCGCGACAGCACCTCCCTGGCGCATTCCTCTGAGGAAGGACCTCCTCTCTCAGGGGCTCGGCACCATATGGCACCCGCGTCCAGATCTATGGAACCTCTATGTGTGGCTCCTGGACGGGACGCGGCAGACTTGAGTGGTCTACCACCGGCAGTGGTAGAGACCATCATTCAGGCTAGAGCTCCGTCAAGGCAAACCTACGCACTGAAATGGAGTCTGTTCGCGACCTGGTGTTCTTCTCGCCGAGAAGACCCCCGAAGATGCACGATTGGAGTAGTGCTTTCTTTCCTGCAAGAAAGGTTGGAGCGTAGGCTGTCACCCTCCACCTTGAAAGTGTATGTAGCCGCTATCGTGCTCACCACGATGCAGTGGACGGCCGGTCCCTGGGAAAGCATGATCTCATCTTGAGGTTCCTGAAGGGGGCCAGGAGGATGAATCCCTCCAGGTCACCCCTTGTGCCCTCTTGGGACCTCTCTATCGTCCTGGCTGGACTTCAGAGGGGCCCCTTTGAGCCGCTGGACTCAGTAGAGCTGAAATTCCTGTCTCTTAAGACAGCGCTCCTGACCGCGCTCACTTCCATCAAACGGGTCGGGGACCTCCAGGCATTTTCGGTAAGCGAAGAGTGCCTTGTGTTCGGGCCGGTATACTCTCACGTTGTCTTGAGACCCCGGCCTGGATACGTGCCCAAGGTTCCCACCACGCCCTTCCGCGATCAGGTGGTGAACCTGCAAGCACTGCCCTCGGAGGAGGCAGATCCAGCCTTAGCGTTGCTGTGTCCCGTAAGAGCATTGCACATATACGTGGACCGCACCCGGAGCGTCAGAAGCTCTGAGCAGCTCTTTGTCTGCCACGGAGGGCAGCAGAAAGGGAAGGCTGTCTCCAAACAGAGGTTGGCCCACTGGATAGTGGAGGCCGTCGCCTTGGCGTACCAGTCGCAAGGCGAGCCATGCCCCCTGGGGGTGAGGGCTCACTCCACTCGGAGTGTTGCCTCCTCCCATGTGTTGGCGCACGGCGCCTCTTTGGCAGACATGTGCAGAGCTGCGGGCTGGGCGACACCGAACACCTTCGCAAGATTCTACAGTCTCCACGTTGAGCCAGTTTCTTCCCGTGTGTTGGGTAAGTAATGGGCGGGAAGAACTGGCCGGTGTCACGCTTGCTGCGCCATTCCCCCTCACCCGGGGATACGAGCGCCTTTTTTCTCCCCCAGTTCAGTTCCCCGGACGGTGAACCCTGGTGGAATCCTCCAAGCATCCCCCGGCAGTCAGACTGGGCGGAGCAGTCTGACGCCAGGCCCAGTACTGGTGTTAGCTCACCTGTACTGGGCTAGGTGTCCGTATGGCCTGATTCCCCTCTGGGTAATCCCATATGTGTATTCTTCCACGGTAAGGTTTCCCTCATGGTAAACCCGTGTCTTCTCTTTGACAGAGCTCTCTGTCAGGTTCTGCTGGCAGCACCTCCTCCCTACACCTAGGTAGGATCTGCCCCAGAGCCCAGTCGTATGTAGTACTGCCCCAAGCCTGGGTCAGTCCATATCAGTATCTCCACATGTTACCTAGTGAATTAGAAGTCAGTCAGCAAAGAAAGACCTGATCACTGGGTTTTCCAGTAAATTTTTATCTTACCTGTATGTGGTCGTCACCAAGACAATATAATCTTGTATATTTGTCACGCACTTTGTCAACATCATATAAGGTGTTACGTTCATGTAGTGACCTACGTTTATATTACATCCAACAGAACCGCTTTGCTATTAATCAGTCATGTTAATTTTTAGACGCGGTATGTAAATTCATAAATTTCCGGTCAGAATGCGGAAGTAAATTATACGACATATACATCAGTGGTTGTACCCTATTTTGTGGAATGTATGCACAGGGATACTTACAAAACAGTCTTTTGTTAGAAGTGATGGTTCTACCATATTTTTAAGAAGGAGTTGAATTTGCAGCTTTAGCTATATGGAGTTTATACAAGACTAGGTAGTGATCTGATATATCATCATCGCTTTGCTGCAGAACTTCAACACCATTAACATCAATTCCATGTGACAGTATTAAATCTAAAGTATGATTTTGACAATGAGTAGGTCCACTCCTGACACGTGTTGTCTAAACCAAGTACGACAGAAACACAAGTTTCAGAAACATGTCTAGGAATGCTGATCCTGCATCTTTGGGTTCTCATTATCAACGTGGATATCCTCGGGTAATGGCGGACACAGTGTGAGCTCCCGCGGACGGAACAACGGTAATATTTGATAATGTCAGTCAGCTCGCCTCGGCTACTGCAATCTTCCTCACTGTATTTACAGACTAAATATATCAAACACCACTGCCTCTTTTCGTTTTCATTTAAACATATCAATAGCCGCAGAAATGTAGTTCAGGGAACGTACATACATTACAATGAAACAAAATATTATATCAAACATTGCCTGTTTTCATTTTCATTTTAACATATCAATAAAACAGTAGAATAAAGACCAAAGATTACCTGTAAGATTTACCCAAAACGAATTATATCTTATGTTGAACCACTACAGAGACATCAGAGCCAATGGTAAATGTCAGAAGAACTAGTCGAGGTTATGCTATTCTCTCGCATGGAGCTCATGTTTCCGAAATCGGTGAAGCACATTTTCAAATAGGCGCTGTTTTTATAAATAAACTGCTGATTTGAGTTTTAAACAACTATATTCTCGCCTGATATACACACGTTCAGTGTAGATAGGCTTTAGCTGTTGTGGCGCGGCACGTCTGATGTAGACACGGTGTTACTCACCAATCGAGAAGAAAAAAAGCAACCTCGGCATTCGAAGGCCTTCCGCTACTTAAGTTCTCTCCAGCGCTGGAAAGCTGATCTGATGTTTTCCTCTTTTGTTTTTTATCCGCCATCTCTATCTTTCTGTCACTTCACTGATCTCTATCTTTCTGTTCACTGAACGCTATCTCCTCCACATGAGTAGACACGCCGCTTACTGCTGATTGGCCACAAGTTTATTTTGGTACTCTGCCCCGAAGTTTTTTAAAAATTGCTTACCCTGTCTTTAAAATTAACCACCAGTAGAATCTTCTATCTATAAGTGAATAACAGTGTGCATTTAAAATACTCTGTATAATTTACTATTTCTGGAATATTAAGTATGTCTGTGGGGAAATCTGACTCAAACTTATCTTATTGAAGTTACTGTTTTCCTGAAGATGTCATAGATTTCAGAAAAGTCTGCCCACTGGTAGATTCATGACATGGATTTTAAGCAGCTAGCAGTGCAAGACTTAAAACATATTCCTGGGGAGAGAGACTGTTTGAAATAATTTAAGCTAAAAACACAAAAGGCATCTCGTGAACCCAGCCAGCAGTTATATTCCAGTGTGGATCAGTAATATCACGTCTAATAACACTAAAGAGAAGGGAAACTTCCATGGCCATTGCATTTGCATAATCAGGATACTGCATGAAAAATAAATGTGAAAAACCTTGGACTTGTCCAGCCGTCCTTAATATTTGTATTAACATCTATTTTATATATGTAGCATGTATCATGCAGGGATGAGGATTTCCCTTTACTGTTTTTTCACCATAAATTATCATTCATATTGTTATTTATTTTTACAAAATCCATAAATTAGATAGTATTTTACAGTAAAGATTTACTCATCTTTGGGGATATCCAAGATGTAGATGAGTTTGTTTCTTCATCAGAACAAATGTGGACAAATTTAGAATTACATCACATGCTCACTAATGGATTCTCTGAAGTGAAAGGGTGCCGTCAGAATCTCAAACAGCCCATAAAAACATAATAATAATCCAAATGACTCCTTCATTAAATTACAACCCCTATTGGATGCACCCTCTAACTGTATAGATGTGTAATTCCGTTAAAATACATGATTTTGGGGGTATAACAGATTGGGAAGTATTATCTTATTGTTTTGCAGAAAAAGGGCTCATTAAAATGTTATTGTAATGATTGTAAGGGATGTAATGTAATGCAATGTACTATAATGTGATGTAAATTTATCCAAATCTCTTCCATACAAACGCAATTCCTATAACTATTCCTATAACAAACATATCATTATTATTTATCATTTAGTTTTAATAAATTGAAAAAAATCATACTGCTTGTTTGAGTCAAAGATGACAAAAATGTATGTGAGTGCATAACTTCTGCCACTAATTGATTAGCAATTATCGAAGATACAAATATATGTATATATATTTTTTAGAAGCTGCATTCAATTCAATTGGTTTCAATTCTGAGTTCATGCATTCCCTCAAATTAAATGGCTGTGATGCTGCTGGTCATCCTGTCCTTAGAAAAGTGACATTGGACACTATTATTACAAAGAGAAAACAAACAGTCATTGTTGGTCTAATTTGCGCACCCTAAATATTACCTCACTCTATATGAAGCTTGAGCATGAGGACAATATGACCTCTGGTTCCACAATAACAACGAATAAGTTGTGTTTTATGATCTATCACCTCTTTCACTCATTTATCACCTACACAGAGGTGGGAGTCTGGGCTGCACACACACACATAGCAGAAGATGGAGTGTATGGGACAGCTTTTTTGCAGCAGGGAGTTAACCCTGATATTATTTTTAGCTACAACAGCAAGGGAATGTGTCCAAAAACATGTAGATGAGCTTTTTCTACTCTAGTACTCTCTCACCTTACATCTTCAGCTTGTTTGCAACAACAACAAAAATACAGCATAAAACACAAAACAATGCAAAGTTCTCTCCCTTTGTCCATTCATTGCACCTTGCAAACAGATATACAGAACGACCTGTTAGAGATGATAATTTGATATTGAGGCTTCACAACATAATTTTGCCCACAAAGCTAGATTGCGCTATTAATAAACCAGTTTTAGCATAACATATTAATCTTGTTAATTAACACAAAATGTTCAATTACTCTACATCTATTCTAATTGTTTTGGGGAGGGGCTATGAGTACAAGGATGTTCTTGCAAGATTTTAAAGATCAATTATGACTACTAAAGTGGGACAAGCAGAGCACCTAAGAGACGCTGGTACTTTTGATGTCTAGCGAATATTAAATCATTTCAAAGAATGCTGAAAAATCTCCAAGGAAAGACTTGCCATTATAAATAAACTGAATTGCTTTTTCATCAAATTCTAATAGCTTGTTCTTGAGATGTTAACGGTTATGTGTTTACGACACAATTTCTGGTATTTGGATACATCAGCCACTATATATATATATATTAGTAAATGGAGCACACATGCCACATTTTGTTCCAAACCTGTATAAGTTTCTTTCTTCTGTTGAACGAAAAAGAAGATATTTTGAAGAATGTGAATAATCAAATAATCAATTTAGTTTTTTTCTATACTATGGAGGTCAATGGCTATCGTCAAATGTTTGATTACTAAAATTCTCAGTCTCCGCATTGAGCCAGTTTCTTCTCCTGTGTTGGGTAACAGGTAACGGGCGGGAAGAGCTGGCCGGTGTCACGCTTGCTGCGCCATTCCCCGTCATCCGGGGATGCGAGCGCCTTTTTCCTCCTCCAGCTCAGTTCCCCGGACGGCGAACCCTGGTGGAGTTCCTCCAGCACCCCCGTCAGTCAGACTGGGCGAGAGCAGTCTGACGCCAAGCCCAGCACTGGTGTTAGCTCGCCCAGGTATCCGGTCAGCCCCTGTACTGGGCTAGTTGTCCATATGGCCTGATTCCCTTCGGGTGATCCCATATGTGTATTCTTCCACGGTAAGGTTTCCCTCATGGTAAGCCTCGTGTCTTCCCTTTAACAGAGTATTCTGTCAGGCTCTGCTGGCAGCTCTACTCCCTATGTCTAGGTAGGATCCTCCCCATAGGCCAGTCGTATGTAGTACTGCCCCAGGCCTGGGTCAGTCCATATCAGTGTCTCCACGTGTTACCTCCCTTCGGGCAGGATGTGGCCTCCAAAGCGTCCTTCTCCGGAAGGCACGCTTCCCCACTGCCAAGCTGTAACAACAAATAGGAAAGACTTGAAGCTATCTTTCACTGAAGGTCGAAATCCCTTCTGACTTCTGTGGGGAAAGGAACAGCAGCTTGACTATCTCCAGCAGCGATGTACTCCGTGGTCCCTGCGGGCACCAAGGTTAGAAAATTTGCGCTGGAGCGATGGGAAGGTTGCGACCTTTCGCATGGCATTTGTCTGTCACGCGCTCGTTTGTCAGCATCTGCATGCCACAAGGTTGTGACGGGGTTCAGGTTGTGGCACATTCCATAGGACCCCTATGTCATCACAACTTAACTCGAAGTGACCGACAGATAGGGAACGCTTTGGCTACCTGGGACTCGTTCTCGGCTCCTCAGTGGAAAACCTGATGAGTGGATGGTGCATGGATGTCGCCCTTTTATACCCGTATGCACAGGGAGTGGCTCAGGAATGCAAAATCCACTAGTCAATATTCATTGGCGTTTTCTCTTAAAGTCAGAGATGATTGGGCTTCCAAGTAAATCCCCTATGTCATCACGACATAACGTATCCGTTCCCTCCATCAGGGAACGAGGGTTACGTACATAACCGAGACGTTACCAGCATTTTTCAAAAATGTTTGTGTGTGTTCAACAAAACAAATAAATTCAGGTTTGGAACAATATTTTGGGTATACCATCCCATCAGAATGAAAGTCCAAACATCTGATAAAAGCATTAGAATAATCTGCAAATAATCCACTAGACTTCAGTCCATCAATTAGGTTCATTAAAGCTAAATTTCTCCAAATCTGTTCCAATGAAGAAACAAGCTCACCTACATATTGGATGACTCTGCACAACAAATACTAAGACCACCTATTTGTCCATCTATTAGAAATGACATTGTAATACAAATTCTGATTTGAATTTGCTTCAGAGTGGTCCAGACCTGAAAGTGAGACTCCTTTAGCTCCAAGCATCAGAGCTGATGAGCATTTATAGCACAATGGACAGCAGTGCTCTGAGTCACTAGATTACTATAATTCTTCTGAACTCTGACCTGCTCTCAAAGAATGCATGAAAGTGAACAGAGGTGCCAGATTACCATGCGGTCCCCAAGCAGTTTAAGCAAGGAAACGAGGATGAGCGTGCAGCTTAGACCTGCTCTGAGATCATCTGAATATTGACAGGCTTTATGGCAGAATTGTCTTTGTTTGGCAATGATAGCAGAGCTATTTATAGAGCCTCTTATTTGGTGGTTCAATTTTCAGTCACTGAATTTAGTACAAAACACTCTACGGACAATGACAACATGACAAGCCCTGACAAGGTGGCTTTTGGTTTGAGAACCGCACTTATGCAACTATTCAATATGGGCAAACAATTTCATGCTCAACAAGGCCACAAAGGCAATTTCCTGTCAGAACTATTCTTATGTGCAATTTTTCTGTAAGCCATATGGTACTTTCTCTCAGCCTGTATTTGGATGATGATAAAATACCATTGTGTGGGGACATAAGACTTTGAAGGTTCCAGACGTTTAATTTCTCAGTGAATTTGCAAAGATAACGAGATAAATAATGCAGAGATGTATAAACAAGACTAGCGGATTCCAGGACCAGTAATCCCATTGTGGATGTGCTGAGAACGAGAAAGACATGCGAAACACCAAAACCACAAAACCCTGTTATGACAGCAAACAATAAATAAATGAATTAATTAATGAATACATTTTACATATAAAATATAAAAATTATTCCTCATTGGATTATTTTCATATTGTTAATAAAAAAATTGTAGTAGTTGTAGCAATAGTAGTGATAATTATATTAATTAATTAATTAAAAGTAATTAATATCTCAGGCACACATTTGCTCATTTAAAATATTTCAAAATTCATTAAAGCGGTCATCGGATGCAAAATTCACTTTACAAGTTGTTTGAACAAAAATGTGTGTTGGAAGTGTGTACACATCCATCTTATAATGATAAAAATCCACCAAGTGTTTTTTTTTTATTATTCCTAATTTTAAAATCCCCTTTCTCAAATTAGGCTGTTCTGAGAGCCCTGTCAGAATGATGTCGTTCTGTACAGACCGCTCCCAAAATAGTTGATTGACAAGGGCGTCTTACCTTAGACCCGCCCTGAGTGAGCTGAGAGCTGTCCACCATTTTGTAGACTCCGGTGCAGGGGAAGACAAGATGTCTCAGATTAAGCGATTTAAGTGTTTAGTTGTAATAATGAATATAGCAGTCGTCAGTTACTCCTGACATCTGAGCCACTGAAGACGCAGAAGATTAACATTACTTTCGCTTTGAAGTGAATGTGCCACTTTGTGCCAATTTTAACCACAGTATGTTACAGACCTTTCATTAAGACCCTAAATAATCATATCAGCTTGTTTAAAATGGGCATCAGATGACCCCTTTAACATTTTAAAGAGGTTAAGTACAAATTCCTGTGTGTATGCCCATACAGGTGCATCTCAATAAATTAGAATATCGTGGAAAAGTTCATTTATTTCAGTAATTCAACTCAAATTGTGAAACTCGTGTATTAAATAATTTCAGTGCACACAGACTGAAGTGGTTTAAGTCTTTGGTTCTTTTAATTGTGATGATGTTGGCTCACATTTAACAAAAACCCACCAATTTACTTTCTCAACAAATTAGAATACTTCATAAGACCAATAAAAACATTTTTTTAGTGAATTGTTGGCCTTCTGGAAAGTATGTGCATTTACTGTATATGTACTCAATACTTGATAGGGGCTCCTTTTGCTTTAATTACTGCCTCAATTCGGCGTGGAATGGAGGTGATCAGTTTGTGGCACTGCTGAGGTGGTATGGAAGCCCAGGTTTCTTTGACAGTGACCTTCAGCTCATCTGCATTTTTTGGTCTCTTGTTTCTCATTTTCCTCTTGACAATACCCCATAGATTCTCTATGGGGTTCAGGTCTGGTGAGTTTGCTGGCCAGTCAAGCACACCAACACCATGGTCATTTAACCAACTCTTGGTGCTTTTGGCAGTGTGGGCAGGTGCCAAATCCTGCTGGGAAATGAAATCAGCATCTTTAAAAAGCTGGTCAGCAGAAGGAAGCATGAAGTGCTCCAAAATGTCTTGGTAAACGGGTGCTGTGACGTTGGTTTTCAAAAAACACAATGGACCAACGCCAGCAGATGACATTGTACCCCAAATCATCACAGACTGTGGAAACTTAACACTGGACTTCAAGCAACTTGGTCTATGAGCTTCTCCACCCTTCCTCCAGACTCTAGGACCTTGGTTTCCTTAGCCCAGGTAAGACGCCTCTGACGACAACTGTAGCCAAATTTCTTGACTCGTCTGTGTTTGGTGGCTCTTGATGCCTTGACCCCAGCCTCAGTCCATTCCTTGTGAAGTTCACCCAAATTCTTGAATCGATTTTGCTTGACAATCCTCATAAGGCTGCGGTTCTCTCGGTTGGTTGTGCATCTTTTTCTTCCATACTTTTTCCTTCCACTCAACTTTCTGTTAACATGCTTAGATACAGCACTCTGTGAACAGACAGCTTCTTTGGCAATGAATGTTTGTGGCTTACCCTCCTTGTGAAGGGTGTCAATGATTGTCTTCTGGACAACTGTCAGATCAGCAGTCTTCCCCATGATTGTGTAGCCTAGTGAACCAAACTGAGAGACCATTTTGAAGGCTCAGGAAACCTTTGCAGGTGTTTTGAGTTGATTAGCTGATTGGCATGTCACCATATTCTAATTTGTTGAGATGGTGAATTGGTGGGTTTTTGTTAAATGTGAGCCAAAATTATCACAATTAAAAGAACCAAAGACTTAAACTACTTCAGTCTGTGTGCATTGAATTTATTTAATACACGAGTTTCACAATTTGAGTTGAATTACTGAAATAAATAACTTTTCCACGACATTCTAATTTATAGAGATGAACCTGTATTGTAAACTTCTGTGAGAAGTTCTGTATAAATATAAATAATCTGCGTATTTCTGTTATTTATTGATGAATAATCCACATATTTCTGTCATTTGAAAAGTCTAAAAATGAAAGTAGTTATGTTTTAGAACTATATGGTATCTATCTATCTATCTATCTATCTATCTATCTATCTATCTATCTATCTATCTATCTATCTATCTATCTATCTATCTATCTATCTATCTATCTATCTATCTATCTATCTATCTATCTATCTATCTATCTATCTATCTATCTATCTATTAGAAATACTGTAAATGTCAATAACCTATATACATGTTATTATACAATCTATCTATCCATCCATCCATCCATCCATTAGAAATACTGTAAATGTCAATAATCTATGTACATGTTATTATACAACTTGAGTCCCGGAAATGTTGTGATGTTTTAAAAAAATGTATTTATTTCTTTTTTTACTTTTTTTTCAGACCTGTTGCAGGCATCAAATTTAAAATGAGCTCATTTAGTGGATAACAGTGTAACATTTCTCAGTTAAAAATTGTTTTATGTTCTCTGTTCTATTGTTAATAAATATTGGCTCATGTGATTTGAAAGTCTTTTAGTTTTCATTTTATTCAAATTTAAAACACGTCCCAACATTTCCGGAATTCGGGTTGTATACTATAGCTGTCAATGAGGTATCCCAAAATGTATAACTCTTATACTATAATAATTGTATTCCACCACACGCTATACATTACTTTTTTGGTGTTATGGGAAAACCAACTATACATAAATTACCTGGAATCAGCTTGCCTTATCAGTCTAATTTCCCAAAAAGCCAAGCTGAAGCCAAGATCCAGCAAATAAATTAATGAAACTAAGGGCTTTTGGCAATCCAGCGCAAACTGTCTGCCAGCAACGCGCTCCAGACGGCAAGGGATTCCTTTCAGATTCTGGCCTGCTGGCTGGCACAGTGAATTTCCCATCCTCCTTCTGATCTGAACGGCTTGGCAGTCTTTGAGGCAGAGCCTCATGAGCATGTGTCAGACCTGCATCCGAAGAGAGCGAGTGCTGGACTGAAGGCTTGTTCAGGATCACAGGGGTCACAGATGCTGAAAGCCTCTTCACTCAGAGAAATACAAAAGCGCTGAAGCAGTTGAAAGACGCATTTGTTTGGACAGTTTCTGGAGAGGTAGTTTATGAGTAATGCACTTCATAAAATGCCACGGTCATAAACACCGGATCACTTCATGTGGCATGTGGGGACAACAGTTTCTTTAATGACTTGAGACTTTTCTTTAGTACAAGTACTAGTGTCATTCTTCAAATATTCCGTGTGGACTTGTCAGCCTGAGGTGTTGCTGGGCCAGAGAAACCTGTTGAGAGTGTCTGAAGGAGAGGAATTCACACTGCCCTGTGTAGGTTTGGCAGTGAAGTGAGAGTGGCCAGTAGCCACTCTTTTAAAATGCATTATGTAGTTCAATATTGAATATTATATTCAGGGGTGTACATGAGTTTTTCAGTCTGATTCTCATGAACGCCTGAAGATTTGATTTGCTCACACTGCACATTCTGTGACCCATGAAATATAACTATATATATATATATATATATATATATATATATATATATATAGCAATACTAGTATTATCACAACACAATTATTTAATAATAATTATAATACTAACAGTATTAAATAATAATAAATAACATGTGAAAATATTATATATTTTTTTTAAAAGTGAGTGTTAAATAAAAATTTTTTTTTATAGTACACTTCAAAAATAAAGTGCTAATGTTTACTTTTTCTTTTTTTCTTTTTTACTTTTTTTTTTATATAAATTGTCCTCAGTTTCAAACCTAAAATCAGCAAGCTTTTATTTTAGTAAGTAACTTTATGTGCTGCCAGGTTAAGCGCATCAATAAATTAAATGTCGTAGTTTTGTGTTTTGCTCTGAAACCATTAGCGCATTGCCGAGGATTATGTTGTCAGTTCAATTGGAAATCTTATTCATTATTACAGTTAGTAGATCTAAAACGATGATTGTGCGTTAACAGCTGCCAACCAGTACGCAAATGAATGGTCTGAACTTATTTACCCAGCCCCACAAAATTAAGAATGAAAGAATTAAAAAATTTGAACTAGGTTTAAAACGACATGTTAAACCACTAGAACAGGAAAAAATTGTGTTTTCTCTACTGGGATATAGTCCGTGCAATTTGACAAATAGCCTCCTTATCAATATAATACAGAAGATAATGATTTTTGCATGTTTAAGATTTTAAGAACTTTTATTCGGATTCATTTCAGTTAACAAAAAAAACTTTTTTTATATTTAATTTTTAGTCATGATGCAATGAATGTTACTGTTTCCGGGTCAAAGCCTCTAGTCATTTCTACTATATTAACAGCCTCTTATGTCAGACTTATAATGAATGGGTAGTTGATTTTGCAATTGCCTTAATGCACTTACAGTTCCACATTTTAAAGTATTTGTTGGGTTATAGTCAACCTAATGTCTACTGTGACATTTTGACTTGTACCTAAAACCCACAAGCAGTCTTTCTTCAGGACATTTAGTTCTGCAGCCAGGTTTTTGAGCCAGTCACCTGAGTCATAAATATACTATGTGACTAATCACCCTGAAGCTGCAGGAAAATTAGATCAGCACTGAAAAAAAATAAAAATAATAAAATAAACATACATATATATATATAAATATACAGTTTGTTCATTCTGAGGGATCTGTTGAAATTACCATTGTCATATTTGGCAGCAAACCACAGATGTAGTGCTTACAGACTAGGTTGAAAATAACTCAAGGTGGTGACAGCTTTGCAATTTGTAGTAATAATTGGCAGCTAAAAAAGGATTCTTCCTAAATCTCTGAGTAGCTTCACGTGCTATAGTCTTGTGAAAACACTTTGCACATGTGATGTTTAAAACAGGCTGTTATTATGAGAGATTTGTTGAAAGCCGGCATATTATGGAGAGCTTCTTGGGGAAAAAAACTGGGAGAGATCTGGGGTGTGTTTGCCAAAAGCATCATTAACCAACTATGATCACAAGTTCCAATAAAATCAATTTACAGCATCACAAACTTGTGTGGTTGGATTTACAGTTCTCAGCCTATGTTAGAAACATATTTTTTGTCATATGACATTGTCTTAAATATACTGAACAAACTTATAAATGCAACACTTTTGTTTTTGCCCCCATTTTTTATGAGCTGAACTCAAAGATCTAAGACATTTTCTATGTACACAATAAGCTTATATCTCTCAAATATTGTTCACAAATCTGTCTAAATATGTGTTAGTGAGCACTTCTCCTTTGCCGAGATAATCCATCCACCTCACAGGTGTGGCATATCAAGATGCTGATTAGACAGCATGATTATTGCACAGGTGTGCCTTAGGCTGGCCACAATAAAAGGCCACTCTAAAATGTGCAGTTTTATCACACAGCACAATGCCACATATGTCGCTATTTTTGAGGTAGCGTGCAATTGGCCTGCTGACTGCAAGAATGTCCACCAGAGCTGTTGTCCCTGAATTGAATGTTCATTTCTCTACCATAAGCTGGAATTTCAGGCATTTCTGGAGTTTCAAGGCGTTTCAGAGAATTTGGCAGTACATCCAACCGGCCTTACCACCGCAGACCACATGTAACCACACCAGCCCAGGACCTCCACACATACAGCATCTTCACCTCCAAGATCGTCTGAGACCAGCCACCAGGACAGCTGCTGCAACAATCGGTTTGCATAACCAAAGAATTTCTGCACAAAACTGTCAGAAACCTTCTCAGGGAAGCTCATCTGCATGCTCGTCGTCCTTATCGGGGTCTCGACCTGACTGCAGTTCGTTCATTCACGACCATCACCTCATGTTGCAGCATGATAATGCACGGCCCCATGTTGCAAGGATCTGTACACAATTCCTGGAAGCTGAAAACATCCCAGTTCTTGCATGACCAGCATACTCACCGGACATGTCACCCATTGAGCATTTTTGGGATGCTCTGGATCGGCGTATACAACAGCGTGTTCCAGGTCCTGCCAATATCCAGCAACTTCGCACAGCCATTGAAGAAGAGTGGACCAACATTCCACAGGCCACAATCAACAACCTGGTCAACTCTATGCGAATGAGATGTGTTGCACTGCGTGAGGCATATCACCCCCCCCCCCCCCCAATACAGTAAAACTGCACATTTTATAGTGACCTTTTATTGTGGCCAGCCTAAGGCAAACCTGTGCAATCATCATGCTGTCTAATCAGCATCTTGATATGCCACACCTGTGAGGTGGATGGGTTATCTCGGCAAAGGAGAAGTGCTCACTAAGACAGATTTATACAGATTTGTGAACAATATTTGAGAGAAATAGGCTTTTTGTTTGCATGGAAAAAGTCTTAGATCTTTGAGTTCAGCTCACGAAAAATGGGGGCAAAAACAAAAGCGTTTATAATTTTGTTCAGTGTAGATCATCCGCTTGAGCAAAAGAAGTTAGTTAACATGTTAACATGTAGTACAATCGTTCCATACATTTAAAAATTTTATTCTATGTTTTTTAGTTTGTGGAGATTAAAGAATTAAAGATAATTTGAAGAGTTTGCACGTCTGTATGTCCTGCATGCTCATTATTTACAGCAATAATCTGACATTAATTTGATCTTAATTAATTAGCAGAGGTTATCACACCACCACCTGACTGATATCATTAACGACAGTTTGAGCGCGAATGCAACATGGATGTGCAATGGAATTTTTTTGCGCCAAAATTCCTTAGGGAAACAGCTGTCTAGCTAGTTAGTTTCTCCAACAATGCATCATACCATAGTAGTTAAGCAGTGAGTTACATCATAGTTCGATAAATGCGCCCCTTTATCTGTTAGCATCCCCATTGAATGACACAAGACCCTCTGAAAGTACATGGTTTGAAATGTGACATCTTTGCTCAAGGAGGGACCAGTAATAATCACTCTGAATCTGCATGAAAAATGACATCATGAAATTGCTGTTTGGTTGAGGACACCAATAGAAGATGGAAAATAAATTGGTGGACCACTTCTAGTAGTCTATATAACCCCACTTCACAATTTCAAGAGTATTATTTAGAATTTCTGAACCCTACACTGAAAACGAGCATAACAGTTTGATCGCTCCCATTATATATTTATGCAAAAAAAAAACATAAATAAATTATTTGCACACAGCAAATAGGGAAAGATGCGAAACTGAAGCAGATGGTGTATTTACAGAATATACCAGGATGGTTGAACGAGGCCAGACATGCTAGACAGCCAAACCTTGAGATATGGAGTCAAAAAGGTTATGAGGGACCTTTGACAACACTTGGTGTGGAGTGAGTAAGTGAGGACTTAGTATTAATCAGAACGAGTCACAAAACTTAAACTCATCTTCAGTTTCGCCACTAGAACTGAGCTGATTTGAGAAACAGCTCATTAATCATGCTATGAAATTTCTATGAATAACCCTACAGTAAAGTGGCAATCAAGAATACATGAATAGTCAGATGGTTAATCAGCTTAGTCTGTTGTATAATTATCTTCATATGTGTGACATATTTAAATTATTAGCGAGGGTCACTTGTTTTACAGAAACTACCTCTGTATTGTTCAATGCAACAGAAAGCTTAGAGCTGATATGACTCAGAGCTGCATTTGTGTTATACAGTGAAATACAGAGGTGAAAGGGGGGTAAAGGGTCAGGAGGGCAGATGTGAAAGTTCAAGGGGCGCAAACATAACAGCTTTGTTGTGGTATGGGTGAACAACGTTGGTGATGGGCTCAGAGGTCACTGGCTCGCTGGCAGCCCTGCCATGTGCCACACATGAACCTCAAGGACATTTTATGCATGAACCAGGAGAAAGCATAGAAAAGATATGATAATGATATATTCATGACAACAGCAATGAAGCATAATATCCCTTGCATGCATTGTGCGCAAATAAAAATACAATGGTTCTGTTGTCCCCTTTCCACCACAGAAAACAAAATCTGTTTTGATAAAGTATAACTACAAGATAAAAAGATAATATATAATGTAAGATTAAATAATAAATAAAATGTTGAGTATAAACTCATACTTTGAGAATAAACTCATTGTATTTCAAGAAAAAAAACATTACATTTTGAGAAAAGAAGTTAAATAAAATGCTGGGAATAAGTACACTCATGTCACGTTTATTTTATCTTGCTGGACAGTGTTAATTTAACGGAGTAATCAGAGCGTGAAATGTACGGATCCATATGCAGAGCTTTATTCAGAGACGTGGCTGGGGTCAGACAAAGGCACACAGGTATATCGAGAGCAAGACAAAAGAGTAGTCCAGTACACAGGCGTGGGTCAATCAACGCTGAACGTAATCCAACAGGGCAAGACAAAGAGAGATAATCCAGGTACATGGTAATAATCCAGGAAGGGGCAAACAGGGTCACTAACAAATCAATAGCACATCACTAACAAATGCTGCTGTGGTCACTTAGTGTAAATAGAATCACTATTTTCATTAGCAAAAATAGAATATATCACTATTTTCACTTTGTGTAAATGGCATCTATGGCTATTTCCACTTTAGCGTAAACAGTATCTATTGCTATGTTCACCTATTTGCCAGTAATGGCTGTACAGATGGATACCGTTGTTTCATTATATGGATAGAGGTGTACACAACCATCAACAATCCTAAAGGAATAGCCAGTTTTGATCAAAACACAGTTTTTTTCTCGTAATTTAATGAGTTTATTCTCAACATGTTGTTTTGATTTTTTTTCTCTCAAAAATGTAATTAGTTTTTATTAAAACAAAATAACTTTTTTCTCATAGTTTAATGAGTTTATACTTAATATTTGATTTAGGCTTTTTTTCTCAAAATGTAAAAAAGTTTATCTCGAAACAATGACTTTCTCGTAATTTTATGAATTTATTCTTAACATTTTATGGTAAGATTATGTTAACATTTTAAGTTTTTTTTTTTTTTTTTTTCTTCCGTACATCGTGGGTTGGTGATATGAGTTAAAAAGCATAAACAGAGCATAAAATGAAAAATACCAACCCAACCCCATGTGCTGATAAACATGAGAGACAGTGGACTAGCAGAGTGAAGTTGTGGGAAGAACTGTTGGTTGAATTCTAAAAGCTTGGTGTATTCGGTCTCTTCCACCACCTCTGGATAATGAAGTGGTGACAAGTTTACCCCAGCCGGACAAAGCCCCATGGGATAGATAATGAGGCCAGTTGTTAATTCATGTGAAGTTCTCCTGGTCTCTGTATGCTCTGTGAATCCTAATTAGTCTAAAGCTTAACAACATGTTGCACTTTATATTTGTTTTAGTTCACTTCAAAGCTCAGGCTCCTTCTGCTGTTTTCAGAGTCCCTGCTTTCTCAAAGTCTTTATACTAAAGGGCACGCTGCATGTCAAGGAGGAAAGGCAGCAATGTGTACACTTCTGCTTAGATGCAACCACAGCCTCTACCACTCACATGACAAATCGTTATAATAACACCGTGCCCTAACTAGACGAGACAAGTCATTTATCTGTCTGCACTAAAATGGAACAGAATTTGATGAATATACAGTTCTGTATTAGAAATAGAATAAAGAACAGCATTTATTAGAAATAGAGCTCTTTTGTAAAATTATAAAATTCTTTACTGTTACTTTTGATCAATCTAAGCTCCGTTGGAAAGTGTGTGTGTGTGTGTGCAGGGCCGTAGCTAGTGGGGTGAAAGGTGGTGACAATTCTAGGGGCCCCCACCACCCAGGGAGCCCCACAAAATCCATGAATTATACTATATAGGCCCATGTTCTGTGAATAATTCTGATATTTTGTTAGTTGTATAACTGAGATATTATGAAAACCACAAAAAAGCATGCAATTTGGTTCCATGCTTGTTGTACAGTATATATATGTGTGTTGTGCTACGGCCTGTGTGTGTGTGTGTGTGTGTGTGTGTGTGTGTGTGTGTGTGTGTGTGTGTGTGTGTGTGTGTGTGTGTGTGTGTGTGTGTGTGTGTGTGTGTGTGTGTGTGTGTGTGTGTGCATAAATTAAAAAAATATGCCAGTGGAATTTCTGAAAACATGTCAACATACTGTACACTTTTGTACAAAAGTTTTCAATTCTCATTGACATTTGTTTTTATGAATAGAATGTTAGAATATAATTTTATGCAAGATTGTTATTGCGTGTTGTGTTTCCTGCGTGACCCAATGATATCACAGATATTTAACACGGTGAGATCCTGTGGGGATTTACTTGGCCCAGAATCTTATCATAATGTTTTCATTTTACGACCAATGAAGTGATTTCCAGATATCCAATCTGCAATCTGTCAGGCCTACGCCACAGATCTTATTCTGCAGCGTGTGCAGGTCTTGCTGGCTTCACAGTTCACCAGCGCTTTGCTTCATTTCTCCCATGGTCAGTGGGGTAAGTCCTGCGCTGCAGTAAAGTACCTCGATGACTATGAACCATTAAAGTGCTATTGAGTTTCTGTCAAATCGCCAGCACCTACAATCTCTCACTGTCCCTGCTCTCAGCCCTCTCCATTATCAGGCCCCTCCAGCCAGCATGGCTCAACATCACCATAGACATGGCTAAGACTGCCATACCTTGACAGAGTCTGCATTAGTTTCAGCCATCGAAACCTTACTTTAAGGTCTGTGTGAGGCAGGATGTGATGTATCCTTGTGATTCTGGGCAAACCCAATAACCCTTCATCAATATAAGCCTTAGCAATTCTGTTCCTCTGGGAGAGATTGGGGACTCAATCTCATATAGTTGCTTGTGAAGACCCTTGTAGTAATTGAAACGAGGCTATGCGTCATGAAACAGACGAGTGAATCCTTCCTATAGCAGTGGGGAAGGCCTTAAGAAGAAATCATTGGTTTCAGAGAGGGGAATGATGTGAAGAAGTTTGACACATAACAAGGGGTCAAGGTTTGGCTGGTTAGCTTGATGCACTTACACCTGCTGGTAGATAATAGAACTACACTATCTGATTTAAAAAAAAAAATCCCAAGTTGGGGGCCAAAATTGCCAGTTGGGCCCAGTTTTCTGACTAAACACATATTTTGCAAGCAACATATACAGTATCACTTTTCTATAGCAGATTTCAAATTGAATTATATTGTAAGTTACAAAATAGTTCACCCAAAAAATTAAGTTTGCTGAAAATTGACTCACACTCAGGCCATCCTAGATGTTGGTGAGTTTATTCCTTCATCAGAAGAGATTTGAAGAAAATGAAGCATTACATCACTTACTCACCAATGGATCCTCTGTAGTGAATGGGTGCCGTCAGAATGAGAGTCCAAATAGCTGATAAAAACATCACAATAATCCACATGACTCCAGTCCATCAACTAATGTTGCAACATTTCTGATTCTTGTTTTTGAATTTAGTTAATTTTTAATTCCTCTGCTTTTATTTATTTATTTAAAAAATAAAGCACACTATATAATGTATCATAATTAGACAAAAACACAATATTTGTATTAGCTTCACTTTCCCAAAAAATTGGAATGATAGAAGATTTAAAAGTTATTTAAAAAAAATACTTATAACATTTTTTAATTCTATTGAAGTATTTTTGAAAAGGTAATTTATTCCTGTGATTGGCAAAGCTGAATATTTAGCAGCCATTTCCTCCAGTCTTCAGTGTCACAGGATCCTTCAGAAATTATTCTAATATGCTGATTTGATGTTAAAGAAATTTTATCTTATATTTTTTATCTTATCTTTGATATTATCAAAGTTGAAAACAATTGAGCAGCTTAATATTTATTTATTTAGTTTTTATTAGCTTTTTTCAGGATTCTATGATGAATGGAAAATTTAAAAAGCAGCATTTATTTGAAACAGGTTTTTCTAATATTAATATTTTATTTTATTTCAGAATTATTTCAGTTAACCAGTTTTAGTTTATGAATGGAAATGTTAATAATATCCTTTTCTGGCTATTACCAGACTCATAACCACAATGTCAAATATTTTTACTGCATTATATCTATCAGTAACATGACAAAGATTTCCATGCTTAAAGAAACTGAATTGTAAGTAAAATATTAACACTCTTGCTTTGTAAATTCCACAAAGAGCATATCCCATCTTTGTCTAGGAAGGAAACAAGACAGATTAATAAAGACGAGTAATCAAACATGACGTTAAAGCCAGACTTCCTCAGGCATTCCCTTGATCCGAGTCTAACAGTGAATCACACAACTTCCGTAATCCGACATTTCATTGAAACACCTTTTCTTTTTCTTTATCTGACTAAAAATTACATGCATGGGGTTCAGTGCATTTTATCACAGGAAACAGTTTGTCTTAGGAAACTCAGTCTAGGTTTCAGGTAGTGATTCGGTACATGGAAGAAATTGGAAATTTAGAGTCTTTAGTGTGTGATCTGGGGTGCGATTTTCAAACATTTCTCACATCAGCTGATTTGTGGGGCAGCTTGTACCTATTCATCAGGCTCTGCTGTCACTGGGTAATTAATTTATGTTCCTCATCCACATACTCTGTCCCAGAGTGCATCAACAGAGGCTCTGCCTGTCAGTCTCACAGCCTTCAAGTCTCTCACATCTGCTGTTGTATTGGGTTTTTTTCAGTCACTGCACTAACTCTATATGATATGTCATTATTAGACAAAAACACAATAATTGCATTAGTTTTATAGCTTAATTTATTCCTCTGGCAAAGCTGTTTTTCAGCAGTCATTCACTGTTGTATGATGCTTCAGAAATCATTCTAATATGCTGATTTGGGTTTTAAGAAGCATTTATCATTATAATCAATGTTGAAAAGAGTTGTGCTGCGTAATATTATATATTTTTTTTCAAACGAATACTTTTCTATCTTTCTTTTTCTTTTTCAGGATTCCTTGATGAATAAAAAGTTTGAAGTAACAGCATTTATTCTAAATAGATTTTATTGTAATATTATATATTTATTTTGATCAATTTAATGCATCCTTGCTGAATAAAAGTATTAATTTATTTTTAAAAAAAATTAATGACCCCATACTTTTGAACAGTAGTGTATATTTAAATTAGTTGATTATTTATTTGATTACATTTTTATTTCAGTTAGTGTTGCTGTGATGTCTTAGCAAACCTTTTGATGTAAGATTTAAAATAATGATCAAAGTACATTTTGATAAAAATGACAATCCTAATTAATTGTTTAGATCATTCAACAGAATTTACATTAAATTCTAGTCATACAATAATGGTTTATTTTCAGAATTAAAAAACATGCTGTTGTGTTCAGCGTTATCAAAAATGATCTCAATAGTACAATTTACATACTTAATTGAAGGCGTGTGTCAGTGGGCAAATTATTAAAAATGTGTTTGTGATATTATGTACCTTATATATTAATCTATCAATTCTGTAACATAATTCATTTTAAGTTTGATATGTACAACCTGTTTTTCTGCTCTGGGTCAGTTGGGGTAATAACATTGAACGTGTTCATTGGAGCACAGCACACAAACACTCAATTAACACAGGCTCGCATGATGAACGCCCTAACACCCTAGTTCAAACCATTGGCCCGCTCACAGAGACACAATATTGGATTGCCCCCTTGGCTTTATGAGGCAGGACCTCATTAGCGACCAGTCTAACATGACCTTTATGTTGAAGTGTCTGTGATGTACACTTCTATGTCGCTAGTCTAATCAACAGGGATTAATAGAGAGCAGCTTTGGAAATTACTGCTGTGGTCCAGTGCCGCTGATGGAGATGTCAGCTATTCTAATGAGACCACTGCACTGTCTTTCCCTCTAACAGAGAGACCATACATGGAATGGGATATAATCTACATTGATTTTTCAATGGCCACCTTCAACACTGGTCACTCTATCCCCAAGTGTTAAGAGGAGAGACGGCGTATTGATTATGATAAGGCAGCTGCTTTTGGTCAGGGAGACACTGCAGGAGAATCCAGTGGAAGGTCTGGCCCTATTTGTCACATTAAGCCACTCAGTTTTGTCTATATCAGGGTATGTAAGTGTTGTAATGTGAGTGAGGAAGAAATCAATGATCGTGTGAGTGCAGGTGGTAATTCACTTCTCTTCCTTACATGCACACAGAGAGGAGAACAACCATTTAGTAATATGTGGACCTAAAATAGTTAAGCTAAAAATGTATCTTATCTTCATCATGTTGTTCTTAAATCCATATGTATTTTCTGTGGAACACTGTTGCTAAATGACAGTTTGCAATGACCAGAAGTCCAGGAAGTCGTGGCCTAATGGTAGAGAGTCGGACTCATAATCAAAAGTTTGGGAGTTCGAGTCTCGGGCCGTCAGGCATTGTAGGTGGGGGGAGTGAATGTACAGCGCTCTCTTCCACCCTCAATACCACGATGAGGTGCCCTTGAGCAAGGCACCGAACCCACAACTGCTCCCCGGGTGCCGCAGCATAAATAGCTGCCCACTGCTCCGGGTGTGTGTTTCACTGCTGTGTGTGTGCACTTGGATGGGTAAATGCAGAGCACAAATTCCGAGTATGGGTCACCATACTTGGCTGTATGTCATGTCACTTTCTCTTTCAGAAACAAAGATTCTTCAAAAATGTATATTTTGTGCTTCATGGAAACCAGTATTGGAGTGAAATGAATAGCAGTAAATTAATTTTCAAGATGTGTTTATTCTGCCCGACTAAACTCTTGTGCCCAAGTAAAACAGTCTTTGCTCAGCACAGCATCTAAGATCAAATCTTCCTGTGAACATTCCTGGACTAAACAAACAAGGGAAATGCATTTTGATCCAACAACGCAGAGTAGATAATTAATTTGATGAGAGGAAGCATCACAATCTGTCAGTTCTTCCACTGACAGCAGCGATGGGGATAAAATTATTCCACAAACAAAGCTAAATATTTTGGCCCAAGAGCTTTTAGATGTTATGTATCTTTTGTAATTGCATTCCGTTGTTGTTTGTGCCTGAAATAAAACAAGATTTATGACAATTGCAGCCAATCAAACATATATACAAGACGGAAATGAATGGCCGTTTCATCAAAGTTCATGGCTGATTGTCATTTGCGCTATGGCTCAGAGGTGTGCAGAATGTTAATGAAAAAGTTGATCTGAAACACAGTGGCTCAGCGGTGCAGGGCAGACACAGACGCATGAAAAATGCATGGAGCTCCATGTGTACCTCCAACTTCACTCATCTGAATTCTACTCCCATTCCAACTGGCCAACAAGCAAGAATATCAATTATATTAGCAATTTGGGTGGTAGTGAGCGAGCGGGTAACCGTTGAGCAGCTCTCAGGAGGCTCTGAAAGCAGGCTATGACCATTCAGAGCGTCGTATTCAGCAGTCAACTCAGGAAAACGCCTAACTTACTGCGTTAATGGAGGCTGAAGGGTTTTCACCAAAGAATATGTTCATTCAAACATATCAGTGTGGGTTCACCTTAAATGAGTGTCTAACCCACTGTCTAACGGGAAACCCGTTACTATTAGCGTACTGCATAATTAACACATCCGGTCTCTCTGTGTGTGTTTCAGGAAAACCCATATATGTGTAATAACGAATGTGACGCTGATACTGAAGAGCTGGCCCACCCACCCGAGCTCATGTTTGACTCTGAAGGACGAAACCCAACCACGTTCTGGCAGTCGACCTCCTGGAAGAAGTACCCCAAGCCCCTTCAGGTCAACATCACGCTGTCCTGGAACAAAACAATAGAACTCACAGATGACATTGTCCTCACCTTCGAGTCTGGCCGACCTGAGCAGTTGGTCTTGGAGAAGTCGCTGGATTACGGTCGTACATGGCAGCCGTATCAGTTTTACGCATCTGACTGTTTGGATGCCTTTACTATGGAACCAAAAGCAGTACATCAGCTGACCCCAAGCACGATGCTAGAAATCATCTGCACTGAGGCCTATTCAACGGGCTACGTGTGGAAGTACGATAAGACTGTGCGCTTCGAGATCAAAGACCGCTTCGCCCTTCTTGCTGGCCCGAGACTGCACAACATGGCTTCTCTGTATGGGCAGCTGGACACCACCAAGAACCTAAGGGATTTCTTCACACTCACTGACCTTCGCATTAGACTTCTACGACCTGCCACCGGAGCCACAATGGTGGACGAGAACAACCTTTCTAGATACTTCTATGCCATCTCGGACATTAAAGTGCAGGGCAGGTAAGTTAATTCTCTATCATTAAGTTGTAAATATTTTTCTTAATTCCTTCGGAAAATAAAAATGCTAAATGAAAACATCAGTTTATAAATTAAACGCCAATAAAATGGCCATTAAAAACAAAGGGAGATGATTGAGGTGGGATAATTGTTCAGTATAGGCTCATTGGAAGAGTGTGCCCCTTACTTAAATATTTGCACAACTTACATACTGTACATACATACATGCATACAATTCACTGCAATGCAATTATGATTACAGGGTAAATTATGATTTAATGCATAATCATTGGTCACACTTTAATTTAAGGTCCAATTCTCGCTATTGACAAACCACTAGCTATTACTTTCGCCTAAAAAACTCCTAATTTGCGACTTATTAATAGTTATTAAGGTGGTTGTTAAGTTTAGGTATTGGGTAGGAATAGGGATGTAGAATATGGTCATGTAGAATATGTGCTTTATAAGTACTAATAAACAGCCAATATGTTAATAATAGGCATGGTAATAAGCAACTAGTTAATAGTGAGAATTGTTCCATACACAAAGGTTTCCCAAATTATTTTCATGTGGTTTCTTGCAAAATGATTTTACATTAGTTAAATCATGCATTTTCCTGTTTGCATAACATAACTAGCTTCATATGTATGGCTTTTCTGACATAGTAAACTTGCTCTGTAGCTCACCTGGTACAGCATTGTACTGTACTTGCTGTGCAGAGTGTTAAGGTACACATCCTGTGAAAAGATAAAAGAGCTCAAAGACTTGAAGTGAAGTCAGAAGACAGAAGTTTTTTTTATCTCATACCTGCTTTTTATAAACACTGCTTTCATTAGCACATCGGTTTTGGGTTTAAGGTAGGGTGTAGTGTAGGTTAGGTGGTAAGTAATTTTCAAATTCCATAGAGAATTAAAACAATCAACGCAATAAAATGTTGCAAAATGAAAGTATCAAAAACATGCAAGATGCTACATAATATAATTTGCCAGAAATATTTGATAATGTCACTTAAGGGTTACAATTACTTCAGGGGCAAAATTTATACAATGAACCCAGCACAGAATCTGACAAATGTTACTTAAAACTAAAAATGTTAACAATAAAATTGTTTTATATAAAAAATATAACTAGATGGAAACATTGGTATATTAATAAAATCTAAAATGTGCATTAAATGATTATATGCACAACTGAGATGAACATTTCGTAATGACAATGACAGAATGACAATGCCAGAAGTGGGATCTGCAAAGGATCTACCTAACTTTTTTCTTTTTTTGAAAGCTCAGCTGTGTTCTCAAACTTTCAGGATGAAATTATTGCCAATTTGTATGCATGTAGCCCCAGCCCAGCTTTTGCAGGGCTCCACATGGTGTCAAATGACAGAATAAGCATAATGAGTGACCACTCATATTCTTCTCTAAAATTAGAAGTCAAGCCGGATGGAGGGACATTGCAATGGGCAATAAAGAATAAAATGGACCTCAAAGGTCTCATTTAGCCGGCATAAAAAAGCAAAAAAAAAGTGCAGCATGACTTCACAATGTCTTCACAAGTCAAATGATGGCACAATAGAAACAAAAACACAGCAGCTGCTCTCCAAATTGGGCCGGAATGGCTCATAAGCAGTTGGTTTATGTGAGAATAACTTGGTTCATAATGACGCATTTGATAGGTCCCCTGTGAATCTAAATGCACAGCTCTAAATTAGGATTCAAAGGACTGCAGTGGTAGATTAGGGCAATTACAGAGTGAGCTAATTGGAAAGAGACTAATCTACTAATTAAGACCATTTACTGCTGATTAAATAATAACCACTGGGGACACATCACTATGCAAGTGTGCCTGTTGGGCGACATTAATATGACTTTGCATCTGTAATGATTACTGAGGGTATTTTATGTAGATGGTGATGCATGGTTTTTGGTTCTTCATATTGTACTCCTTTACACTTTAGAGTACACATTTCCATTTGAAGACCCATTGCATAATATTTCAAACAGATTTTATAGCTCAAAGGAAGTCGTACACATGCACGCCCCAGTACACAGACAGTAATGTCAGACAGTCATCTTGTATCAAGAATTGTTTGCTTATTAAGTTGAATGAGCTGACAAATCTTAAGTTAGGCTTGTGAAATCATGCACATGTTCCATCACTGAGGCATAAACAAACAAAATAAGGAAAATAAAATGTTTGACATTTGGCAAATTGTTTTACCTGATGCAAACATTTTCACTGTTGTTTCAACAACACAATATTACAAAATATCCTAGAGTGCATTTACTTTTTCAAAATGTTTACCAAATTCTGTCATCATTTATTCACCCTCATCTTGTTCCAAATTCATTAACAAAATTTACCCAAAAAAGAGAACAGTCAATTCTAAATTTGTTTTTGCAATTGTAAAAAGACATTGAACATGCACATCTAAAATGAGTTTGTCAGCACCCCTCACGTTCACTTTTGGAACTTATATTAGAGCAAAGAGATAAGTGGGCTGCTCTATGTCTTAATGAAGGTACGGGGGGCTGCTGTTGTTTGGCTTTGATGTGTTGAGAGTCTGTAAGAAGAGGGAGGTGTGGAGGTTGCAGTACTTGATGTCGGGAAGGACCTCCACCTATATAGTCTCCTTATGAACTACGGCTTTCACACAGTCTAGACAAAATTATCCTCGCAGACAGTCTTAGGTGCATTAATAGCTACAATTGAGTCATCATACAAATATATATATATATATGGCTGTTTAAAAAAAAATAAGGCTATAATTGTGATGCATCAATTAAAATTTACTGGCAACTGTCTTCTATGAAAAATAATGAAATTCTTTGATCTTCTCTTTTAACAATGTAAGGAGAAAGTCTTTGTATTGTTTATAGTGGACAAAGTTATCTTTTCAAATGAAGAAAAACAACTTTAGGTAATAGAAAGGAAGGAAAAGTGATGTATGTTTCGGGAAACAACTTTTGTTTATGATTAAAGTGCTAAATCTGAGGTCTCTGCATCTTTGCAGTCACCATATTTTGCCATTATTAGTTCCTGGGGCAAATCAGAGGTGAATACAGGTACATCCAATAACTTCTCCTGCCTGTGGGTTTTCAATTTAGTTTAATCCCAAAAATCTCTGACACAGAGAAGAATATTACAGTGGAGGTCTTTTGACCAAGGTTGTGTAGTTATTCACTTGGATGGGGTTAGTAGTGTTGAAGGACGCAATGCCTCAGAAGTCCCCAGCACTCCAAAGAGCTTAGAAAGGTATGATTTCTAACAAGATCTGCAAATCATAATAATATTATGCTGTAAACTAATTCAATGTTTTTCATTTGTGTGTTTACAACACTGAGAATGAATAATAAGGCTCATAAAAAAAAACGTGATAACAAGAACACCAAGTCTGAAATCATCAGGTTGTTCTCCAGTTTCTCTATCAAAACATAAATGGACATGTACATGCTAATTAACATGCAATGCTAAACTGTGAAAATGAAAAAAATGTGTATGTGCTAAACACATTTTCCTTCAACTGTTAACCTTATATTTAGCATTTAAATACATTTGTACAATGACATGTTGTTAAACTTAATCATGCATAGAAGATGCAAGCAAAGTTGTCTTTATTTACATTTACTCAATGTTTGTTCATATACTGTAAACTATATTATTGCATTATTATATAATAGTACACCCAACTTTATCCATTTGGTATACTCATGAAATATAGCAATATAGTACATCTATATATAAAGAATAGCAAATCTCCACTACTTGATGTTTTGTTGAATATAAGCAACATTATCACCCAACTCCTTTATAAAGTTGGATATATAAGTATTCTCATGTAGAACAATATACTTTCACGAGGTCACACTTACATATAATAAACTGAGCAAAGGATATGCGTATTTGGCGTGCTGGACAGGGAGAGGGCTCCGAGCTAGGTAATAACTCCCAAGCCTGGGGTACTCCCCCTGTCCGGGGAGAGGGGTCTGAGCTCAGCATTTAGCCCGGACCCAGAGCGCTCCCCCTGAGTGCTTTTCCCCGTGCTAGGGTAGTTATGGGCTGAAGGTGAGGAGTCAGTAGAGGAATGCTGAACGACTAGAAATGATGAAGACAAGACTGCTTTGATTATTTATAGGGGTTCTCTCTTGTGCTGATTGGATAGATGGTGTGATTACTGATGATGAATTGGCCGTGTTAATTATCTGCGCGTGCTCCTCCCAAAATTTGTTAATAAAACATCACATATAGCAAATTCTTGATCGCTTATACAGTTGCAAAATGTAAACTTTATCATCGGCCAAATCTATTGTACTAAAATTAGCGTGATTCCGCAATCCTATAAAAGTGCAGACGGGAGTGGAAAGTTCTGCAGGTGATCTACTGACAATGCACAATACATGATACCGCAATCCTATAAAAGCGCAATGGGAGTGGAAAGTTCTGCAGGTGATCTACTGACAATGCCCAATATGTGATACCGCAATCCTATAAAAGCGACGATGGGAGTGGAAAGTTCTGCAGGTGATCTACTGATAATGCACAATAATCAGGGGTAACCTACTAACAACACAGCAGCAGAATGAGTTAATACATGCTTTTTGGGGCATTATGTAATGGCACAAAAACAGACTAGCACCTGACCTAATGTGTATTGTGAAAAGTGCTACAGAAATACATTTGACTTGACTTGACAAAGCTGTCATACTTCTAGACTTTGAATGTAGTGCATGAGTTGTATGAACCACTTTTGTGATATTTTGATTCCTTTTTGAGGTTTAAAAAACCATCTTCTTTATTGTAAGTGCATATAGAAAAGAGCAACCAGCACATTCTTCAGAATTTACCTTCTGTTTTCCATAAAACAAAAGAAAGTCATACAGCTTTGGAATGACATGGCATTCAATAAATGATGACAGAACTAAATGAAAACAGGCCATGCAAGGACTCATGATCTAAAAACTGCCTTCAAGATCCCTTTCCATAGCACTCAACTTTTATGATTATCTCATATTCAATCAAATATATTTTTAGGCCATTGCAATTTTTTCATCCCAATTTCAATATGCATGATCTGAGGAGAGATTATTCAGATGAAACAGTCTAAAGGAAAAATCCCTACAAAAGCTGCATCACTTTGGCTGTTTCAGTCCCAGCAGACTCTCACGTTTTAATACTAAAATAAATGCTTCAGACGTCAAAGAGTGCCAACTTACAGCATCTCTCCTTGAACTCATACTGATACAAAACCACAGTGGATATGAAAACATTTCAGAAAAAAAACATTTTCAGAAACTATCTAGAATCAGAGTTTCTCAATTTAATTCATAAACCCTGATTAAGTTTAATATTGAATGTAATATTTCATTCAGAAGGTGTCAGTCGATGATAACATGCCCTTGTGAACTTTTCGGAGTGCAATTCAGAATGGCAATTCAGATTGTTAAATGGCAAATTGCTCCATTCGCATGAGGCTTGATTTGAAAGTCATAGACTGAGCTTTTGAGTACAGATGTTTGTCACAAGTGACCATGTTCCCTGCCAATCATTTCTGATTCACATCTAAGATATTTAATTATGCCTAATGAGAAGCTTTGCTGCAGTCATCAATAATAAACGAGCAACTGGAAAAAAATAACATAAACATAAACTCTCCCTTGAGGCACTGCAGTAAACTTGAATATCAACACATTTTGCACTCTTAAAAATAACACTACGTTATTAATTTATCCCAGTTGCTTTGGAGCCAATATTATGCACGTTTTCTTTTATAACAGAACTTACATGAATATAAACACAGACGCATATACTGATCAAATTAGACTGAAAAGCACAGTAATGTCAATCATTTATATTATTTTTACACACCATTTAATTGCCCATTTTCCAGAAACCATTCCGCCGCTATACTTATCAATAATCATAGCACTTTATCGCATATACCACATATGCTGTGCCCCCACTTCACTGTTTATCCAAGCAGCTTTGAAGATGAGGCAGAGGTTGTGTTTGATCAAAGCTGGGATGGGACAGAGTCCCTTATTAGCATAATATTAATGCAGATCAGAGTAAATGCTCCATAATAGGGCCTGTCGTTGAAACAAATTGCAGGCGTAGCTCTCAGCAATGCCAACCAGAGTGCCACAAATTCAAATCGGATTTGGCCACGGTGGAATAATCGGAGTAGGCGAATTACGCTGTGATGAATTCCTAATATTTCCAGTGGAATAATAGGAGTAGGCGAATTACGCTGTGATGAATTCCTAATATTTCCCCAGAAATCTGGAAAGCCCCTCCAGGGTCGACTACATTTTGAGGTGAGACACAAACAATTTGCCTGAGATGTATTACATTCTACCCAAACGAGTGAGGAAATTGGAAACTGCGCAGAGTCAGTCAGTCCTAATAGGAATCCTCATTTCAACAGCATCACAATGGCAAATTATGTGGCTATGACTTTTAGCGTCATTATTGAAGTTTCAATACACCCAAGGCACAGGGCATGTCAAAATACAATTGTGAGACTTGCGCATTGCTGCTAATAGTATCATGTAAAACTGAATAAAGGAATAACATAGGCTAGGCTTAAAATATTTCACTGGAGCTGCTGTTATATTGTGGGTGATAGCTAAACATAGCTGACCTCAGTCTTGTGTTCATTGTTTTATACAGTATTTCATTCCCTATTCCTTTTATAATCTCTCTGCTTGTTTTCTTTTTATTTATTGTAAAAAAAAAAAAATTATTGATACCTTGTCAGGGATTCACCTCGGCACCTCGGCACCAATCACCTGATCACAATCACCTGAGTTCTGATTCCCTGCACCTGTCACCTGCAATCAAGACACCATTCAAAAGCATGCTCATTCCAGTCACTCACTGTCCAGTCTACCGTTTGCTATCCTGAACTATTCCCGGCCCGCTGTGTATACCTACCAGATTGGACTCAATTACCCTTAGTCCGCTACTCTCCAGCAAAGCCTCCTCTGTTCCTGGTTCCTGTGCGCCTACATTCCTGCAAAGACAAACCACCATCAGCATTCAGCTAAGATCATTGAACATTCTCTTCACCCTCATTCTCACCTACCATTTGCTCCTCACTGTCATCATTCATTCCTGTCAATAAATACTTGATTATCTACTTACCTGTTGTTTCTGGCTCAGTTTATGACATACGTGTACTTGTGTTATGCTAACTGAGATTTGTCACAGCACTTATATATTATTACTCTTTTGTTGGTTTTGACTGATTCTATTGTCCTCATTTGTAAGTCGATTTGCATAAAAGTGTCTGCTAAATGTAGTATCTGAAATGTACATCGAATTCATGGAAATATTGATTAATGATAATGTAATTTGAATAATATACAGGTGCATCTCAATAATTTAGGAAAAGTCTTGGAAAAGTTCATTTATTTCAGTAATTCAACTCAAATTGTGAAACTCGTGCATTAAATAAATTAAATGCACACAGGCTGAAGTAGTTTGTCTTTGGTTCTTTTAATTGTGATGATTTTGGCTCACATTTAACAAAAACCCACCAATTCACTGTCTTAACAAATTAGAATACTTCATAAGACCAATAAAAAAAATGTTTACCTTCTGAAAAGTATGTTAATTTACTGTATATGTACTTAATACTTGGTAGGGGCTCCTTTTGCTATAATTACTGCCTCAATTTGGCATGGCATGGAGGTGATCAGTTTGTGGCACTGCTGAGGTGGTATGGAAGCCCAGGTTTCTTTGACAGTGGCCTTCAGCTCATCTGCGTTTTTTGGTCTCTTGTTTCTCATTTTCCTCTTGACAATACCACATAGATTCTCTATGGGGTCCAGGTCTGGTGAGTTTGCTGGCCAGTCAAGCACACCAACACCATGGTCATTTAACCAACTTTTGGTGCTTTTGGCAGTGTGGGCAGGTGTCAAATCCTGCTGGAAAATGAAATCAGCATCTTTCAAAAGCTGGCCAGCAGAAGGAAGCATAAAGTGCTTTCAAAATTTATTGGTAAATGGGTGCAGTGATGTTGGTTTTCAAAAAACACAATGGACCAACACCAGCAAATGGCATTGCAACCCAAATCATCACATACTGTGGAAACTTAACACTGGACTTCAAACAACTTGGGCTATGAGCTTCTCCACCCTTCCTCCAGACTCTAGGACCTTGGTTTCCAAATTAAATACAAAACTTGCTCTCATCTGAAAAGAGGACTTTGGACCACTGGGCAACAGTCCAGTTCTTCTTCTCCTTAGCCCAGGTAAGACGCCTCTGCCGACAACTGTAACCAAATTCCTTGACACATCTGTGTGTGGTGGCTGTTGATGCCTTGACCCCAGCCTCAGTCCATTCCTTGTGAAGTTCACCCAAATTCTTGAATCGATTTTGCTTGACAATCCTCATAAGGCTGCGGTTCTCTCGGTTGGTTGTGCATCTTTTTCTTCCACACTTTTTTCCTTCCACTCAACTTTCTGTTAACATGCTTGGATACAGCACTCTGTGAACAGCCAGCTTCTTTGGCAATGAAGGTTTGTGGATTACCCTCCTTGTGAAGGGTGTCAATGATTGTCTTCTGGACAACTGTCAGATCAGCAGTCTTCCCCATGATTGTGTAGCCTAGTGAACCAAACTGAGAGACCATTTTGAAGGCTCATGAAACCTTTGCAGGTGTTTTGAGTTGATTAGCTTATTGGCATGTCAACATATTCTAATTTGTTGAGAGTGAATTGGTGGATTTTTGTTAAATGTGAGCCAAAATCATCACATTTAAAAGAATCAAAGACTTAAACTACTTCAGTCTGTGTGCATTTGATTGATTTAATACACAAATTTCACAATTTGAGTTGAATTACTGAAATAAATGAACTTTTCCACGACATTCTAATTTATTGAGATGCACCTGTAAATAAGTATTGAATTTTAAAATGGTAACACTGGGAACAACATACCACTTGGGGCCTTCTATGGCAATTTTTGGAAGCCATCTTACACCAAGCTTTAACTTTTTTTATGCAAACTATAATTATTAATCCACGTATCTAAGTGCATAAATTCCTTATTATTGTATAGACACAACAAATGTAATGTTCAAAATAACTATAACAAATTTGTTTTATGTTTAATTCTCTATTTTAGTTATTTATTGTCTGTGTTTTAGTGAAAGTGCATTCACAACGTGCCTACGCATACTATACACCTCTCTTTATCTCCCTGCACTGGCTCCCGGTTGCAGCTCGCATCAAGTTCAAGACACTGATGCTTGCTTATAGAACAGCCACAGGCTCAGCACCCTCCTACTTCCACTCACTTATAACAATCTACATCCCCTTAAGAAGTCTGAGATCTGCGAGCATCGCCTCGTGAGCACCCATCACAGAGAGGCACAAAATCACATTTTCCAGAACGTTTTTTTTCGCCGTTCCTGGCTGGTGGAATGAACTTCCCACCCCCATCCGGAATGCTGAGTCCCTGACAATTTTCAAGCGACACCTGAAAACTCATCTCTTCCGTCATCACTTGACTTCATCTTAAAAAAAAAAGAATTTGCTCTGAACAATGCCTAGAAATTTGTATTACAAGCACTTCCTGTGTCTGCCTCTTTATAATGTATCGCTTATTGTATTCTTCAATTGTAAGTTGATTTATATAAAAGTGTCTGCTAAATGAATACATTTAAATGTAAATGTACTAACTACTAGTTCATAGTTGAAATTTGATGCATTTGTGTTATTTTGTGAAGAAGCAAATCAAAAATAGTGTTTCTTATAAGGCCTATATCTGATTATTCTCATATGTAAAGGATGCATTTGGGTGAGCTCTGATAAGTTTACTTTGCTCATTCGGTGTTCAGCTTCAGCTCAAGCAGCTCATAGCGGGTCGACATCATTGACTGTGATTGGATTATTTGAAAGAGGGAAAATAATTTTTCAATGCTTTTGTATTTATTTGCAAAACTTTGTGTTCCCTAAAAAAAACTTGAATGGTACCAAGTGGTACCATCATAAACCTTTTGCAACTATAAAATGGTGTGACTCTGCGACTGGATTCAAGACTTCCTCACCGGCAGACCTCAAGTGGTGAAAGTAGGCCAGTTTATCTCCAACTCCACCCTGAACGTAGGAGCCCCACATGGTTTTGTCCTGAGTCCCCTGCTCTACTCTCTCTACACACGACTGTGTGTCCTCTCACAGCTCCACTTCTATTATCAAATTTGCTGATGATACTGTGGTTCTGGGCCTCATGTCCAACAATGATGAGACCACATACTTGGATGAGGTAGAGAGACTTACATCATGGTGCCAGGACAACTGTCTCTCTCTGAATGTGAGCAAAACTAAAGAGCTGATTATGGACTTCAGGAAGAGACAGCAACGGCCCTACACTCCTCTTGTGATCAGTGGGACCCCTGTGGAGAGGGTGAGCAGCTTCAAGCACTTTGGTGTAAACATCTCAGAGGACCTGACTTGGACTACACACATTCAGGTCCAATCAGGACTGCAAAGCCCTGCAGAGAGTTGTGCGCTTAGCTGAGCGCATCTCAGGGTCTGCTCTCCCCTCTCTGCGTGACATCTATCTCAAACACTGCATAAGCAGAGCTGCTAAAATCATCAAGGACACAAATCACCCTGGTAACTGTCTCTTCATTTTGCTGCCATCTGGCAAGTGCTTCCTTAGCATGATGGCAAAAACTAAGGGACTTAGGAGGAGCTTCTTCCCCCAGGCTATCAGGCTCCTAAACTCAAACTCAGTCTCGTAACATCAACATGACTCCATTTAATAATCAGTAAGATTATTAAACAGTAAGATTATTACTGATTATAATCTTAATAATCAGTAAGATTATTAAATAGTTCATTATTCTCCACCATTCGTATTGCTGCTATGTAAATACCATGTACAACCTGTTTGCACATTCTTCTTGCACATTCCTGCTTATATTATTATTTATTAAGTCTACAGTATACTGTCCTGCACATTATTTTATTGAACATTTTATTTTAGATTTTTATTCTTTTATATTTTTTAATCTTTTTATTTTCTACTTCATTTTTTTCCATACCTATATTTAAGTATATTCTCTTGTGTTTGTATTTCATATAATTGCACTGTCCATGGAATGAACCTGACCTACATTTCACTGCTGATTATATTCGGTATAATTGTGTATATGATGAATAAAAAGCATGAATCGTAAAAAAAAATTTTTTTTCTTCCCATTTCATCTTTCAGGCTCCCTAGTTTATTGTCATTGATGAAAAAAAAAATTCTTCAGCAATTTTGTTATCGAGACTCCAACTTCAGCACATTTACATTTCCTCTTCTCCTGTCTTCACATGTGTTGTGTTTACTTCTCCTTTTGATATGGGTCACATCACAGTTGTCGCTCAACAAAAGCTGTTAGGGCAGATGTTGAGAGCCAGGCAGATTCTCCAGTAACTAAGGTTGGTTGACATACAAAAGCGAGCAAACCTTCAGCTACATCTGTGAAGTTCAGGAAGATGGACAGCTATGGAGTTCTCTCACCTTCCTTTTGATGAGATGGCTGTCAGATGTCTCTGTGCCTCCACTAGAGTTTACATTTGGAGTCCAAGTCTGCTGCTCACTACAAAGACATCTAAGACTCTCTAATCCTCAAGGCCAGAAGGTGAAGAAAGTTTCCGGGGGTCAAACAGCATGAGTAAAACTATGACTTTCACAGATACTGGTAAAGATTACTGGACATGTTCAAAATTCTTCTAAGATCTCTTATAAATATTTACGTTCTCCTTGTTGCAGGTATGAGTTCAATGTGCATATGCAGTGATGGCCAGGGGTGGACTAGCCATCGGGAGAACCGAGATAATTCCCATTGGCCTGGCAGCCAATTTGGCCCGTTACCCTAAAAAATGTTTATGTTGTTGTTGTTGCCTGCAAAATGTATTCTAAAGTGATTATTTCTGAATTCGCCATTTAATAATAAAACTCCAATAAATTGTGAATTGGCTAGTGTTCTTTGCTGGCAACACAATTCGCCTTGCGCACACTCCGCGCGTCCGCCAAAAGAATGCGAGACTCGAGAATGGAGTAGAAGCGCCCAGGTGGAGCAGAGAGGCAAAACTGTCCTGTTTACATTTTGCCAATTAAGCAGAGCGTGAGAGAGATAGAGGGAGAGAACACACACACACACACACACACACAAGGAAAACATAACCACACCTAAAGGGCGGGAAAACACACCAACAATAAATATTAATACAACAAATACATCCTGGGGATGTAACAGTTTCCTGAGCCTTCAAAATGGTCTCTCAGTTTGGTTCACTAGGCTATACAATCATGGGGAAGACTGCTGATCTGACATTTGTCCAGAAGACGATCATTGACACCCTTCACAAGGAGGGTAAGCCACAAACATTCATTGCCAAAGAAGCTGGCTGTTCACAGAGTGCTGTATCCAAGCATGTTAACGGAAAGTTGAGTGGAAGGAAAAAGTGTGGAAGAAAAAGATGCACAACCAACCGAGAGAATTGCAGCCTTATGAGGATTGTCAAGCAAAATCAAGAATTTGGGTGAACTTCACAAGGAATGGACTGAGGATGGGGTCAAGGCATCAAGAGCCACCACACACAGACGTGTCAAGGAATTTGGCTACAGTTGTCGGCAGAGGCGTCTTACCTGGGCTAAGGAGAAGAAGAACTGGACTGTTGCCCAGTGCTCCAAAGTCCTCTTTTCAGATGAGAGCAAGTTTTGTATTTCATTTGGAAACCAAGGTCCCAGAGTCTGGAGGAAGGGTGGAGAAGCTCATAGCCCAAGTTGCTTGAAGTCCAGTGTTATATTTCCAAGGTCTATGATGATTTGGGGTGCAATGTCATCTGCTGCTGTCATCTGCACATTCGTTGTGTTTTTTGAAAACCAACGTCACTGCACCCGTTTACCAAGAAATGTTGAGAGTACTTCATGCTTCCTTCTGCTGAGCAGCTTTTTAAAAATGCTGATTTCATTTTCCAGCAGGATTTGGCACCTGAAATAAATTAACTTTTCCACGACATTCAAATTTATTGAGATGCACCTGTATATCTCGCATTTCTGACTTTTTTTCTCGTAATGACTTGTTTTATGATGGGTTTATATCTCACAATTATGACTTTTTAACTCGCAATTGCGAGTTTATATTTCCCAATTCTGAGAAAAAAAAGTTTTAATTGTGAGATATAAACTCGTAATTCTGAGAAAAAAAGTCATAATTGCTAGAAAAAGTCAGATTTGCGAGATATAAAGTAATTTTGAGACAAAAGTCAGAATTGTGAGTTCATATCTTGCAGTTCTGACTTTATTTCTCAGAATTACGACTTTGTAATACAATTGTGAGTTTATATCACGCAATTCTGATAAAAAAGTCAGAATTGTGAGATATAAACTCGTAATTCTGAGAAAAAAAGTCAGAATTGTGAGATATAAACTCGTAATTCTGAGGAAAAAAAGTCAGAATTGTGAGATAAAAAGTCGCAATAAACTTTTTATTTTTTAATCAGTGGTGGAAACGGGCTTCCATGGCCTTGACCTCATGCACGGATTAAATATAATGTTACACATCAGACTTCCCCCAAGCATTAACTAAACTTTAATGTAAGACAACATTATGCATGTGTGAATCTTGCCAAACTTGCCGAATGTACGCGCTTTGCGAATGTCAGTCAGCGGTGCAATCCTTTTTTTTCATCAGCATGGGTTTAAAAATCACATTTCACTAGTTTGGACTCATGTCATGGAGAATTCGATATAGATATTCACAAAGCTGGAATGCTGTGCTTTGCAACAATATACGTACTACTCGTAGTGAGCAGCAGCTCATCCAGAAGTGAGCAGAGAAAAAGGTACTCCTCTCAGAAAACGTATAAATAAAGTTCATTTTAGATGTTTAATTACTATTTGGAGCATTGGGATTGCTAGAAGAGGGTTTAATTAACTAAATTTTGTGAAAACCTCAAATTCAACCAAAAGGTAAATTTTTCGCACACACACACACGTTTTTTTTCTGTAGCTAATTTTTTCTGTAGCTCAAAATCAGACCATGCGCATTCTAACTCATGGAGGAAATTGCCATTAGGTTAACTGCCAGCGTGTGTGTATAATAGGTGTGTGTCACGATACCATAATTTTACCATACATACCCTCAGTGATTTGATTCTGGAGCTGGGCCTGCATCTCATGAACACTTGATATTAAATATGGAACACACAACACTATTATTTAATACATTTAATGAATGACTGGCATTGTTATCATGAAATTAAACAAAACTCATCTTAGCACTGACGCTTCTATCCAAAGTGACTTACAATTGCATTCAGGTTATACATTTATAATTGCATTAATGTATGAGTGTTCCCTTAATACTAAATTCTGAATATAGAAATATGTGGAAAATAATGTAATATGCTCTACCACTGAGCCACACAGGAACACATATTAACATTTACAGCAGGTGGCAGAAGTTTGTGCATTTAGCGGACACTTTTATCCAAAGCGATTACTATTCAAAACGGCTATAGAATATCCCTATAACGGAGCGAATCAAATGACTGTTTTTATGAATGGCTTCGTGAATCAGTGATTCGCCCCGAACACAAACACAAAAACAGCACTCTTGCTCGTGTCAGGATTTTTTGCTCGCATGATTTGTTTTAGTTTAGTTAAGCAGCATGTGAATTGGCCAGCATAACATTATAAATGATAATAAAAAAAAATAATGTAAAGAACCAAGTGCAAAGCCGCTGTTGGGACTGAGCTTGTAATAGCTCATGCGTTCTTTATAGTACAAGTCGCTTGTCATTGAAAGTACAGACCGTCCAATCATCACGCAGAAGCCCAGCGTTTCTCAGAGCCCACTCCTCCATTCACCCCCAGAGCGCTGAGTGGGCGGGACATAATCACAGATTCATGACCGTCTAGTTTCGAGGCACTGATAAAAAACTGTTCAGAGCAGCCCCATTCAATGGACAGTTTTGCGTAGGGAAATACACCCTAAAGTCAGGAAATCAGCTGATTCTGAACATACTCGTATTCGACATGTATCTACAATTATTTATTCAATAAAATGTTAACACATAGTACTTATTACCATTTTTTTTGACATTATAGGGGAAGCTGAGCTTCCCTTGCAGTCTTATAAGAAATCCCCACTGGTACTACTGTAGTGAGCAGCAGCTCATCCAGAAGTCTGAGTATGGAGCAAAAAGGTCTCCTCTCAGAAAACTATAAATAAATTCCTCATTTAGTGTTGTAATTACATTGGGATGGAAGAATCAATCGGGATTGCTAAAGCGGTTTAATAACTAAATTTTGACATGAAAACCTAAATTCACACAATCTAAGGTAATTTTTCGCACACACACACACCTTTTTTTTTCTGTAGCAATTTTTTTTTTTCTTAGCTCAAAATCAGCCCTTAATGTCGATCATGGATCAGATCGATGTTGCCATTTTGCCATGTGTGTGTGTGTGTGTGTGTGTGTGTGTGTGTGTGTGTGTGTGTGTGTGTGTGTTACAAAATTAAAGAAGCACCCTCAGCGAATTTGATATCTGGAGCTGGGCTGCATTTAATGCATTTGAGACACTTGATATTTTCCTCAGTGCATAACTGACAACAACACGAGTATATTTACATTTATGCATGTTAGAAGCTTCATGCAAAGCGACTATATAATTTTGCTGTCAGAAAATTTTCATTAGTGGGCCCTTACGCGAGGGGACGATGCTGCTGCGCACATGCGCTCTACCACTGAACCACACAGGAACGCAATATCTGAGCCAAATTTACGCATTTTATGATTTAGCAGGAACGCTTTTATCCAAAGGACTATTACAGTGCAATTCAGGTATCAAGCCGATCCTCCCTATACGCAATACGCAAGCTGCAAGGGCCCCCGAAACAGTCCTAGGGGGCCCCTTACTAAGCTCAAAGATGAGTTTAATGTGTGTTTAGTTTTGAATTTGGCCAGCAGTTAAAATGAAGTTTTAATTAAGTGATTATTAAGTGATATTATTAATGCTTCAAAGAGCAATGTTAGATTATAATGTTCTGATGCTATCTGTTCTAACTAAAAGGTACAGCTGTTATAAAACCAGAGAGAAAGTCTGCATGGCTATAATAGTATGTGAGAGAGTCAGGGGTAAGATAGCATTCCTACTATTGGTCAGTGAGGAGCTCAGTTTAGCCTGCTCTGAACCAGGTTCGCTTTCCAGCATAAGTAGCCACAGTGACTGAGGTTGATCTTTGTTCAATTTTCTTTATGGAACCAAATAATTTGACAGTGAGTCAGACTATCTGAAATAAGCCTGGGCTATTTGATAAACTTGTTTTATGAAACAGGCCTCAGGGTGTTAGAAGTCAGAAGACACAAGTTATTTTATGATTTGCTGTCTATCTGAACTAAAGAAATAAAAGCAATCATATTTTTTCCATTGCATTGTGTTGAATCATATCGCATCGCTAGCTCCTTCATATGTACAGTATCTTCAATGTATCGTATCGTTGGCTATGCATCAGTTATGGAGATGCACATCCCTAGTAAACATATAGGCCTATGGTCAATAAAGCTCACTCTGATTCTGATGATGATGATGGCAATGGCCATACAAAAAAATATTTTTGTCCGTTGTTTCAAAATTTAGTTGTGGGTGTATGGGATGGCCTGGATGCGTGTGAGATTTTCTGGCCTGAGATTTTGTCCCAGTCCACCCCTGGTGATAGCATATACTGCAAAATATGTATATTCTTTGGCATTTATAAACTAATTTAATTAATAAACTAATTCACGCATTTTTCAACATATGTAGTTTAAACTATTTGTTTAAATTATACCTTTGCTAGAAATTATTTTAATTTATTTGGTACAGGCAGTTCAATTACACACTTCTGCAGGTAAAAAGCTTTTTTCAGCAATGGCTGCTATTTCAAATTAGTTCTGTATTTTGACAAAGTCATTTTTTGCGAACAACATAAACATTATTATTTTAAAATAGATGTTTTAGCATTACAATTACTAAGTCACAGCTCACAATACACATTAGGGAAGGGTCATGTGATCTTCCAATGAGGTGACCAGCTTCATGTAAAATAAAACAGCTTTTATTATAATATATGTTTATCATTTTAAAGAAGTACTAATAATTTCTTCTTTGGGCCAAACGTTTTAATGAGGTAAAAAAAAATCCACATTTAACTTACATCTAACATTGATATCATCTTTGGACAATTAGCTTTGCCTGATAAGACTTCACATTACAGCCTTCATAGCCTTAGGCACTTTCAAACAATATAAAATAAGGTTTACAATTGATAGTAAACAGCAGGACTGTGATGAGCATGTGATACACATCAGCTTGAAAATAACTCTTACATTGAGTCACATTTGCAGAGGCCATTGAGTAATACAACTACAGGATAACATGCATTCTATTCAGCAATAAACTTATGGTATTCAAGCACAATAACAATAATGGAGAAATTGCCACACAATAGTTTTTGGTAACACTGGAATTGAAAAAAATCAAACACATTTAACTTACATCTAATGGTTTGATATATCTATTCAACAATTAGCTTTGCCTGACCTGACAGACTTAACAGATTAACCTTTAAAAAATATAATTAAGGTTTAAATTGAGCAAACAAAGGAATGTTGAATGTGATACACATCAAATGAATGCATTCATTCAAGGACATGCAGAGGCCAGAAAATGAAAATAATACAACTACAGGATCATGCATTCTATTCAGCAATAAACTTATGGTATTCAAGCACAATAACAATAATGGAAACCATGAACGTCTGTTTTTGTTCCCACACTGGATTTATGAGACATTGTGTTTCAAGTATTAGGGGCATGGGACATAGATAAGGTGTGAGGGCTAACAGGACTGTGTTGCTCATACAAGAAGCCACAATGTTTCTTTTGTTAAAAAGAGGGGCGATTCTATTCAACTGTACCATTTCTATAGATTAACCATAGAGCCCCCTTTGTGGCCAGAGCATGTATGAGTTATGAACACACCTCACAGGGAATCAGTTCATGCTTTAGCGACCAAAAGCTGAAAAGAACTTACCCCCGATTCATAACACATAGGAGAGTGGAGTTAAATGAACAGCCTGCCATCTTAGGGCGAGCCCACTGTGCTGCGAGGAGAACAAGGCCACAATCCCCTCATTTTCTGGGACGCTTGTGCCGTGCCAGGCGTTCTCCAAGCGGCAAAGCCCACATGAATAACAGGAGGGAGGAGAGTGGAGTTAAATGAGTCACTGAGTGGTGCCACTCTTAGATAATGGCCAAAGCCCACTGTGGGAGAGCGAGGAGAAAAAAGGCCAATAAAGAAGTATTAAATGGATTTTCATCTTTCTGCCAGCACAAACGCTTGCCGTGCCAGGCGTTCTCCCAGCGGCACCCACCGAATTATATTCAACGGCCCCCTCCAATTTCAATATGACAATGCCAACGGCAAAAGCATCACGTCCCTCGCCGCTGTGCCGCAGATACACTGAACTTCGTGACATCAGCTTGATGATCCAGTTTTGGTTGGTTTTTAATTAACCCGAGGGTCAGATCTCAAAGCACATCACTTCAGGGAATTTTACTATCTGGATGAAGGACGGTTAGATACATCTACAGATTAGAGATATGGAGGAGATTTAATTGACTACCCTTTATGATACTCCAGAGAGGCCATGAATACGTGCACTTCCGTAATGCTGAAATTGGAAAGTAACCTATTCGTGTTAATGCCAAAACATACACTGCATAATAATAATGAATGCTCTATTGAAAAAAGTGTCTAACTGAATGACGATATTGAATGGGTCCATCAAAGTCAATGCCGATGAAAGCACTTACTGTAGCTCCATTTGACGTTAAATAGACCATCATGAAAGCTGAAATTAGAGGTTTTGTTCCACTGTATTCCCGCAGTTATTAATAATTTATGCGCAATGTCACAATAAGTAGAAAGTCAATTGAAATGGATGTATTTCTGTAACACGTCTGTCTCGGGTTCACAGCGGGAGGCAGCTACGTATCCTCACCGCCGCGGTTCTCAAAAGAGCAAAAGTCCTCCCTCGAACGCATTGCAGAAAAACAAATACTGCCTTGATATCATACCGAACACAAACCCTCCAGAGAGGTGTAGCATATCCTGAATGCTCAATGATCTCATTAACCGCTGCCCATCTCACAGGGAGGCGGAGGTCAGAAGTACACAACACGGTTGTAACCTTTTGTCTCCTGGCAAAATCAATGACTGCAAATTATATTTAGAGTAGATATGGAAAGTGAGACCACTCATCTCGAGTGGCAGCTAAGATAATCATCCTCAATCGCCAGAGTGTCTCTGAAGCTCTCGCCGCTTTAACTAGGAAATTAGGACGAATAACTACACATGCACTAAAAAAAGAAACAAATTTCACTCAGAAATTGCTAGTAAATTTAACAAACAATGAATTATAACATAACATTTTAAAACACTGGAACAGTATTTCTGTGTAAAATGTACTCCAATAATCTTTGTTTTAGTTTACAGCTTTGAAAAGTCCTAAACTCCTGAAACAATGGTGTCAGGATGCACCAATGCGTCTTCCTATAAAATAAATTCATGGAAAGCATCCTTGTTTTGACATAGACTTCACAAATCCTGATTTCCTCTTACATTTAATGCTCTCTGAACACTCTGAAACAACAGTGACTCTGTCAAAATCTCTTTCCCAGCAGACATCAGAGGAACTTTGAAGAGGTGCTGTTAGTGTCGATAGACTTTCCTCTTCTTTTATTCTTTCCCTTTTTTCAATGTTAAAGCCCAACCACTGAGAGGCTTTCATTCTGCTTTTGTGTCACAGATGTGACCCACGCTTCTATTCAGTATCTCCGCAGGGGCACACTCAAATGAGCTCTGTTTTTAATGGCATAATGAAGCTCTCTTCCGCAGCATCATGGGAAGCCAACGTTAAAGGTTGGAGTTTGTAATGGATATGCCACAAAGAGGCTCCGAACGCATCGCAAAATAAATTAATATTACGTTTTGGAGAAGATGTCAAACATTGCGGCTGGTTCTTTGTTCGTGCCACCAACATAGCAACGGTAGCCTGGGCTGACATTTCCCGTTTGTTATGATGTTTTGTTCTTCATCCTGCTAGGTGCAAGTGCAATCTGCATGCCAACAGCTGTGTTTTTGACAAAGGGAAGCTGGGGTGCGAGTGCGAGCACAACACTACAGGGCCGGATTGCGCACGTTGCAAGAGACACTACCAGGGCCGAGCCTGGAGCATGGGCTCCTACCTGCCCATCCCCAAGGGTACTGCCAATATCTGTGAGTACATCCTGTCATCTCCATCTTGACATGACTCATGGGAAAGCATAGTGCTCCATCAAGCACTGAAACGTGACCTTTTCAGTCGTGTTCCACATTACATTTTACTTTGAGAGCAACAAAAAAGGACAGACAATAAGCCTACAAGGCAGCACATATTACAGGAACTCAGGTTTTTCTACAGCTCCAAAATGTATAACTAGTGGCAAATGGCAGGCTTCTGAGATCAGTGTTATTTTAGTATCACAGATATACTATTATATGTTTTGTGAATATTTTGAATTAGAGTTTTACATTTATATTTTGTGTTTGAGTTTTTAGTAATTTTGTTGTTTTAAGTAAGTTTTTTATATTTAGTTTTATTTGTTTTAGTACTTCAAGAAATGTTGCCTTGACAACAAGCTAAAATAGGTTTAATATTTTGTAAAAGGTGGGTTTCAGTTTTATTTAGTTATCAGTTTTAGTGAACTATAATAATCCTGCTTGAAATAAGGATGTAAAGATAGAAACAAACGTTTAATAAAAAACATGCACATTAAAGACATGTTCAAACACATCTAATGCATCATTCTCTGAAATTTACACCACATTATATTACAGTATATTCATTTTAATTTGAGTAATTTTTATATTAGTAAAATAATAATTTACATTTTAATAATTTACATAATAAACTTTAAATAGTAATAATATTTCACAATATACTCACAATATTTTATTTTATGTAGTTTTATCAAATACTGTAAATGCAGCTTTGATGAGCATTAGACTTACTTATACAGTGTCCTCCACTAATATTGGCACCCTTGGTATATGAGCAAAGGCAGCTATGAAAATATTTGCATTTTTCCTTTTTATCTTTTACTCAAAAAAATTCACAAAATTCCAACCTATCATTGAAGTAAAACATATGGGGGGAAAATCTGTGAAATAAATGCAATTATTTCCACAATTATTGGCACCTGCACTCCTTTTCCCAGCCACTCTTTTTCTCCTATAATGCATGTTTGGAGAACCTGATAAGAGATCAGAGACCATTTTCTTCACCAGAATCTCTGATCCTTCAATAAGCTCCACTCTGCTTCTCTTCAAAATCTTCTTAAGGTCAGAGGACAGAGACAGCAATTAAAAGATTAGCTTGACCCATTTGTGTTTATTTTGATGTTTGTTTTGGATTGTTGTCTTGGAAGATCCAAACATCTATTATAAGATTTCAACAGAGACTGTGTTGGTAGAGCCAGAAGTCATCCTCCAGCAGAAAAACAGGCCCACAACATTAAAGATCCAGCAGTTTAGCTTCATCTTGTACTAAACTCATCTGGTGGGTTTGCATTTAGTAGTGGCACATTTGAAGTTCTGTCAAGTTCTGGAGTTTGTTTTTGGATGAGTGAGGACAATTTTTCTTGAAACCCTCCCGAACAACATGGGTGATTTAGGGGGTGTTTGATTTTTTTTTTTTTAGGTTTCACCCCAAGACTCAACTGTTTTCTGCAATTCTCAGCTGTGGTTCTTGGAGAGTCTTTGGCCATCAAACTCTCCTCCTCAGCCATTAGGACTAAGACACAGGTCCTCTTTCAAATTTTTAACTAATGAACCTCTTAATTATTACCCTGTGGTAGAAATGGGGATTTTCAATATTTTAACTTTTTCTTACAACCACTTTCTATTTTGTAACAACAATGTTCTTCACATCAGAAATATATTTTTTGTTTTTTCTCAGGGATGATTAATGGAATTTGACCTTTGGCCTCATATTTATAATCCTGAGAGGCTCAATTTCATGCTCCTAGCACTGTCTAAAAAAATTAAATATGAATGGGAATATACAGATATTTTACTCATAAGAATTTCTAGTGCCAATAATTGGGCCAACATTCATTGGAGAAAAACAGTTATTTCCTGAGATTTTTCTCCCCACTTTCAATTGTTTTACCAATGATAGGTTGGAATTGTGAATTTTTTGAGTGAAAGATCAAAAGGATAAACCTTTATTTTCAGCCGCCTGCATATTTATCAAGGTCCAATATTAGTGGAGGGCTGTATATATAATATTTATTTTTCAAATCTGTCAATTGTTTCTTAGTCACTGATACCATCAACATCTTCTGTTATTAGCTTGTTTGTGCTTCTCTCAACCTGTGAGAGCCAGAAGTCATCCTCTTCTTTAGCTTCATCTTGGCATTTAGTAGTGGCACATCTGTCAAGTTCTCAACCCAAGGCAGGGGGCTCATTGCCCTAATAAATCTAATGAAGTCAGTAACTGTAGCTCAGGGACGGCGAGAGGCTCGGCACTGTCCAGATGGTGGGAGGAGAACCCTGCTGCATCCACTCAAAACTTAGCACTGCCAGCACAAGATACTTATGGAAAGCGTTTTACTGCATCGCAAGGAGGAAAGCGGCAGGGACATTTCGGTTTATGAATGCTTTTCTGCATTCTCAACAATGCAGTGATGCATGCGTGATCTTTTATGGCAATATTAGATTCAGTGCACCTGAAGTGCTTTTGTGTGAGTGTGGCTGTGTATGAGTATACATGCTTTGGAAAGCCTTTAATATCGCTCTAGCCTTTCCCCCATTATGAAGGCCCTCATAATGCAGGGGCAAAGCTCAGACTGACAGCCAGTTATTAAAAACCCAATACCAGGACACATCTGTGCCCAACAGAGGAAACCATGGACCATCTATATCAAAAGCAATTTTAGCACCTGTTGGCACCAACAGGCTTGCATATGAAATCAAAATAAGATTATTGCCCCTGCAGGTTTGGTGAAATCAATAGTCCTCGACTGTTGCATCGTTCCCCTTCTCGCAAATGAGCACAATTGCAGCGACATGCCACTTCTGCTACACTGCTCGTATTACATGTGAGGTTATGAAACATATGGCTCTCACATAAAGATAAATTTGCTGAAAGTGCAGAATTTAATTAAGCTGTAATAGCTTTCATCTGTCATCAAGTCTTCTGCCGTGATCACAAGGGCAATTTATTTCTATGTTAAGATTCATGGTATGCAGGACCCTGCTCATGCAGATATATGGCTGCATGTGACCTCACGTCTAATAATGAAATCCATTACTTTGTCTGGTGGGATGGGCTTAGAAAGTCAGGAGGGAACATTCCATGTGAGAGCGAAAGTGTCCTGCTGTGCTAATGCACCAGCACCATACTGCCAGACACAGTAGAGGAGATTTCTCTATGAATCAAACAAGGCTGGAAAGAGGCAAGTTTTAGTTACACTGGGTTTGAGTTAACTAATGAGTTACTCTTAATTTTTTTGACGCAACAAAATGCTAATAATTGTGGTTGAGGATTGAGAATGTGTCCAATTTATTTCCTGAGTTTAAATTGGATTTTTAACAGCATTTAAAATTTATGAAGGGGAATATATACTGTATATTCAGAGAAATTTCTCAGTGTATTTTTGTCAGTGTTGGGGAGTAACTAGTTACATGTAACGGAATTACATAATTTAATTACAAAAAATGTGTAATTACATAAACACACACACACACACACACACACACACACACACACACACACAACACACACACACACACACACACACACACACACACACACACACACACACACACACACACACACACACACACACACAGATTTATTTTATTTAATTCCCAAATTGCACTGACTTCTCTAAAATATGAGACACCAATGTTTAGGACACGGAATAGGACACATCCTTATTCGATAACTGTTTTATTTCATATTTGGGTTTATGTATATATGCTTTTATTTTTTAAGTTGAACTGTTCTTTTCCAATGCATTATTAGATGCCAGTGTTTCCTGTCATAGCTATGCAAAGATTTGATTTCAAAAACAGTATCATAACCACTAAACTATATCTTATGATTTTCAATGTAATGAAAATTACATACAGGTATGTTATGTGTATGATCCCGTTTATGGGTAAATTTTACTAAAAACATAAATAAATATATATATATATATATATATATATAATATAATATTTAGATATTAAATATATATTCTTATTTGTATATACATATTTGTACATTTTATGTGTGTGTATATATATATATATATATACACATTTATAACTATATATTCTGATTTACATTTATGTATCCAGACTTACATATTCAGCTTTAGCTCTGTATATTCATGATTTACATTTATACATTCTGACTTGAGACTATATACTGTATATATTATTTCCTGTTTGGTCATCTATAATATATACTGTATATGGTGGATGGTATGCTTTATCTACCTTCCATCTCTCAGTAAGGACATCAGATATGCAGGGGGAAAAAACAATCAAACGAGGTTCTGGACAGTCTATATAACGTTCTGATTATAATGAGCAGTTGCGGATTCCACATCATCACAAGCAATGACAGAACTGAATAGTTTCAGGATAAATTCAAACCACATGAAACCTAAGAAGTCCTCTATTTCATTAGTCAAGAACAACACAATGTTTTGTGACTACATTCAATTTCTTTGTATTTCAGTTCTGTAAATTTCCTGTCATTCAAATTCTAATTCAACATCCAGCGGGACGTGACAAATTTAATTGAAATTCCAGCTCATGAACTGAAAGGAAGCCAATTTCGTTTCATGAAATTCATGCCTATGAATTTATGCTCTGTGTACTACAGTATATAGTTTTGTGGAATTGATCGTATTCGTTTATGCACAAATGTCACATTAGCATTTCATTCTTCATATGAACAGCAGAAATGCATGAAATACTTATAATGCGTGTGTGGCAGCCTTAACCAGGCAGAACCTTAAGATCTTGATCTTATGTTTGCAGAGGAGGATTTTCAATTCTGTGCTCTTGTTGTGTCCCATGTGGGAAGAACAGGTGCTTGAGGAGCGAAGAATTATGTGTGTTCGGTACTTTTGTGAGAAATAAGATGTGTTTTGGTTTAATCAATGCACACTGAGCTCATCTACCAGCTGTCCACTTCTGCCTGTTTTCCTGACTTGTCATTCATAGCTCAGGTTAGCAGAATTCCCAATTAGCTTTGAGTCGCTAATGCTGCAATGAGGCATATGATGTGCCGTGAGAGTTGAACGTGAGAATTCAACCACATCTGAGTCTGAACTCTTTTGGGGCTAAATATAATGTGGCGATAAAATATCTGTTAGTCGCTGTTGCTATGTTAAGCATTGTACAAAAAAAAACATAACTGGAAACTATAATACAAAAGATACATAAAGTAAAGTAAAGCACCTCAGTGGTCTGTGGTTCTGAAGCAATTGCATGCTGAGATATTCAGTGCTGTTATTATTTGAACAGTGTCCTATAGACTGACTGGAGAGTAGCACGTAGGTGCAATGGTTTGAAATGTCAGGCCTGTCATAATAAAAGAATCTGATGGATAGAAATGTTAAATAATTTATTAAAATGTGTGCTAACTAACAGCACCGCTGATTAATGAATAATAAATAACATAAAACACTCGGCAGGCCGAATGTACTCTAGCAGTTAAAAGAACGAGCTACAAAATTAATTTTGTAGACAAATGCAAACTGTGCCTATGCATTTAATCACAAAATGAACATTTGTATTTATTCTAAATGTTGAAGTAGGTAGTAGAAGAAAAACGGTCAATGACAATGGAAAACTCATTCAATGTGGTTTAAAAAAAATCCCACAAACTGCCATTAGTGTTATTTTATAATGTGATTAAACATATATTAGTGTACAGTTAGGCTACATGTAATGTTTTGTAATGTATACCATAATTTCCTAATGTACTACTATCCTTGAGATTCAGCCCTATTTAATTAAAATATTATTTTTATAATATATATATATTTTTTATTTAGAAATAAAACAGGTGCTTGAAAAATAGAACTTTTTTGGTATTCATTCATTCATTCATACATACATACATTTAAAAAATGAACTACTGGCCCAAAAGGTCAAGAGAGAAAAAAGAAAAGAAAGAAAAAAACTCATTGTTGATCCCTGCCAATGCAAGTGTGCTTTACGAAACAAATAACAGTTTTCAGCCCAGTTTTGTAATTGCCAGTGATGATACTGTGGCACACAGAACTGCTCATTACAATCAGAGAGTGGCCAGAATCATATGAGCTGGTTTGATTATGTTTCTTCCTCCATATCTGATGTCCTCACTGAAAACATGAAGCTGGGATGCAAGGTTATCACATATTAATCTGACTTTTTGAAAAGGCTTCTGTAAATGGAGTTTAATTAATGCAAGTTCTTTCTTTTTTCAGGTATCCTGAATAATCTTGGCACCTCTGGTGAGTTTTTCACTCGTGGCATAATGGACATCATTTGTATTATGTTTATATAGATAAGGAGACTTTAATATGTAAAACATAATTATTTCGAATATTCAAACATAACTAATTCAAGGTCTGGTGATAAAAGTGACTGAAGCCCAGTAGATTAACTCTAGATTAATAAATAATACTGAAATATAATATGAAAGCCAAGAAATATTTTGATTCTTATTTTTAATTTCATCAAGTTCGACTGAATGCTTCTTCTCTTGGAGCAGCAAACCGAAATCAAGGTAAGATTTTCAGAAATCATCTCATTAATTCCTGTAAAACATCCAACCACAGAATAAATTTTTTCCGGCTTGAGGATCCAAGCCCTCATACTAACAAAGCGCCTTTGTTTATGTCTACTTTGATCTCCTCTACGATTTCATTCCAGCCTCAAATCTCAAAAGACTGTCCACAAGTTTTGAGTGACTCATTGTCTGTGGTTAGTTTGTTGTTAGGTTGTTAACGACAACGATATGTTTAGAATCAGAAAACAATAACATGAAAAAAAATTTAACATTGTCATATTCAAAAACCCATCATGGCTATGAACTGTGATTTGACAGTTTCTAATGCTAGTCAGAGGCTGCTAAAATGTATTTTGTCACAAGCGTATGCATAGATGGTCTCAAAGTTTAAGGATGAACTAAAATACATTTTGATTTCATGGGGTCTTTAAGAAAAGAGGATTGAAAAAAAACGGAAGGCTTCTCATTTTCAGCTCTCCTGCTGATTGTGAGTGACAGAGAGTGGTCTCTTTTCTGTCAGGACCAAAAGCAGAACAGAATAGAGGATTGTGAGATTGTGAGAATCTGTCTGGTTGTTCAACACCTTACATCTTCTAGATCCAAACCTTCTTTTAGGAAGCAGCCAGCGGACAGTATATTGTTTAATGATGACCTCCCGGATATCAGGCTCTTCTAATAACCTCTCAAATGTAATTAGTCTCAAGTACCTGTTTTCTTCTACATGGCTCTTCATGGAATAGAAGTGAAGAGAAAAAGTGAGAAAAAAAGAAGAGATGGAGGTAGGTTTATGTACCCATATTTCAAAGGCTTGATTGAAATTAATATCTCGAGCAGATGAATAAAGTGGAGAAAGCCTCACTCATCACCATACAAATAATAAAAGAGATACACAGGGTATAAAAGAGTGCTGGAAAATGTGTGCACTGGACACTGAAATGTGTTAATGAGTTAGAGAGTAGTAAACGCTGATAATCAATAAAGACATGATGGGAACTTACATCACATGACAATATATTAGTGGAATGCATATGTGGAACAGCCCATAGTAAATGGCATGAGACCCAGAGACACAAAGATGAGTGCACAATGACGCACAAGATTACATTAAACAGTGAAAAGAATAAAAAATATATCCCTAACTAAAAAACTACTTTTGTACAATGAGCAGTTTTGGTACTGCATTGGTGATTTAATGACCCAACCCCCCAAAAAAATAAAGAAAAAAAACTTGAGTCTTGAAACAAAACCAGTTGAGAATGACTGATCTAGGCAATGCAATGCAGGACCAATGAATTGTACTACAGTAACACTTAAGCTATACTTAAAACTATTAACTAAAATGGAAACAGGATTAACTAATTAGTAAGTATAGCTAATTTAGGACAGGGATAGTTCAATATTAGCTAATCAGTAATTACTGAATTAAATTAAACTAGTTTACAATCAAGTAAATAACTATGATAAATGTTTAAATATTACCAATTATACAACAGTTATACAACAAGAGTGCAATATTCTATGGATATCAGAACTTCAACCATTTCACCGTTTGTATCACTCCGCTTGCCGTATTTCTCACGGCAAGTGTTATCACAGAATGTAGTTTTAACACTTTTAGGCAAAACATTTATTGTATAGACTTCAAATAAGCGGTTTGTTAATAAAGATAACATCTATTTGAAAATTTGCTTAGATGTTTTCGGAGATGTGAGCTCCAGGGCATCAGCAAAAATTCAGCGCTCATAAACCCTCCAGGAGCAACCTTACCGTAGCCAGTTATTCTAGAATTTGCTGCTGGCTCTGATGTCTCTATAGTGATTAAACATGAGATATAATTTGTTTTGGGTAAATCTAATGGCAGTCTTTGGTCTCATTAATTCATTAATTGCTCCATAGCAAATACTTTTGGCAGAGGGCAAAGACTAATCACGTTATATTTTGTGTAACTTCAAAGCTGTATATCAGAGCACTGCCTTTGTACTTTTGACTAAACTGAATTGACATTTTTGAATTAGTAATGGAGGCTTTGGCTCTGTGGCGGAAGGTAGTTCTGCACAAAAGATTGTTTTTAAAGACAACCCAAGAAAAAAATGGCTGTTATATCAGCGCGTTGTTTACACCTACAGCACTTGTGAGATATTGCTCATTTAATTACTAACCACAACATTAACATATCTGATATGTGACCAAAATTTTTAACATGGTCATAGAATGAACCACTACCCTGTTACCTAGTTACTCTGCAGTAACTTCTAATGAACTGGGCCATATACTGTAACAGTTTTCACTTTAAAATAAATCTCCAGATCATTAGTAATTCCTGCAGAGTAGCTACGTAACACTGGAGTAATTAATGGTGCATTTTATAACCATGTTCACAGCTAAACAGACAACTGTTCACATCTAAGACTTGCTAATTTTGTGTTTACTTTAATCTCATTTAGACATTGCTGATTACCTAATTAAGAACTATCTCAGTTATCGCTATAATTAGTTAATCCTGGTTCCATATTAGTTAATAGGACAGCAGTAGCTGAAGTGTTACTATATTACTGAATTACTTCCTGCATATTTACCTATTAATGACTCACCATTATTCTAAAGCATTATCACTAAATTGAATCAGATCTGTAGTCTCATCCATAATAGTACACCACTCTGGGGTTCATCTCAAAAAGGAGCACTGAAACCTCTTCTCTGACCTGTCAGGGAATGAATAGATCTGTCGCATGCATGCGTCACTATTGCTCAACTCAGGAGCTGCCTGTTCTGTTCCCTTAACGTGTGAAAAAGTCACCATAGTCGGCGAAGGTGCGATACAGCACATATATTTCCCAGGGAGAGACAGACCTCGGCCATGGTTCACACCTCAGTTTTTTCTTAGGTCAGAAGGTAAAGCGCAACACAAGTGCAAATGCAATCTAAGCCACTGTACACTGCATGTGACGGATGACCTTGCACGTCTTTGACGATGAAAATGAAGACCGGGACAGACGTGAGTGTCTGTGTGTTCAATGCTCCCTCGGTGCGTATGTACATATTTGAAGAAAGAAGCAGTCAAAGGAGCAGCAGCAGCGGGTCTGTCTTCTGGGTACACTTGAACCGCACCCTTCTCTCGAATCTAATCTTGGGTACAGATGCTCATGGAAAGACAATAGCTCTGTAGGGTCCTCTGGAGGCCTGTCAGCATTTGGTTAATCCCATACACATTGAACAAAGTAAACTCCAAGCCTGGAGATTTAAAGTTTAAATCCCAGCAAAATCTTTCCAGAGTTGTCGCTCATAACGGACACTGAGCTTTTCTGAGCGCCAGTTAAACCATGCCAGATGGGCTTTTTCGTGGAGATATGATTTAAAAAGTGATATTTCAGTGTTAAAATTGCCCTCAGCACTTAAAATGCTTAAAAGTCTCTTTTGAAGTAATGCATTTCTGTTTGTTTGTATCCAGTAATAGTGCAGAAAAACTGCCTATATTTAAACTATGTAAAAACAGAGTGAAAATAATAAAATGAGTCAAATTACTGTGGATGTATATTACTTTTTAATAATATGTAAATAAAAAATGGCTTCTGATTGATCGATACATTGTTCCAGAAATGCTAAAATGCACAATATAGCAATGATTTTGATGCGGAAAACCTCTTCACCATGTCACTGTGCAGCTCACACAGCCGATCAGTATACAAAATGTAATACATAATTTGTCCTATAATGAGTTTAAGTATTATTTAGCAATCTTTTTGTGGCCTAATAGCTCTTTTAACCGTGATTCCATCAGTGATTTATTGCTGTGTTTCCCGAAACCAGTGTTATCCAATATATGATTGAAAATTCTGTCGTTATCGGCATATTGCAGTTTAACGATTTAGTGTTTACAAAAAACATAGTTCCAATGAACGTGCATCAACAGCCTCAAAAATGTGTGTGATTGGAAATGTAGCTCTTGGTCTGTTGTTGGAAACATGGTTTCTTGTTAGTTAACATGTGGGCCTAAATAAATCATGCTTGTGAACAAAATAAGCAAGCTAACATGTAGTACAATCAGGGGCGTAGAGTCTGGGTATGCAGGGTATGCAGGTGCATATGGGCCTGGGCAGATTGGGGGTATATTGGGGAAAATTTAAAACATTTTCATTATGTAATCCGTAAAGATGCATTTCTCTCTAAAGACGCGTCCAATGTGGAGATATGGGGAGTCAGGATCATCAGCTTCATAGCCTACTTTGTTTTGTTTTGTTTGTTTTGTATGATTAACATCATACTATTTTAAGAATAAAGTCAAAATTACGATAATAAAACCATGTTATTGAAAAGTATACCTATACTCTGCAAAAAAAACACGAAAAACAGCAACAAAACGTAGGCTTATATATGTTTTCCAAACTCTAATTGATCAATTTCATTTTTAATTTTTCAATATGCATTCAAATATTTATTATTTAATTTTGTGCTGCAAATATAAAAGATATCAATATAATTTATTCACATGTCGCTTGAACTGAGGCGAATAGTTACCTCACTACAAATAAAAGAGCACATTTTTTTTAAATGTATATTGAAATTGATCTCAAAATTGACAGAAGGATGAGACTTTGTTATAATAAAAAAGCACAAAGCTTATTGTGATTATTGGCTTGCATGCAATGAATGGACTTGAAAATGATGAAAAGATCAATATTTTGTGTCACTCATTTCAGAAGGTGAAATCCATATATTATATAGATTCATTACATATTGAGTGAAATATTTCAAGCTTTTATTTCTTGACATTTTTATGATTATGGCTTACAGATAATGAAAACCAAAAAATTCAGAGTCTCATAAAATTAGAATATTACATAAGATCAATAAAAAAAGGATATTTTAAACAGAAATGTCAGGCTTCTGAAAAGTATGTTCATTTCTATGCACTCAATACTTGGTTGGGCCTCCTTTTGCATGAATTACTGCATCAATGCGGCGTGGCATGGAGGCAATCAGCCTGTGGCACTGCTCAGGTGTAATGGAAGCCCAGGTTGCTTTGATAGCAAGTCATCTGCATTTTTGGGTCTGGTGTCTCTCATCTTCCTCTTGACAATACCCCATAGATTCTCTATGGGGGTCAGGTCAGGCAAGTTTGCTGGCCAATCAAGCACAGTAACACCATGGTCATTGAACCAGCTTTTGGTACCTTTGGAAGTGTGGGCAGGTGCCAAGTCCTGCTGGAAAATGAAATCAGCATCTCCATAAAGCTTGTCAGCAGAAGGAAGCATGAAGTGCTCCAAAATGTCCTGGTAGATATCTGCGTTGACTGTGGACTTCAGAAAACACAGTGGATCAACACCAGCAGATGACATGGCAGCCCAAATCATCACTGACTGTGGAAACTTCACACTGGACTTCAAGCAACATGGATTTTGTGCCTCTCCATTCTTCCTCCAGACTCTGGGACCTTGATTTCCAAATTTGAAAAGAGACTTTGGACCACTGAGCAGCAGTCCAGTTCTTTTTCTCCTTAGCCCAGGTAAGATGCTTCTGACAATGTTTCTGTTTCAGAAGTGGCTTGGTAGCACTTTTCCTGAAGATGTCTGAACATGGTGACTCTTGATGCACTGACTCCAGCTTCAGTTCACTCCTTGTGAAGCTCTCCCAAGTGTTTGAATCAGATTTGCTTGACCGTATTCTCATGCTTGCGGTCATCCCTGTTGCTTGTGCACATTTTCCTACCCAATTTCTTCCTTCCAGTCAACTTTGCATTTAATATGCTTTGATACATCACTCCTTGAACAGCACCCCCCCCCCCCCTTCCAACTTTTGAAGTGTGTTAATTTACATGTAATGAATATAAAATATATGAAAGTTTCACTTTTTGAAATAAGTTACAAGAAAAAAATAACTTTTTCACCATATTAATTTTTTTTAGACGTACCTGTATCATTTCCAAGCATTTATACCATTAAAACAGCTTGTGAATAGTCACGCAATGTCATTTACATCAGAAAAATCAACAATAAGTTAATCGAGTTGTAGCCCATAACATTTAGGGGGGGCATACAAATTTTTTGCATATGGGCCCGTGGGGCTGACTTGCTACGCCACTGAGTACAATCTATATTTTAAATTTTATATATGTACAAAGCTCTACATCTTTTATTAGTTTGTCAAGAGAATGAAGAGTGTGCATGTGCACAAGTGGTTTAAGACCTCGGGAAGCTCAGGAGTATGACGTGAGAGAGAACTTGCAACTGGATAAAACATCTGGAAATAAATCAAAACAGTGGAGAACAAATAGCGAAGGATTCTCAGATGCCATGTTGATTATTTACAACAATAATTTGACATGAATTCAATCTTGAACCGATTAATTTTTCAAAGTTATTACTCCACTGCCTGCTTGATGTCATTAACAACAGTTGTTGATTGTTGAAGCAGCATGGCTTGAACAACAACTGTGAAGAGTTACCGCAGTTTAGACAAACAGCCCAGACTAGCTAGCTAATTTCTCCAATAATGTTATTAATGTTAGTTAAGCAGCAAGTTACATCTTATGTATGGGAAAACACCTTTGGTCAGACTGGTTTTAGAGGGTCACCTAAAAAACTAAACCAGTTAAACTCTAGTTTGGCCAGGCTGGGAGACCATCGTAAAGATCTTAGCTGGCTAGTTTAAATGGGGTTTAAACGGACTGTTGCTCTGTCCCTGCCTCTCAGAGGACCAAGATGAAATCCATCTGAATGAAGAAAGCAGCATGTAATTACACCCAGTTTCTGAGCAAATAATCCTGTCTCTCCTCCCAAAGCAAATATTTTCCTCAATAATGGAAGCTAGTACAAAGCAATAGCAATCATCTTTTTTTCCACTAAAGAGCTTGTTTACAGGTCAAGGGAAGGGAGATTAGAGCAATTCGGACTGGATTGGCACCATGACGTGCATTTCATTGCACACCACTTCGCTGTTTGTTGTGAATTTGAACTTGAAATTTGAAGGGGTGGAAAAACCTTGAATCTTAATTATGAGGTGTTTATTTTTCATTTTGCAATGATTCGATTATGGATCCAACATCAGAAGTGTCAAAGCATCGTTGAACGGTTCATTTAACAATAGGTGTTGATTGAGTTTGCTGTTACCTTCACATGCTAAAAAGCACTAATTAACCTGGAGTTACCAGCAATGCAGCATCAACTCGGTCTCACAAAAAATCAGCACTTTTACAGGGTGATCACATATGAATTCATACGAAAAAATAATTATTTCAAGAGGAAAAAAGGCAACACTTTAGTATAAGGACCAAATCTCACTTTAAACAAGTTGCTTATTATAATGCATATTATTATCATATTGGCTGTTTATTGGTATATATAAAGCACATATTCTGTGTGACCATATTCTACATCCCTAATTCAACCCAATACCTAAATTTAACAACTATATTACTAACTATTAATAAACAGCAAATTAGGAATTTATTGAAGCAAATGTCATAGTTAATGGTTTGTTAACATAGCCAGAATTGGACCTTAAAATAAAGTGTGTGACTGAAAAAAAATATATAGTTATGAAGTAGTAAATATCAGATTAATTAGCTACCAATTTTCCAAAATGTAAAATAGTTAGGAATTGCTGTGAGATTGTGTTGGCAGCATTTGGACTTTCACTGGTAGCTTCATGTCAGATATTTACCAAAAGTCAGCAGTGGTGTTTTCGATTTTGGTCACACACTGAAAAATGTGTCACACAAAGATATATTTCCTGCCCCAAATCCCACCTCTCACTCTATGATTAATCATATCACTTCTGCAATATTACAGTGGGACTAACATCCCCTGTGGTGTCCTTAAAAGACACCACTGAGCCTCTCGCCAGCACCCATCATAAACAATCACACACACAGCAACCTGATGATCATCTTGATGGATGCACTTTTTTTCCTGGAAAGTGTTTCCAAGCAGGGGGAGGGAAGCAATGCATGTTCACCTCTCTTTTTCTCTGCTCCCCACAGCTCGAGTGTGTGACAACGTGCTCCTGCGCTGTCAGAACGGTGGTGTGTGTCACCACCACCAGCGCTGCCAGTGTCCGGCCGGTTTCGGCGGCATACTGTGTGAGAAGCCCCAGTGCCAGAGTGATTCTTGTGAGGATCTGCAATCCAGCCAGCCGTCCCTCCGCCCCCCGCCCACGGCCCAGACTCTCCCGCTGGCTCTTCTATCTCTCATCCTCTCCCTCCTGGCCACCTGGGGCCTTACATCACTCTGAGGGGAACGCTTTCGCCCTAAAGACATTCTCCACAGGGGCTCCAATCATGACTTCCTGTTAGAGGACACACAACGACTGAAAATTAATGCTTCTTTTGATGAGAAAAAAAAAAACAAAAACATATTTTTAGGAAACTGTCACGTTTTCTACTCCGTACTATGTCAATTAAAGTTTGCCAGAGATGATGGATAAACTGAAAAAAACTAGAAGCTGCAAGAGGAAATTTACACAAAAAGAACAACATAAAAAAGCTGACACTAATGACCGTCTTTGTCGAAAATGTTAGGAAGAAATCAAATCAATACATTGTTACACTGCTCTGAAGCCATCCGTCAGATACAACTTTATCTCAAGCCTCAGAGCACAGAAACACTGCAATACATTTTTTTTTTTTTTGGAGACAAATCATCAATGTGAAGATGAATCAAGATGTACTCTGGTGACTGCCACCTGAATTTACGCACACACCAACACGACAGGTTGTCAAACTTCTCACACTTTACCTTTTCCTGACCCTCTCGCTTCTTCTTGTAACTCTGTGAAGTAAAAGACCCACGATGTATGTCACACAAGAATTGATCCAGATTATCATTCAGAGCTGGTACAAGATAAAATATACAGTAACATGAGAGACAACTGTTGACATTTTGTACTGGGAGGTTTTCATGAGAAAAAAAGATCCTGATCAGCAACGTGATTTATTGCATCGCAACCTGTAGAATTTGGTTTGGTCATGTATTGCCCTGATGAAGTTGAAAATTCCTGTTCAGTTGCTAATTGTTTTGCTTAAAACATACGTTTACATTCTCGCCGACCGAACTGTATGAAAGGTTCCACCAAAGGGCTTTGGTGAGAAATCCTTTGTTGCTTGAAACAACTATGTTTGTGAATTAAAGATGAAAAAAATAACTTTATTGCCATTTCGTGAAAGCAGGTGTATAACAGGTGTATTCTGTTCATGTGTTCTCAGAAGTTCAGGCATGTTTTCAAAGCTCTTAGAAACCACACAAATTGCAGGTGTATTGAATTTAGCGGTTAGCACATTCCCAAACATTACAATTGTTAAGAATGGTGCAAAAATGCTAGAAATGTTCATCTGTCAAAGTATGCACACATTGAACTCCAAATTGAAAACTGATACAGATGAAAGACATGTTCAGCTTCATTATGTCAGTGTTCTGAAGAAGGGATTTAAACATGATGGGCCTCATAGACAGATTTTTTTTAGACTTAGCATTATCCAGCCAGTCATAATCACAGAATAAACCACATCAGGGTGATCAGAGAGTGTGACTAATTTACAGGATCATTATTCTGCTTATTAGATGGTAACTTACCAAATTGTAACACTGCAACTATGCTATTACAATGGTTGTACTTGGTAAATAGCCTGATAATAATATACACTGCTGTTGAAAAATCTGGTATCAGAAAGATTTTCTTTAAATTAAATCTTTTATTCAGCAAAAATGGAATTAATGTATCAAAAGTGACAATAAAGACATTTATAATGTTACAAAGGATTTCTATTTTAAATGCTGTTCTTTTTAGTTTTGTATTCTTCAAAGAATACTGAAAAAAAGGTATCATGCTTTCAACACTGATAATAATAAGAAATGTTTCTTAAGCACCAAATCAAAATATTAGAATGATTTCTGAAGGATAATGTGGCACTAAAAACTGAAGTAACAGCTGCTGGAAATTCAGCTTTGCCATCACCGGAATAATATTAAAACAGAAAATAAATATTTTAAATTGTAATAATATTTTAAGTGTATTTTTGATCAAATAAATGCAGTGTTTGGTGGGCCCAAATAACTTTTCAAAAACATTAAAAAAATCTTATTGGCAAGCATTTGATTGGTAGTATTTAATATAATGTATATATAATGTATTTGGCTCATATCTTTAGGTCTATTTTACGTTCTATCTCTTAGTTTGTGGGTAAATTATTGGGTGAACTATCTTTTTAATGTACCCAAATGATCCATTACTGGATGACATTCCTGTAGCTCAAACTGTAAAACAAGGTACTAGCAACACCAATGGTCATGGGTTCAATTGCATGAACTGGTAAAATGTAAAAAAAAAAAAAAATTCAAATGCAATGTGAGTTGCTTTGGGTAAAAGCGTGTGCAAAATGAATTGGTGTTAATGTAAATGACCCTATCACTCAGTAGCTGGTACTCTATAGTTAAGGCATAATTTCTGAAAGCTCAAATTTCAACTGAAATCTATTCATAAATAGAGTACTAACAGGGCTGGATCTGAGGACATGGCAATAACAGTTTTCCAGCAGAGACTGAAATCAAATGTAAATCACAAAACGAATGAGTAAGAGAAGTGCGTTGACGAAATATGGATTGGAGAATGTCACTCACTGCGAGGCATAACACGCAGTCGTGATACGGCAATCATTTTCAAGTCCACGCTGGGCACTCGAATGGAAATGAAGTCATTCTGTGCCTGTGACACACGGTGGAAGCGGGTCTGAGGCTGGATAGATTACATTAGTGAGATTAGGCCTCTTCATTTCAATCAAATGAAATCCTCTATCGCCCTTGATCTTAATAACTTTTCTCCCAAAAGACAAGTATAAGTGAAGATGTCATTTTATTTTGAGAAATAACTGCCATGTCCATTTACTCCATTGTAAATTCCATTGACGATTAGGTCCAGGTCCACCATTTTTGTTCGACTCATTTCATTCAGCTTAATAGATGCGGTCAAATAATTAGAAACACTTTGCACTTCCAAGATGGAAATTTAAGATTGGCCAGATAAATGAGTATAAACATTGCACCCCCAAAATAACAAGCCGTACCGCATCTCATTAGGTTGGAATGCTGTCAGAATGCTAATGAGTCTGTAATGAGAGTGAATAAAAACTCCCCCCAGCAGACTAGCACCTCTATTTCTGACGGACATCAGAGGTCAATGAGGGTACATGGTGTTCCTCATTCCTCATACTTTACAATAATAACTGGATGCTCTTTAGAAAACAGCTTCTTTTTCAACCGAGACTATTGTGATACATTTTAGCAGCTATTTTTACACAATACGTCCCTGATTGTGTTTTTTGAAAGCTCTGCATACTAAAAAGGTGAATCAATTCTTTGACTTTCCCTCAAGCTGTGAATGAATCTTGAGGCTATTAGTTGTCACCTGTTGGAAACAACATCGACATGAGTATATACATACACACTCTAGATGAATAATTTTACAGTGCTATTTCAAAACTACACAAAAGGCCTCTGAGACGGTGAAATCTCTTTCAGTATGGTCTTTATAACATCACTGTGGGATTATCAATGGCTTACAAAACTAATGGCTCGTTCTCAAGGTCCCATTTTTCAAAGCGGCAGAACGGCATGAGGAGCTTCCCACTTGAGACTGTCCCTGACAATGTTACTAGGCCAAGATGTCCCACACCTGAGATGGGAAAGAACATGAGGTACATTTCAGCTAGGCTGTAAAACATCTTTTTATGTCTTCCTGCTTATCCTCCAACTTTCTGGACCATTTTTAAACTTTTAAAGGTTATAGTGTATCAGGAATGTGTGCATAGCTCATGGACATGCACTTGATGGATTATTATTGAAGCACAATGTTTTTTCAAAGTACAGGAGACTCAGCAGAGTAGATACCATAACACTGCCATAAAACATTAAGCTTTTTTTCTCTCTCTAGGATGTGGCCTGTTTACCAAGAATTATGCTTTTCTCAGAATAATGGTCACATCCATCTCTGAGGAACAAGACTGTAATGTCTTATCCAAAGCCGGGGGTGACACTTTGTGAAAGCAGCTGCTCATTTACACTTTTTAAAGTAAAAACCTGCTCACAGTACATTAGAGATGCAGTTCTCCCTTTTCCCTTATGGCTTATACAGTGGAGTCCAAAGGCTGAGACCACTAGTAAAAATGCTTCTGATTTCGGATTTATTATTTATAATAGCAATAAACGAATTATGCCAAATTATATTATTAATCTGTGCTACAATGAAAGTGTCACAAATTTGCTTATTTAATTAATTGCCTGAAGAAGAGGAAACATTTCTTATTAATGTTAGAACATTTATTTTCATACATTTTTCAAACTTGTTTATTTATTTATGTTTAAATTGGATTTTAAATATCTGATGCCCTGATCAGATTTGAATCTCTCAAAGGTATACTGCACATTCTCATTAAACGATTAAACGCCATATACACTATCATGTGAAGCCATATACACTATAGATACACTGTCAATTTTTGTAAGTTTTTTTTAAAGAAGTCTCACAAAGGCTGCATTTATTTGATCAAAAATACAGCAAAAACAGTAATATTGTTAAATAATTTAATATATTTAAGCTGAATTTTCAGCAGCCATTACCCCAGTCTTCCGTGTCACATGATCCTTAAGAAATCATTCTAATATGCTGATTTAGTGCTCAGTAAATATTTATCATTATTACCAATGCTGAAAACAGTTGTGGCGATTACATTTTTTGTGGAAGCTGTGATAGATTTATTATTCAGGATTCTTAGATATATAGAAAGTACAAACATATTAACTGTCACTTTTGATCAATTTAATGCATACCTGCTGTAAAAGTGAATATAGGCCTATATGATATATAGAATTGTCCTGACTGCACATCAGTTGTAGATTGTGATCAGTGATCAGTGCTGAATATCTTAATGGGAGCTAAACGCTATCATGACATGCCAAAGACAAGGAGGCTTCCGTGCTGGATATTAACCACAGGGAGCTTCGCTTCGGTTGTCTGGCCCAGTGTGTGCTATGCCTTTCAATTTTCTTCAAGGACTAAAGGGTGGGACATATTTAGTCAATGTATTCTTGGATCCTTCCAGTCAGCATACATGATTAATCCATAATTGGAGACCTGCAGTTAATTGTCCATAAATAGTGTTGGGGTTTAGAGGCATTATCTAGTGAGCAACAACAACTTCCTGTCTTGCTAAAAACTGATTCAGTAAATGGCCACACCGTGGTTGTGATTCTTTAAATAGCAGCCATAGCAATTCACACTTTTTTTCTGCTTCAGTTTAATCTGGTTAGGTTTCATTTAATCAGGTTACTTCCCATCCTGGTAAATCAATAAAGTGTACATCTAAAAGGATTAACTCTGAATGTTGTAGTTGTATGCGAGGTGAGGGAGATGTGACACCGTTATACATTTTCCATTTAGGAGACAGTTTTAGGGTTTTATAAGCACTCTACTCGGGGTCAAAGCCATTAGCGAGCAACTGAGATCTTTTTTCACTTCTCTTGCAGTGTATTTTTCAGTTGTTGGAACCTTCTATTCTGTAATAAGGGAAACATAATCAGATTTCAGCAGCTGTTTTGTGAGGGCAGCTACTGTGTTTTTCTGGCTCTCCTCAGGCTTAAGTGAAGGGCACACAGGTTCAGAAGGGAGAGTACAGGGATGCATTAATACAAAAATACTAAATTGGGATTAAAATGTTTATAAACGGGTTAAACTGAGTCAACATTAATACTTAATTGGTCATTATTGTCTTGTTTTGCAGTGGCGAAAAAATCTAAAGATCAGCAAAACAAGATCAATTTAGTTGATTAGCAAAACTGTAAAACTGACCTACAGTTAAAAAATGTGGGTCAGTAAGATTTAGTTTTTTAATTCAGCAAGTTCATTAAATTGAAAAAATATGAACATAATGACATTTATAATATTACAAAAGATTTCAGCATAAAATAAATGCCATGGTTTCTACAAAATATTAGGCAGCACAACTGTTTCCAACATTGATAATAATAAAAAATGTTTCTTGAGCCCCAAATTAGCATTTTAGAATTATTTTTGAAGAACCATCTGATATTAAAGACTAGACTAATGACTGCTGAAAATTCATCTTTGCCATCAGGAATACTTTACATTTTTAAACAAATAAAAATAGGATTGCTTATTTTAAATGGCTATTTTTTTTTAAAATATGTATATTTGAATGTATTTTTTTATCAAAGTGTCGTAAAATGCATCTTTCAAAAAACAAATAAATATGTTTTTTCTGACCCCAAACTTTAGAACTGTAGCATGCCATGGGGCTTCATATATATATATATATATATATATATATATATATATATATATATTTTTTCTTTTTTTACAAAAAAATATATTTTTTTTCTTGTTTTAAACAAAAGCCTCACTGCTATCGTTTGTTGGATGTTATGCATAAAAACAGACACACTTAATTTCCCAATGGGGCTTGGGAAAAATCAACATTAAAACAGATATACAGTGGATTAAAAAAGTTTGGAAATGCCTTCAGCCAAGTTTAAAACAATATCAGCATAATTAATTTTTGGCATAACTCGCAATTGTCACTGAAGACAGGTAACAATTTATTATTTTTTATTTGATCACATATTAATGATGAAAATTTCACAGTCAGACGTGCTTTTTGTCAGCTGTGATGCCTGATTACTGTATTAAACAGCTTTCTTGTTTTATAGGGTCAGAACATCATCCGTTTTGCCAATTTAGATTAGAACACAACAGACCAATTAGAACACAATTTCAGTAGGCTATTCCTATGCTGGTTTGTTTGAAAGGAATTGCATTATCAATCTCATCAAATCTGGAAAATATTAATTCTGGATTTTTAATTCAGGTTTTGGGCAAAAACATAAGAAGTTGCAAATGACAAGTGGTCACACACCACAGAGATTATGCAAGAGCCCAGGATGGAAGGCTATATGCAGTGATCTTGTTAGTTAGTGCACACAATGAACAAGTAATCCACTTTCAACTGCAGCTAAGCACTATTGCATATAAAAATGCGGCTGAACTAAAATAGCCATATGGTTAGAAACCGAAAGGATGAAAGAACTCAGAAAGATTCGGTCTTATAAAAGGAGGACGAGACTACATTCTTCATCAACATCCGCCTTATCAGATATAATGAGTGCATTTGCATATAACCTTTATCTCACTTGTAGCTTGTTGATGGAGTCTGCACAATTACACATGGAGAAAAAGAGAAAGCGAATGGCACCATTGTGAAGAGTAGAAATTAAGATTATAGGGTTCCATGTGTGACATACATTCTGCTTTTTTATTAGTGTAAACAAAATCAAAGAATTAGTAGGGTTTTCTATTCCCTTATATTGTAAATGGACACTTTTGAGAAAGGGGACACAAGCTGCCTCAATTTGAACAGGCACAACACTTCCGAACAAAAATAATTAGAGAAACCATTGGTGAAAAAAACATAAATCAATGCATTTCATTCTGCAATGAGCTCTGTGCCATCAGTTCAGAAGAATACCTGTGGTGAGCAGAGACGTGGGGTTGTATTAAGCGAAGATTCATCAGATGGGCTTCACGGAGACACAATTAATGCATAATGTAGAGCGCTTAAGTCACTCAGTCATCAAATATTCAGCAGTTAAGACAAGCACTTAGGTGTGAGTGTCACGAAAACATGCATTATGTTCTAATTAAACTTTTGTGTTATGTGAAGACTTAATATGAATATGTTTTGTTCATAGTTATGTATACACTTGAGGGTATAATCACACAGAAAACTGCACTGCTAAGATCAAACTTCGATTCAAGTTGTCAAGCGACAGCAGAGTTACAAGCCTTATCACTCCTGAAATGGATTTAAAAAATGACTGAACATGCACCTGAATTTCTGCTGTCTTTAAATTGGAAAGACGTATACAGGAGAGTCCAGGGCTAGAAAGTTTTTGAGTCAAAAATCCAATTACACAAATGCGTTTTTTTCCTCTAGCAGTTGTTTTGCAAACATTTAATTGAAAACTTCAGTCGCCTATATGATCAAGGTCAATTTTAGGTTTATCTTTGTTCACAGGACATGGGTATTATTCATTAATGTCAGGTTGGGGCAAGTTGTCACGTGTTGATTGGAAGAAATTTGTATATGTATCGTTTTTTGGCCAAAACATGTTATGTAGAGTATTTAACATTAAAATTTTTGTAATTGTATTACTGTTTAAATTTAGTTGAAAAGCCTACAAAGATTCTATTGTGACAACCACATATACACTCACCGGCCACTTTATTGGGTGCACCTGTTCAATTGCTTGGTAGCACAAATTGCTAATCAGCCAATCACATGGCAGCAACATTTAGGCATCTAGATGTGGGCTGCGTTCAGCCCCGAAAAAAAACGGTGCAAAACGTTTATTAAACGGAAACGATGGTGCGTTGAACACTCTGTTCTGATGACGCAAGTGCGTTTAAACTATGGCAGCTGAGAAGGCCATTCTTTGTGTTCTTTTTGAAGAATTTTCGGAGCCTGATGAAATCAGTATAAATACGTGTTTAATACTGCAAAATACGCTCAATGTTACAGTCACTGCCCTTGCCGTCAAGAATAAAAGAGAACATCCCAATCGAGTGAAGTACTTGTGGAAACTGTGGTTCCTAATTATTGTGATCCAACATTTGCCTCGCATTTCAGGATGAAAAGACAAACATTTCAGGTGAAGGATAATCCACTTCTTACCTCCGAGACTCAAGAATAAAAGTTATGATCTATATGACCTTATAATTTGTATTGTGAGTATTAGGCTTATCTTGTGGAAACTGTGCTAATCACAATTATTGTTATTGTGCTATGATATTGTAATATTTGCCATTATATAATCAGAGGAGTATAGAAAAGTTTATGAAAGTGTCACTCCACAATTCAATAGCAAAATATATATGTATAGTATTTTTATGTTACATTAATCAGTGTCTAGCATGCACACCTTCCTAAGGAAAGGATATGGACCAGAAGACATTGCAATTATACATGATATTTAGACGGATTTAAAACAGTTCCAGATCTATACTTGTCCTCTTATTATTTCAGTCATTTTGCCTTTAATGTAAATAAACATGTGCAAACAGTATACTTGCTCTTGTGAATTTATTTTGATGTTAATTACATTTACTTACAAATTCATCATTGTCATGTTGATATGCTATGCTTCTATAAAACTCTTACGACAAACATGTCTTCTAATATCTTCAATTGTTGCGTATACAGAGCTGCAGCGGACACATTTGTAAACGACTTCACTTGGATGGACCCATTGTGCGAGCGGTCTCTTTAATACCGCGCGGTTTATATTACATTTACTTACAAATTCATCATTGCTGATTGGGCTGACATTTTTGACACACCCACCAAACAAGAGAAAACATATCTCAAACCCTGTTGCCCTCCGTTGCACACCATTTCCAGGAAACATGTCGTTCAACCCAGAATCCGTAGCAAAACGTTGGGCACCGGTGTGAACTTGAACGTGCCCGTGGTGAAGGCGACTTGCTGAAGTTCAAACTGAGCATCAGAATGGGGAAAAAAAAGGGGATTTAAGTGACTTTGAACATGGAATGGTTGTTGGTGCCAGACGGGACGGTCTGAATATTTTTAAAAAACTGCTGAACGTCTGGTGACTGGGATTCAGAATTTTAAGTGACACGGAATGGTTGTTGGTGCACAAACATCTCTAGGGTTTACCGAGAGTTGTCCAAAAAAGAGAAAATATCCAGTGAGTGGCAGTTGTGTGGATGAAAATGCCTTGTTGATGTCAGAGGTCAGAGGAGAATGGGCAGACTGGTTAGAGATGATAGAAAGGCAACAGTAACTCTAATAACCTCTCGTTACAACCAAGGTATGCAGGATACCATCTATGAACGCCCAACACGTCAAACCCTGAAGCAGATGGGCTACAGCAGCAGAAGACCACACCAGGTGCCGCTCCTGTCAGCTAAGAACAGGATACGGAGGCTACAATTCGCACAGACTCACCAAAATTGGACAATAGAAGATTGGAAAAACGTTGCCTGGTCTGATGAGTCTCGATTTCTGCTGCGACATTCAGATGGTAGGGTCAGAATTTGGCATAAAGAACATGAAATCATGGATCCATCCTGCCTTGTCTCAATGGTTCAGGCTGCTGGTGGTGGTGTAATGATGTGGGGGATATTTTCTTGGCACACTTTGAGCCCCTTAGTACCAATTGAGCATCGTTTAAATGTCACAGCCTTCCTGAGTATTGTTGCTGACCATGTCCATCCCTTTATTCAATTCAATTCAATTCAAGATTATTTGTATAGTGCTTTTCACGAAACAATCATTGCAAAGCAGATTTACAAGAAATTAAGTTTCTACATTAGATTTTCTGTGTCTTTACACAGAATTCGGAGGCGGCTCCAAGCCTTCACGAGGCAGCCTTAAACCTGCTATACAAAGTGCGCCTTTACAAGATCGCTAATTGCCTGCCAAACTGCTTAACCAATCATAAGCACTCTTGCGTTCTTATGAAATCATATGAAATCAAAACTGAAAGTCATTTAGTGTCTCCAACCCTGAATCTCTTTAAATGGTGTACTGCAACCACCCTCTGATTTGCTAGCATGGCATATCATAGAACTGGTTTGTATTTTAAATAGTAGCTCAATGGCGTAAGAAGCATCTCCTGACTTAAATTGCAAATCACCTCCCCCAATCCCACCCCCACCAGCCCTCTGGAACAAATTATTTATGTATCACACCAACTGAGACTATAAATAATATATTGTGCCCCAGATCCCTGTGTCTAGAATGAAAGCATTTATCCTCTTTTGAAAACGTGTAGTGGTATCAGAGCGCAAGGGAGACTTTCTGTAAGTGCAACAAGGGCTGAATCATAAGGAGAAAAAACAACAACATACAACTTAAACATAAGTGTGTCTAACTTGCTATGTTTGGAGAGTGAGAGGAAGAGGCCTGGAGGAAATATCAGGGTGTAAAAAAGAAAGTGTGAAGACAGAATCAATAAAACCAGATGGCGAGAAATGACACTTCCTTGATGGAGGGACATTCTGTCAAGTTTGGCTAACAGTGTAAGATAGAAGAATGCTAGTTTAGAGCCTGGTAAGGGTTAAGGTTTTGTGGTTATACTTTCTTAATAAACTGATGAGATGAACTTTCATTGATTTACCATTGTCTATGAAAATTATGAATTATTCAATAAAATTGCTATTACATAAAAGTATTATAATATAAACAAAGAGTGAATATAAAAAAGGAAAATGTATATTTATTGTGTGCATTTTTTTTTTGTTTTGTTCAAGTATTGTATTCACATTGTTGCATTCTGTTGCAGTTTTCTCCATTTTTTTTTTTTTTTTTGATTGGCTAATATTTTGTCCACACCACTAGGAATGGTTTTATTCGGCAGAGCAAAAAATACAAAACAGTGCAGTGATGGCAGAAACAAAAACTTTGAATCAATAGAACCAATTCCTTTGCAAAATGATTCACTGTTACGGAGCTGCACGCTGGTGATCAAAACATTGTAAAAGCAATGTAAACAACCTAAATGTTAATAAAACACATTTTACAAACCAATTCCAAATGTTTTCAAATGTTTGATGTATTAAATTTGATCTACAATTCAAAACTACCAGTAAATATATATTATCTTAAACAATTTGTTCTTTCAGTTGTAGTTTTTGTTTGATGTGATTAGGCACGATTTGGCTAGACCAATCAGAAACTATTACTTATCCCTCTCCCTTTTTATTATACTTGCATGTTTATTAAAATTCATTAAAACTGAACCAACATCATAAAGCTGACCAGAAACCTGCTAAAACAATATATTAGGCCATGCATGGTTCATTGGGTAAGCGCTGCTCTCTAGCAGGGAACCATTAAAACATTTCAAAAACAAGGTTTGAAACAGTTTATGTAACGAAGCCCTGTTTGCTGAAAATTACATTTACATTTATGCATTTAGCAGACGCTTTTATCCAAAGCGACTTACAGTGCATTCAAGCTATACAATTTTGTCAGCATGTGTGTTCCCTGGGAATTGAACCCACAACCTTTTGCGCTGCTAACGCAACGCTCTGCCACTGAGCCACAGGAACAGAAATGATGTGACTTGGCCAGTTTAAAATGTGCTCCGAACCACTGGTTTAAAACAAAGGGTTTGCAAAGGTTTCCAAGCTTCAGGAAACATTGCACTGTTGTACGCCCACCACTACAACACTTTGTACGTTACTTAATATTAAGGTTTTGTTTTCTGAACTGTTAACTGATTCTTTTTTTATCATTTTTTCAACTACAGTGGAGCAGTGTATAGTACACAGAACCCTCTTGAGTACTGAGATGTGTTACCGCACAGATGTACAATGCACTATGCACTTGCAATGCATCGCAATTTCTGTTTGTGGGCTTAATGGCAGATGTATTACAAAGTGCAAAGCCCAAAGGTCTAATGAGTGCATGAGGACACCCGTCCAAGGTTGGATTGGGGGATTCATTGTGGTTTGTTCCCTTCAACAGCTTTGATCTGCAAGTGTTTAATTACTCAATAGTGCTGATGAAGTCCTTGAGGCTCTCAATCTCAGTCCTATCAGACATACAGTACAGGGCTTTATTGAGTTTCCCTCCCACTCTCCCCATCTACAGTTGCTGAATTGGTAAAGACAGTGTGGTGAGGTAAGTCACACCCATATAACACATAACTCTTCACCCGTTCCTGTCTCGTATTCAACACCAAGAGGTGACACTTTCAGGTCATAGGATTGAGGGATGTTCTCTCTCTCTATCTCTCTCTCTCCCTCTGTCTCTTCCTTTTCCTCTGAAGTCTCCTGCTGTCAGCTCACACCTTTCTGAAGTGGAGAGAGATATACCTGCTTCCATCCTCTGGCAAACAAGGCTGGCCATCAATCACTGCTGCGCTGCAGCACGGCCCTCATGGCTTTTTCTGAACATGCCTCAGGTTAAATCTCAACTACTGTTCCTACTCAGCTCCTACTGTCCTAAGATGATTTAAGAGCGTTACTGGGAATTAGACAAAAACACTGGAATTTTGAAAAGAGAACAAAATAATCAAAACTATACATCAAAAAACTGTTTGTTTGGAAACATATTGAAACACAAGAGATATATGACATGAAAATAAAGTCTCACTTACATTGTTTGTGGAGATTTAGTAGAACAGACTTAATGGGTTAGTTTGTTCTCAGTAAGAGACTGAAAGTTAGCTTACATTAAGATGTTAACTTGAAAGTAATTTAGATACAAGGGGGGGGGAAAAGCTATAATAATGGACTGTAATGGGTAGAAAAAAAATAATCACAATAGTACAAAATAGTTTCATGGCCAGTAAGAAATGTATTTATATCCAGTACATTTTCTCACAACATTGGCAAACATGGCAAAAGCTTATGCTTGGACCCTGGCCTGTACACAGCCATACAAAATCCACATACTAAACAGTGTGAAACAAGTGATAATTCAATATTTATTCTGAAGAAAACCAGACAATATGAATGCATAGAAGGTGTTTTAACAATTATAAAAGCAGTGAAAATGACATTTATTGTAAATATCTATACTAAGAAAACTATATCACCTAGATTTTAGCAAAAAAGCAGCTTGTAACAAATGTGTGTTCATTTAGAGAGCAATTTCCTTTACAAACAACTTACAAAACTATTTTAAATAAAAGTTAATCTGAGAGAATAAATCTCTGCCAAATTCAAGGGGAGCTGATATATCTATTGCAGTGCAAAAAATTATATTCTATATCAGTGTTTATGTCTTGTTTTCCAGTAAAAAAAAAAAAAAATACAAATCCTCATAACAAGATAAAAATACCTGAGAAGTAAAATGACACACAATATTAATACTTCTTTTCAGAGAAACTATCTTAAACATACTCTACTATTCGAAAGTTTGGGGTATGTAAGATTTTTCAAAAGATTAAACAAATACTGTATAACTGTACATTTACAGTATACAGATTTACTGTATAACCATTTTAAATTTGAATATATCTGACAATGTCATTTATTCCTGTGATGGCAAAGTTTTCAGTGTCATTTGATTATTGATATGTGAAATTATTATTCTGATTTTCTGGAAGAAACATTTCTAATTATTATCAATGTCGAAAACAGTTGTACTTCTTAATATTTGTGAGTGTAAACTAATAAAAAAATCAGGATTCTTAAATGAATATAAAGTTCAATAAAACAGCATTTATTCGAAATACAATCTTTCGTAACATATTACCACTCAAATTAATGCGTCCCTGATGAATAAAAGTATTAATTTCTTTAAAAAATAAAATCGTACTGACCCCAAAATTTTGAACAGTATTGTATTTTGTATTTTTCCATTAGCAGATTTTTTGTAAGAGGCATAAAGCTCGCCAAATATTTTTTGCAGTGTCTAGGAGCCTTAGTGCCCCAAACACCACAGCATTAACAAGTCGTTCCGTTGCATGACAAGAGAAGAAATTGACTTCAGTCCAAAATCAGTGCCAACATTCTGCTTGGGAGCACCTGAGGTTCAGAAACAGACAGAGCAATGACTGATCACAGCGCAGCGTGCTAGGCCAGCTAAGATGGATATCGCACTGAGCGGCAGGCCTCCTGTCACCGCGCAGTGCTCCGAGCGCCCTGAGAGAGCAGCGCTGCTAAGTGTCATCAGGGCTGAAGTGGAGGAGGCAGGGAGGAAGGCTTCATGACAACACAGTGCTCAGTCTCGCCCCAGCCAAACTTTGCAGAGTCAGACGGGTGAATGAAATCATCAATTATAGCACAAGGTGAGCTGAAAGCACCACGTAAAGGTTGCAGAGTGGAGGGAAAAAACAGCCAGCTCAGGGCTTTTCTCTCTGCATGCCACTCCTGAGTTTATGGGCGGTCCGGCACAGCACAGAAATGGAGTTTAAATTTTAAACAGGCAGAGAGAGGGGGGCCCCAGGCCCTGTGTGAAGATTTCAGGAGGTGACAGGGTGAGAGGGAGGAAAAGAGTGAGAGAAAAAGATGTCTGGACTGAATGTGGAGTAGCGAGGGACATTCATAACTAATTAAACAGTCAAAGCCGACGGGGCCTCGGATGCATCACGCTGCAGGTCCACCGGATCCCATTAGAGGAGGCTTGTAATTGTGGTGTTTGTGGTGCTTTGCTCAAATAAGGGTGCACTGTTCGCTATTACGTTTCTTGTCCAAAGCCAACAAGTGGCCTATCACTGTCGCAGCATAAAGGATAATGTCCTGCACTGATCACTCCTCTTCCTCCACATAAGTTGAAGGGAACCATCCCACCTGTAATATAAACATCATTAGTAAACATTACTGAAGACTATCAGAGTGTATCTCTTCTTCTCCGTGACTAGTTTGAGAGCTCTTGTGGGTCAGATCTGATTATGACATGTGCAGAAGAATCATTAAGAGTCATTCTGCCATCTTCCATCATCACTTCCAGTTAATCATCTCTCTTAGAAACGCACTTGAGCATTTGAAATGAAGAAAAGTGAATGTAATAAGGTTTGAGGAAAGATTCAAGGGTCTTTGAGTGCTAAGATCAGCTATATTGCAGGCTAAAATCTAATTTCAATCTCAAATGTCAGTCACAGTCTCGCACCTCTATATTGCTATGTCATGGATCTAGGTACGTTTAAAAAAATATTTCACCATGAACATGAGTACCACTGATATATTATAACATATGTAAATCAAAAGGCATGAAACACATGACCATATTCATTACTGCATCATTAATATGTTTACAATTAGTTAAAATATAATTTCAAAAATGTTAATTAAAAACTTTTTTACATACACTGAACAAAATTATAAATGCAACACTTTTGTTTTTGCCCCCATTTTTCATGAGCTGAACTCAAAGATCTATGACTTTTTCTATGTACACAAAAGGCCTATTTCTCTCAAATATTTTTCACAAATCTGTCTAAATCTGTGTTAGTGAGCACTTCTCCTTTACCGAGATCACCCATCCACCTCACAGGTGTGGCATATCAAGATGCTGATTAGACAGCATGATTATTGCACAGGTGTACCTTAGGCTGGCCACAATAAAAGGCCACTCTAAAATGTGCAGTTTTATCACACAGCACAATGCCACAGATGTCGCAAGTTTTGAGGGAGTGCCTAATTGGCATGCTGACTGCAGGAATGTCCACCAGAGCTGTTGCCTGTGAATTGAATGTTCATTTCTCTACCATAAGCTGTCTCGAAAGGCGTTTCAGAGAATTTGGCAGTACATCCAACCGGCCTCACAACCGTAGACCACGTGTATCCACACCAGCCCAGGACCTCCACATCCAGCATCTTCATCTCCAAGATCGTCTGAGACCAGACACCCGGACAGCTGCTGCAACAATCGGTTTGCATAACCAAAGAATTTCTGCACAAACTGTCAGAAACCGTCTCAGGGAAGCTCATCTGCATGCTCGTTGTCCTCACCGGGTCTCGACCTGACTGCAGTTCGTCGCCGTAACCGACTTGAGTGGGCAAATGCTCACATTCGATGGGCAGGCGTATGTTATGGACAACGAACACTGGTGCATTTTATTGATGGCATTTTGAATGCACAGAGATACCGTGACGAGATCCTGAGGCCCATTGTTGTGCCAATCATCCACGACCATCACCTCATGTTGCAGCATGATAATGCACTGCCCCATGTTGCTAGGATCTGTACACAATTCCTGGAAGCTGAAAACATCCCAGTTCTTGCATGGCCAGCATACTCACCGGACATATCACCCATTGAACATGTTTGGGATGCTCTGGATTGGCGTATACGACAGCGTGTTCCAGCTCCTGCCAATATGCAGCAACTTCGCACAGCCATTGAAGAGGAGTGGACCAACATTCCACAGGCCACAATCAACAACCTGATCAACTCTATGCGAAATGAGATGTGTTGCACTGCGTGAGGCAAATGGTGGTTACATCAGATACTGACTGGTCCCCCCCCCAATACAGTACAACTGCACATTTTAGAGTGGCCTTTTATTGTGGCCAGCCTAAGGCACACCTGTGCAATCATCATGCTGTCTAATCAGCATCTTAATATGCCACATCTGTGAGGTGGATGGATTATCTCGGCAAAGGAGAAGTACTCACTAAGACAGATTTAGACAGATTTGTGAACAAAATTTGAGAGAAATAGGCCTTTGTGAACATAGAAAAAGTCTTAGATCTTTGAGTTCAGCTCATGAAAAATGAGGGCAAAAACAAAAGTGTTGCGTTTATAATTTTGTTCAGTGTATTATACAGTGCATCTCAATAAATTAGAATGTCAGTTTATGTTTATCAGTTTTTACACACCAGGTTATGCGTACAGTGCATGTGACATACAGGTGCATCTCAATAAATTATAATGCCGTGGAAAAGTTCATTTATTTCAGTAATTCAACTCAAATTGTAAAACTCATGTATTAAATAAATTCAATGCACACAGACTGAAGTAGTTTCAGTCTTTGGTTCTTTTAATTGTGATAATTTTGGCTTACATTTAACAAAAACCCACCAATTCACTATCTCAACAAATTAAAAGAACCAAAGACTTAAACCACTTCAGTCTGTGTGCATTGAATTTATTTAATACACGAGTTTCACAATTTGCGTTGAATTACTGAAATAAATGAACTTTTCCACGACATTCTAATTTATTGAGATGCACCTGTATACATTAAAGTTGGGATTGGTAAGAATTTTTTTTTCTCATTAAGGCTTTATTTCATTGATCAAAAATACAGTAAAATAGTGGCATTGAAAATATATATAAATAACGTTTTTTTTCTATTTAAATATATTTTATTTATTTATTCCTGTGATGGTAAAGCTTAATTTTCAGCAACTATTGCTCAGGTATTTGGTGTTTAAGAAACATTTATAATTATTAGCAGTGATGAAAACAGTTGTGTTGCCTTATATTTTTTTGTGAAAACCATGGTACATTTTTTAAAGAAAAGTTCAAAAGAACAGCGTTTATTTGATTATTATTACCATTATAAAACCCTTAACTCTCACTTTTGATCAATTTAATGTATCCTTGCTGAATAAAATTAATTTCTTTAAAAAATCTTACAGACTTTTGAGCAGTAGTGTGAATGTAAAATATTAGAAAATACAAATATTAAATTAAATAACAGACAATATATGAAAGTTATATTTTTTTACTGATCTGACTAATGATTTAATGTGTAACTATAAGAGAATACAGAGCTGTTGGTAACACCTTACATCAAGTACATTATTTATCATGAACAACATTCTTACAGACTTTATTAATCCAAGACTTTAAAATTCTGTCTGATTACTGATCACTGGCCAATATTAGGATTCTTCTATACTATGCTGATTATATAATTCTGTTGTCCGTTCTTCATATTGGACTATTTTTGAACAGAGCTGGATTTAGCACTCTGACAACCATTTTTTTTGCTGCAGTGTGCCTAGCATTTCCCTTTTGAGAAACCATGAACTGTGATTTGCATGGAAGGGCAAGAGTTCCGTTCCAAGCTGTGCAAGGTTGGAAGAAAAGCTTCACACTATCTAAACAAACATGAAAGCACCAAAACCTCTAGAGAACTGCGTTCATACTTGAGCTTTAAGTGACTAATGGTGTATAAGAGTTGTTTTCCTCACCTGGCCATTGACTTCCCCTTTCCACCATCCATTAGTACACTTGATATAGATCTTCACCAGGTCGCCCACCTGCAGAGAGAGTTCCCGTGTATCTCTGGAGCTGAAATCGCATTGTGCCAGTGCAATGCCAAGCACTCTCGGGGTCAAAACTGAAGGAGAAGGGGACAAAAACAAGTTGTTATAAAAAAGACAAAAAGAGTGAGACGCCAATGTTTCCACAAGACATGCCAAGTAGAACAAAACATGTGTTGGTGCAACAAGATGATTGAACATTTGGGCACAAATGGCATTGCATCATGCACAGACATTTTCACACACAAAATGTGGATACAAATCCACTTTTCTCAGCAGCTCTCAGAAAGCACACATACACAACAGAGAGAGCTGAAGCAAACACAGGGACAAGAGACTGAGATGGCTAGAGGGGAAAATGAATAAGACAGGTGGCTGATAGCTGTACCTGACCAGAAGGGTGAGGGGGAAGGAGGAACAAAACTGTAGCTGGTGGGACTCAAAACGGAAAGCCCATACAGTACTGGAGCTTAGGATCCAAGCCGAGGCAGAGCAAAGAAAATAAGAACACAAAAGCCCAGAGATCTTAACAGAGACATTTTCAACAAAACAAACATAAACAAGCTGATATAAAGAACTCCACACAGCACTGGGCGAATGAGCTCCCTCCTTGAAATATGCCAGTCTTGAGATTCACACAAGTTTCACACAAGAAGATATCTCAATGAAAAATGTCTCAATGAACATAAAATACATCAATAAGGTCCACAAAATAAGTCAATAAGGTCTATTGTTGTTTTCGACTAGGGCTGCGCAATAATACTGCCAAAAATATATGATTCAGTATATAATATACAATATTAATTTCATACAATCAGTGGGGAAGGAAATGCATCCCAAATGTTTGTTAGACCTCAAGAAGGAATATAAACATTGCTTTAGATGTAAACAACAGTTTTGCTGCTCAGTATTTTCATAGAAACTATTATACTTTTTTTCAGCATTCAGTGATGAATATACATTCAAAAGACCCACATTTATTTGAAATATAAATATTTTGTAACATTATAAAGGCATTTACTTTAACTTTTGATCAATTGAATGCATCGTTTAAAATATAAAAAATAAAAAATATATAATTAACAAATAAACACTGCATTGTTTAATGTTTTTTTTTCTTTTCTTTTTTTGCAAAATTTACAAAAATATGTTGGTTGTATGATATTTCTTAAAATAATAATAATAATAATAAATTACCAATGTAATGTTGCAATGTTGCAATTTTATTGAACACAAAGAGAATATGCAGAATGTGCTGACTTTTTAGCAACACACATCTGATCGTCTAAAAAATACTGGCTATATCGAGACATCGAAATTTAGATTAATACCTGTACCATTGATTTTTTTTTTTTAATAAATATGGACATATATTTATTGCACAGCCCTATTTTGGACACCATTGACTTTTATTTTATGGACAAAAACACATTCTCAAAATACCTTCTTTCATGTTTCACAGAAGAAAGTCATACAGGTTCGGAACAACATGGGGGTGTATAAATGATTACAGAAAAGACCAAAATTTAGACTACTTCAGCCATATGGACTACTTTTATGAACCGCATAATGTATTATTTGGGATACGGTTAAAAAAACACATCATAGAGCTTGAAAATTACATAGGCAACCCATTCCTGTAATTGTCGATTTATTTTTTCCTTTTTGTACACCATTTTCTCTAGGTGTTCTGGTGGCTTTTGCCAAGAACACATGAGTGTGTGCTCCTGGCCCTGTCACTGACACAGCTGTGATAGCGTTCATACAGAGCGTGAGTCCTGTTACCATCTGAACGCCCATCTGAGCATCCAAGACTTTCTAATATGTAAACTAGCAAACGTCAAATCCACAATATGTTTGCCTGCCTGCTTTGCATCTCCTTTGGGGGGAACGAAGCAGTGGGCGATGAGCCAACTACTTTTACCTGAGACACTGTCACTCAGAAATCACCTGCAGAAATCATGTAGCCAAATACACTTTGAATATCTACAGTCAGAACTGAAACCGATGCGCTATCTGTCTAGTAAATAGCATTCCTCACATTAGCTTATCAAACACAACCCTGATATCTCCCTTTGTGTTCAACGTGTTTACCAAACACTCGACGCCTGCAGACGTGTCAGCGCCCACACGCTGAATGATCTATCGGAGTATTTGCGTGTGTTTTGGTTTGGGGCACATCAGCGAGAGCACTGTCGCAGGATGCATCGAGGGCCCGGATTTTCTGCTGAGGTTCGTGAAAGGATGCATCACTGAGAGTGGCAGTCGAATATAAACATCTCTAACAAGCCAAGGATGCTGAAGAAAAAAGGACAAATAGAACAGCAAAATCCCCAATTCACAATCCCCACTATCCTGTTCTTTCTATCAACAGAGCCATATTCGTTCACTAAGCCTTTTTTATGTGACACGTCTCTCTCTGTTTAATAAAGCTGACTTTCTTTGTCTCCACTAGTTGCCCTTTCATTTCTCAGTGCAGAGACTGTTTTTTTCTCTTAGCTGTGAGAGAGAAAAGCAGCCGAGTCCCTACAGGTGAGGGGGAGCTTAGCAGCCATCATGGCTTTTTCCTGTAACTCAAAGCAAACTGTCATGTCATGTCAGAGAGATTGCCGGTGCTGCTTGAGCGCAGCGCCAGCGTCTTGTTTAAGCAGAGTCCTCTCTCTCGCCGTGTCGCCTGCAGCAGAGGCTGCAGAGCCAGACACAAACAGCCATTTTCCTGCTGCCAGGTACCGAGTGCATACGACTCGCTTCACAGCATCTGCCTGTCTCTTTGAGGAGCCACCTTGGGCAATGAGAGCTGAAGTAAACACGTACGTTTATACACTATGAAAGCAACATGTGTATATGCACACAATGTTTTCACCCAACCTTTATATTTAATCAAAAGAGCCTAAGAGGTGTCGGGACGCATAAGCAAGTCACCAGCTAAAAACACATCCTGAGAGCCAGCTATGCCTCCTGGCATTAAAAGAGGACCTGTCTGAAGACCCATTTACACTGACGGTGATTTTAATCGCTGAAAGTCGACAGGTCACTGTACTGTTGGCCGCTAGTAGACATTCCTGCTGCTGGATGCCCTAGTGTTACTGCATGCGCAACTGGCTGTAACTCTTCGAACTGTATTGTCAGTGCAAATTAATATGTCTTTCTATTTTGGCAACAAATCAGTTTTGCTAAAAACTCACAATCTGCAGGGGAATGTTTTTGTTTTTATATAAATTATGGCAGTGCGTACAGTAATGTATTACATCACATCAGTGGTGGGCAGTAGTCACATATTTGTACTTGTATTTGATTCTGTACTTTATCTGAATATTTTTATTTAGTCAAATGTTTACTTATTTCATTACATTCCAAGGCGTAATATCATTATTTTTACTTCACTACATTCATGTTAATATAGATGGCAATGTTAATGTGTTTGGTCTTGGCGGAATAGATCTGCTACGCTGCTTTGGCAGAGCATGTACAGAGACTTTCTACCGCCAATACATCCACAGATATGCTGCTGTGAGCATGTAAGAAATACTGCTGCTGCATATACATATAAAACTAACCATGATGTAACAAATTAAATTACCCCATAGTAGATCTATACAGGTGGAGCTGGGGAAGGTGGGGGATTTCTGAAGTGCGCTGCAACTGCTACAGCAAGCACTAGCCAAGTATTTAAATGTTGACCAGCAATCTCATTGGCTGCTGATGTGAAAATAAACCAATCAGCTGCACCATGTAAATGATGTGATTATATCAGATTGAGTTAAAACCTACCAACCTGTGTCATCTAAAGTGTCATGTGTCATGACAGAAATTTGTATTTATTTAAAATGGATGAAATCAGCACCCGCTCAGAGATGTGATCATTTTTTTGTTGTGAATGAGATGATTCTTTTCAATGAACATGCTAAATAAGTTATAATCGCATAAGAGCAAATCACAATAAATGATTCATTAGTGAATCGGAATGATCTGATTGCAGCTGTTCTTGTGTCAACAACGCACTGATTCAGCGATCCAGTCAGAGATCTAATGAGCCAGAACCAGGAGATATTCGGAGCTTGTTTATCTGTTACTAATAGAAAGGGGTGATGGACAAATTGTTGTAAAACAGTCTTCACTTCCATTGGTTATAGCCGCATCACTATATGAAAAAGTTATACTGTTTTCAACTTTCTTGAGTTGCAATGATTGAAGTAACTAGAAAATGAATTCTGGTCACTTCATTAATGGAAGTCGTTGTCAATGTGAAAGACTATAAGAGACTAATGTTAGTGTTGAGTTTTTAATCAATTGAGTTTGAGTTGGAGACCTTTTTATCTTAATTTTATGCTCTTACTTATTTATCTTTTAAGTTACACGTGGCATGAATTTGTCTGAAAATTTCTGTGTCCAAAATGTCCAAGTCTGAGTCCACCCGAGTCCTTCTGAATCCAAGTTCATTCATAATTGCAGTCTGAGTCCAAGTCCGAGTCCAAGTCTCAAGTCCAAATACCCCAAGACTGCATGCAAATTAGATCTTTTCAGGCTGACTATTAATTGCAAGTGATCAAATTCGATTTGTGTGTCTAGACATAACAGACATAACCAACTTATCTGCAAGGTACAACAAAAGCATACCCACTTTTGATGAGACTTTCAACAGATGCAGGAAAAATAATTGAGCGCCCAATTGAGTTGCGATGCAGAACTTCTCTTTCGCACAAGAAAAACTCAGCAACAGAGGAGACTGTTATATATTGCGATGTTCCGTGCCATAGTCACAGCCAGCTTCGGCTTCGTTTGAATACTGTACACTGTAAATACTTCTGGCATTTCCATCAATGGTTTGATGTTATTATTGTGTCACATTAAGAATGATGCAAAAGACTATTTTAAATCTGATTTGAGAGTGAGAAGCATCAGTAAAAATTTGATTGGAATTGCACTTCAAACCATTTTCATTTGGGGTTTGAATCAAATTTGAAGAAAATAAAAAATCTGATTTCATGTGTTTTTATGCTGAAAGTCTAAACTAATGTCATCATATTTTCATTGTGAATTTAAACAAGGTGTACGATACTCACCAGCTGGTGCGAATCCACTACCAAGCTCCTTATAGGGCACCTGCAGAGTAGTGTCAAGAGTACGGAAACCCTCTTTCAGAGAGTGCTGTTTGTAATACTCAACCAGTCCCTGGACAGAAAAAAACTCAAGTTTAAATGCTTTTTTCAGGGTGTTTTGCCAGCTGAACCTCTCTGACCTAAAATATTTACTTGAAGTCCTCCTGTAATTTTAAGTTAATATTTCTATAATTATCAACATTCACATGTTCGCAATTCTCTTTTTTGTTGGTTAATGGTTAAATCACACATAGGTAAACAAACTAAATATACCATATTTTTAGTAAGTGTTTCATTTTGATTATTTTTATTTATTTTCACGAGTTCACACTTCACGGTGTGCTGTCCGAGGGGAGGCCTCCAAGCTCAAAATATAGCCTGAACCCAGAGAACTCCCCATATCCCCAAGCTGGGACAAGAATAGGTAGGAGTGAGGAGGGATGCCAGTAAAACTGTTGTGAGAAAGAAGTAAGTTGGCTGTATATATATTTACATGTACTTTCATGCTAATTAAGCTGATTATCTGAAAATCCTTATCCTGTGCTGAACGTGCTCCTCCCTGAACTCTGTTAATAAAATATCATTTAATTTTAAATTTTTATGAGTTAATTCATTATTACCTTTCCAACAGCTGCAGTTGGGAAACCCTGCCTTATTTTATCTTAGTGGAACAGCTACAATTGCTTATATGTAGATGCTAACATTTACAAAAACATAAATACATTGTTTTATGGATGTGCACCATGGTAATCCTATTCTTTGACACACCCTGGAGTACCATGATATATGAATTAATAATCATTCAGTATTATTGTATACATTATAGCTTTCCTTCTTACAGTACATGCTGTCACGACAGTGTATTTTATTAGGGAAACGTGATCATTTTAAAGCCATCTAGAAGAAAACGTAACAAGGCTGCAGTAGTATTGATGACAGCTGTATGGATTAATAGCTGGACTCCCATTATTAATTATGCTAATGAAATACTGAAATATGCAGATCAGCACATGTTCTGGTTTTTCGATAAAAAAAGCTCAGGTCTCTGCAGCACAGCTAGTGACACTAAATTATAGCACCCTACATATGTATGCATATGGTGATGAAAAATAGAGCAAATGAGGATGAAGACCATTGCTTCTGTGCAACTCAAACCCACTTACTAACACAGTCTTGAACATCCTGCTTTCAGCAATGTAGAAGCAGCCCTCCTTGGTGAGGATCTTAATGTGTTTTACTTCATTGTTGTACCTGCAGATGGCAGAGAATCACTGTAACCATTCCAAGATTGTCAATATTTCCAATTTTAAAAATCTTTTAATGCCCAAGATGGGCAATAAGTGAGTGTTAAAGGGACAAGTCACCTAAAAGTGAATTGAGTGAATAATGACAGAATTAATATTTTGGGTGAACTATTGCTATAAATACTGGATCTAAAGACTTCATAAGAAGGAGAAGATCTGATGTTTAGTGGTAGGTTATTTCATAACCTTGGACCAGATATATAAAATGCACAATTCCCTTTAAACTTTAATTTAAGGTTAGGGCTAGGTTAGGTTTAAGGATGTGGAACAGGGCTGTCAGTCCCTAACCGCAGGTCAACACATTCAGAGGATAAAATATTTTGATAAAGGCCTTGTGATTGGTTTAAGCATGAGACACGCAATTATTAAATGTTCTGAGGTAATAAAGCCCACAGTGAGTATGTATATGATCACTCACTGACCACATCTATGCTGCACATTAGTAGCTGTATGCAAATTCCATGATGCATATTGCATTGGAGTTCATGGAAGGAAATGCATGATGAAATCTAAGCTTTGCATGCAAAAGGACGTTCGTGCCAGGACCTCACAACTATCTGTCATGCTAATGTTATGCACAATAAAAACACATTGGCTCAAATATATGAAGTGGGATAATAGCTACACGTACTTGATGCTGATAGCGTACTCTCTGCTCTCCCGGCTCCTGTATCGCACCAGGTAGGTGCTGTTCTCTCTCTCCATGAGCTCAGACTCCGCGTGGTGCCTCTCCATGGGCCCTGCGAACCTGCTCGCACAAGCCAACATGCACGTGGTATAAACTAAAACAACAACACTCAGCACTTGCAGGTTATGTTGTGTCATATGGATATTGGAATAAATGTGGTTAAACATTTACTGTTGAGACATACCAGGGCTGAGCTGAATAGTTGACTTTCCTCGGTACCTGAGGATGAGAAACATTGTAAATAACGCCATACTTGTATATATACAAGTTATACACATTTAAGTTTTTCCTTATATATAAACATTTTCAAAATTGATAATTCAAACCATTATTAATAATTAATTGATAACCAAATCAAATTAGAATTATTTCTGAAGAACCATGTGACACTGAAGGCCTGAGTAATGGCTGCTGAAAATCCAGCTTTGCCAACAAAGGAATATATTACATTGCCAAATACATTCAAATATAAACAGTTATTTTAAATTGTACTAATACTTAACAATATTATTGTTGTACTGTATTTTTGATCAAATAAATGCAGCTTTGGTGAGCATAAGAGACTTCTTTCAAACACATTTTATAATCTTATGTATTCAAAACTTTTGGCCGCCAATGTACTGTATATAGTTCACACAAATAGACATCGACAACATTAAAATGATTATGCAAGTCATACATATATACATACTTACACATGGGCAGGGTTTGACTGCATCACTTGGAAAGAAGCCAGTCTCTTGCGTTGTCAGGATTTTGCCCTGCCAAGATGTGTGGTTGTTAATTGCATTATATTTGCCTTGAGGCGATGCTCCCCCTCCCCTTTGCTTTAATAAATCTAAGACAATTAGCTCACAACAAGCAGTGAATCTCATTTAGAGCCACATTTAATTACTGTTCAGCCCCTACCCACGGTTAAACTCCGTTACGCATCAGAATGAAAGCATCAACTAATGCTGAATAATCACTCGCCAATGAATCGTGCCGTGAATCACGACACTCGCCAATAAGCCATTGTTTGATATTGCTGCTCCGAGCATATTTGGATTTATGAATTACATTAGACCTGAGTTTCGTATGATTGACAATAGATTGTATTGAGCAATCGCAGGCCGGATGCCAGTTTTAAAATAGGCTCATTTCTTGCATGGCTTCAGCCACAATTATTTGTATATTTTTGGATAAAAAACGACAATTCGCCCCGACTCGGTATGAAACAACAGCTGGGAGGTTATAATGCGCTGTGAATGCGGTGGAGCCAGATGCCAAAATTTAGCAGCCTATGATTGATTGCGAGTTTGGCTGAAGGTTTGACTGATGGTGTAATGAGCCTCTTCTCAAACAACTATACTGCAAAATATATATTTTTTTTATTTCCTGGCCCCCTTTAAGATCATCTTTAACAAGTATGAAATTAATTTAAGAAAAATGCACCTCTACCCCAAATTAGATTGGAGCCCCAAACTGGAACTGTATTCATGATTTATTCAGCTTAATATTGTTTCGCCGTAGCTTTTGAAAGCCCTTTATATTTGTTACGCCACAGATAAGCGTATGATAAAGATTAAACTTATTACCCCATTAGAGTAAACAGTTGGCAGCCTAAAGGATCAAATTAAATTACAGTGATCGATTGCACTGTTCTGGCAACGGGACAGAGATAATTGTCTTCCAGTAACATGGGAGATGGATGCTTAGTGCTCTGTAATTCCATTCTTTGGTGTCATGGGACCCTGAAGATTTAGTAGCCTTATTAAGAGTTAAGTGTCGTTTCACACAAGATAAAATAAACCAGTGATGTGCATTATCATTCAACAGCAGCGCATCTCGCTCCCCTCTATGACCTGCCTGGTGCGTGGAGAACCACGGCTGACATGCACGTCTAGCCGCTGCCTGTCTCAGTCTGTTGTCTCGGTGAATCTCTTGGCATCCATTTTTGAGCTGTAGGGTTTTTTTCTACCTCGGTGTGTGCTATCAGGCAGAAATGGCCCAGCATAAAGCATGGGAAATCTCGCTAAGTGTCTATTCCCCGCCGAGCTGTTCAAGACACGTCGGCCAGATTGGAGCAACACCAGGAGGAAGATGAGGTTTTAGTGCCACCATAAACCATAGAGAAAAAGAGCCACAGCAGCCCGGCACGAGCCAGAAATAAATAAAGCAGGAACAGTCTGTGACAATAAGCTAGAGACAATACGGCAATGCCAAAACATGCCTGAACAAAGACTGTACTCTGTAGTCACTATATCCGATGGCTCATTTAGGTATCAGTTCATATTAGAAAGCATTGTGAAAAAAAATATATATTTTCAGGCATTTTTGTGTTTACACTTTTGCATATTGTACTAAAGTTGTACTAAGTTGAGTACAGATGTGTTTGTATTTACAGTAGTATATCTGCTCAATAATAATCAAATATTACAATATAAAAATATATTATAGCACTGTGAGTACTGAGCAATATTAAGAAATTAGATTTAAGAATTGATTATTTAGTCGAGTTGTTTCTTAAACTAGGCTAAAAGACAACAACAATAATTATATACAGTAATATAAAATTAACTTAAAACCTTTGCAACAATGTAGAAGTCTTTCCTCAAATTTCTGTTATCAATTTAATTAATCCTTGCAAAATAAAAATTGTTAAATATAAAAAAAATTAGTTAAATCAAAATGTATAATTAACCTAAATGGGCCAACGTTGGCCATGGAAATACTGGTTATTGCATTTATAATTTGGTTGAAATGTCATAAGACATTTGTTGAAAAGGTTATATGTGCCCTATTTGCTTTGATATATGTTGTGATCGAGCTTCAGGGTCCCATGACACCACAGAATACAATTACGCTATTTGATGTTTAAATCCTACTGTACTTTATCTGACCTCCCACCAAGAGCTGTGAGGATCGGCATGGATGACCTCTATGACATCATCAATCTGAGCATTCAGCAGTGATACGCCTGGAGGACTGGGAACCCCAAAATAGTCTCTGATGACCAGCATTTTTGGCAAACCTGTAAAAATAAAATGTGACAAAAAAGCAATATTGGCACTATTCCTAAAACATGTTCCTGGTCTTATTTTGCATGTAGCATTTGTGTACATAATTCCAAAGAAAATATTTTTTACCTACTTTACTTCTGAAAAGTTTTGATTTTAGCCGACATCACAAGCCCTCTCATTTTTCAACAACTTGACTCCATTTCGGTACTTAACAGCCAATTTTCACAGTCAGCAAATAATTCACAATGGAAACAAATCAAGTCCAACCCATTTTCTAATTGAATGCACCAGATTGCATGCATCAAATGGCTTGAAAACGTAAGTTTACATTAAATACAGTACAATAAGGAATTATGTAAAAGATTACAGGTTATGTGTCTTCTGAAACTGATAGAGAGCAATTAGGCAAATAAAACACAAATTAAGAAAAAAAGCCAGAAAGCTTATGTTTATGATACACTTGATAACAACTATAGCCTTTTATAAACAGTTTAGGAAATGAATTTACATCAAGAAACAAAACGTACTCGGTTACTAATGTAACCTCGGTTCCCTATCAGTCAGTCACGTTCGACGTAACGTCAGTGTGACTGACTAATGGGATCTCGCCCGAGAGCCCAATCACCTTCGAGTGTTAACGAAACAAGCCAATGACAGTTGGCGTGCGTGTTTCACCACGCGCACCCCGCCCCGCGGTGCGGGTATAAAAGGAGAGCGCGTGCAAACACACAACAGCTTTTCGCTTCGGAGCCGAGCCTTTCAGCGAATCTCCGAGAGTGTCTGCAAGACAGCAAACGGCGTTGGTGTTATGGCGCGTCAGCGAAGGTTGCTGTCCAGTGCTGCTTCTGACAGCATGCTGCAGCTCTTCATTCTGCGGTCGCGCTGCGACCTCCCCTGGGCGCTTCAGCGCTTAACTAAAATTGTTTTTTTTCTGAAAGAGCAATCTAAAAAGAGCTCCACGAGTGACGGGCGTCTTTTTAAAGATGGCTTCCCGCTCGTGTGTTTCTGGATGTGGTCGTTTCCTGGCTTCATCTGACGGTCGCGATCGCTGTCTCTTGTGCTTGGGCTATCAGCACGCTGAGGCAGCGCTCGTGGATGAGTCATGTTCTCATTGCGGGAACATGACCATCCTGGTTTCGGAAGGCTACTTCGGCTCATGGTCAGGGTGACTTGAGGATCACAGTGAGAGCTTCCCCGTCGAGTGCATCTCCACGGGCCTCTCACTCCTCCAGCGCATCGCACCATCTGGTGTTCCCGGACGAGCTTGCGGGGTCCTCGGACAGGGCGGGGCCCAGCATTTCGTTTGGAGCACCAGCAGATGACAAGATGTCGATCGCTGCATCGGGGGACGAGCTAGGTTCTGGAAATGACGATTCGGCTGCGCTCCCTCCGTCAGGTAGAGTGGCGTTGCCCGAGTCAGATCCAGAACTGACTGCTATGCTTTCCCGGGCCGCTGAGAGCGTCAGGCTGCACTGGAGGCCTCCGCCTTCTCCCGAGCGCTCAAGGCTGGACGATTGGTTCCTGGGGATTGCCGGCAACCGCCTCCGGATCCTTTCTTCCTGGAAGTGCATGAGGAGGTGACTAGGTTTTGGAGGGCACCTTTTTCTGTCCGAAACAGGCCTAGTGCCTCATCCGTCCTCATCACCCTCGACAGTGGAGCGGCCCAAGGGTATGCGGAGATCCCCCCAGTCGAGCACGCTATTGCCATGCAGCTCTGCCCGCAAGGCGCTGCCGCCTGGAGGGGTAATCCACGCCTTCCGTCCAGGGCCTATAAGTTCTCGTCCGCTCTAACGGCCAAGGCTTGCGGTGCTGCTGGACAGGCCGCTTCCACCCTGCACGCCATGGCCCTCCTGCAAGTCCACCAGGCCAAGGCGTTAAAGCAGTTGCACGAGGGTGGTGCTGACCCAGGTGTGTTGCAGGAATTGCGTACAGTGACGGACCTTGCTCTGAGGGCGACGAAATTCACAGCGCGGGCCCTGGGCCAGACAATGTCCACATTAGTGGTCCAGGAGCGCCACTTATGGCTGACCTTGGCGGATATGAGGGAGCCCGACAAGCATCGCTTCCTGGACTCCCCGATCTCCCAGGCCGGCCTATTCGGCGAAGCGATGGAGCACGTTGCCTAATAGTTCTCCGCCGCACAGAAGCAGACGGAGGTGTTTCATCACATCCTGCCCCGGCGGTCTGCTGCTGTCTCCACCCTACCGCCGGCTGCAGCCCCTCTGTCTGCTCGTCGCCGAGGGCGCCCTCCTGCTGCCTCCACCTCCGCTCCAGCTCGGCCACAGCAGCAGCCTTCACAATGGCTGTGCGAGAAGTCATGGTCCTGCAGGCGAAGGACGCGATAGAGCCGGTCCCTCCAGCCGAGATTAAATCAGGGTTCTACAGCCCCTACTTCATCGTACCCAAGAAAGGCGGTGAGTTACGACCAATCTTGGACCTGCGCATTCTGAACCGGGCCCTTCACAAGCTCCCGTTTAGGATGTTGACGGAGAGACGCATCTTTCAATGAATCGACGTCTTTCTGCATTCGATTGGTTTGCACAGACCGTTTCTCCGCCGTTCGAAGGGCGAGCATACTTCCAGTACATCCTCGACCCCGTTTCTCCGCTTTGCCTTGTGTCTTCACCAAGGTGTAGGAGGCAGTCCCACTAAGGGAAGCAGGTATTCGCATTCTCAACTACCTCGGACTGGCTCAAGCCCAGTCTCGAGCACTGTTGGCGAAACAGGGATCGGTCTCAGTCACCCAGCCAGTTGGGGCCTCAACTGGGAGAGCATTCTCTCCCCTACGCAGGGATCTCTTTTCTCGGCAAGTTGGACTCGGTCAACCTCACAGGTCTCTCAATAGAGCATCGCGGTTCCACCCTTTCAGAGGCCCCATCTCTGGTGATCCTTCCCCTGGACCGGGTGGAGAATCTCTTTTTGGGACTGGCTGTCTTTGGAGTGGACTCAGAGTACTACAGCAGGGCATGTACCGTGCGACTGTTGCGAGCCTACGCTTGCAGCCTGCCACAGTCGAGCCGAGTTCGCTTCGCGCCGTTCAGTCCCAGGCGAGCTCCTCTCAATGCCCTTCGGGAAATGGCGACTCTACTCCTGCTTGCACTGGCCTCCATCAAGAGGGTTCTCGGGGACCTCACACGCCCATTTGGTTCCCAGGTTCCTCGACAGATTCCTCTGTCTCCTTTCTCAGCCCTAGAGTTTGGACGAGCGGATTCCCTAGAGGTAGTCAACACCATCCTGAGGCCCTCACGCCTGGCTGTTCATGTGCCCAAGGTTCCCTCTATTCCCTTCAGAGACCATGTGGTGAGCGAGCGTGCTGGGTCGTCAGGTTCCTTAGCACTGCCTCCCGGAGGAGGCAGACCCAGCCCTAGCTTTGCTTTGTCCCGTCCGAGCATTAAGATGCTACATCTTTTTCCATGTTTTCCATGTTTTTCCAGTAGACTTCCTGCTACTTCCAAAAAGAGGGTTACAATCACCTCCATTCTTCCATATGCACCTGACTATTGTCCATATGTGTGACTGCTTCTGAACCTCCCTCGGGAAGGTCGGGGCTTCCACGGCGTACCTGTTCTAAGCTGAATGGGTACGTTTTTTCAGTGGTTACAGAGATCAATATATCAAAAATACAGAAGTGATCAGATAATGATACATCCTTAATAACAATGGATGAAATGTTTGTGAAGTGTGTCCATGATTGTGTGTGGGTCCATGCACATGCTGAATCAGGTCAAACGTGTTTAAAACAGTTATAATTTATTTGATAGTTTTGATTTCTGCATTATCTATGTGAATATTAAAATCTCCTGCAATAGTAAAACAGTCAGACTCTGAGGAAATTATTGATAACAGTTATGTGAACTTTTCAACAAAGGCTGGAGAGTATTTTGGAGGCCTGTAAATAATGATAAAAAGAATGTGTGGAGCACCTTACAGCACAATACCTAGGTATTCAAAAGACAAGTACTGACAAAATGACACTTGCTTGCATTGGTAAACATCTTTAAAAAGAGCAGCTACACCGCCACCTCTCCTAACAGTCCGGCAAACACTTGTAAAATTGAAGTTAGGAGGGGCTGTTTCATTTAGGACTGTTGTACTGCAGGTGTCTTCTAGCCATGTTTCTTTAAGAAACATAAACTCCAGGTTGTTTGTGGTTATTAAATCATTGATCAGAAATTATAATTTTTTTAGTGAGCAAATGTTTAAAAATACTAACTTGATGGAATTACATTTAGTCTCAACAGCAATCTTAGACTGATGCATTAGAGGCCACAGATTTGATGGGTCAGCCGTACGGCTTGAGAAGGCCTTGGACTTTCTATCACGTGATAAAACGGCGGGGAAAGAGCAGCATCCATGCACTACGTAAAAGTGCGGGGAGCCAGGGACAGCCCAAAGGGGAGGACCGTGTATTGATAAGCCACTCCGTCGAAGGCGAATCTCAAGAACCGCCTGCGAAAAGAACCAGTCCCCTGGGCATATTTGCGAGAGGATCTGCTTCGATGTAATCATCCTGAACGGCCGTTTCATAATGGCGCGATTCAGATGTCTGAGATCGAGAATGGGTCTTAGACCACCATCCTTCTTGGGGACGAGGAAGTAAACTCAAACACTTCAGTGCGCAGGACGTGAGTGTTGCTGCTCTGGGGCGGACTATTCCAAACCCAGCTCCTCCAGGACGTTAGACAGGACGTGGAACAGATAGGCGTCCATGCCTGGGCTGGATGCACTGGGCGCGCAGAATGCAAGGGGGCGAGGTCGTGGTACGATCCCGACAGCTCCTCCGCATCTGAAGCCACCAATGACAGGCTGTCGTCCATCTCGCCATCATCGTTTCCACCGAATGAAACCAGATCGCTCACAGCAGTAGACAGAGCGATTAGAGGAGAAGGCTTCGAGTCTCATAGAGCGAAGATCTTGTAGTCATCACTGAAAGGAGAACAAATTTGAGGAGCTTTGGCGAATGCCCGCATTACATAACCAGAAGCCCCTCCCATACTGGCAGGCTTTGTCGGGTTTTCCAGCCATAGGCTGTGCAGCTCCGCTGCCGAGCCATTGGTTCATTTTCAGCCCACTACACAAACAAATGGCCGTGCAGTTACACTGCATTATTAAAAAAAAGGCTTCAGTATCGGAGAAAAGGGAGTTTCCCCTAGCATCTTAAATAAGATGCAGTACAAAGTGTAGTATCGATAAGGAACAACTGTTTTTGCTTCACTTCAGCATTGTGCTGAAGCTCAGTGGTGGGTGGGCTTTCAAAACCCAAAGTGAATGTCCAGTTCTCTCTTTCACAAAGGACAAATAAAGTGACGCACAGCAGCAATTGTTGTTTCTACAACCCTATCCACTAAATCAGAGGCAGTGAGACTAACCAATTACAGAGAAGGAGATAATCTGAGGCCATTATTTACTCTAGAGCCTCAGTGTACGGCGGTTAATAAGGCTGGGAAACAACATAAACTCCCCCTGAAGCCTTAGACTGAGGCTGGGGGTTTCTCCTAGCATAAAACAGCTCATTAGTATCCAGTCTATACACTTGTTGTTTTTAATACTGCCAGGTGCCTGGGTCTTTAAAGTAGATGGTAAAAATATTTGTTTTACATGTATTGGAGAGGTTTATGGAGATTCTAGACTGAACTGCATCCTCTGTTATTAAACTAAGCTTCTTGCCTTTGCTTTCATGTACTGTATAGTATAAAAGCTAAATACTATGTGATCGATCACTAAGCCTTTTGACATGATTAATATAGTTAATTTAAATATGAAAGTTACAATAACTTTTACAACTATAGGCCTTTTATAACCAGGAATTGATTTTGCGACAGCCAAGGCATGTTTCTGGTAGTGATATAGTAGTGGCAAATGTATGCATGTGTCGCCGAAGTCTCTTATGCTTTCCGTGGCTGCAAATATTTGATCAAAAATATAGTAAAAACAGCAATATTTTACAATATTATTACAATTTATGCTGTTTAGGCTAAGGTCTTCTGAATCATAAACAATAATATGGTACAGCAGTGCCAATAACGGACAGCACAGAGGAGGAGTTTTCCTGCCACTCCCACTAATTTGGCCCTGGCAGCTTTGACTGTTGCTCAGCAACCCTTGCCTGAAGCTAACTAAAAGGATCACACATATTTGACATCCCAGGTGTTTTATGTGGTATTCACCAGGAGTGTCAAATTTGTGACAAAATCGTAAACCATAACATACAAGTACAGTTCTCTCAAAGCAGAGTAATGCTGTTCCAGATAGTCAGTGTTGGGAAGGTTACTTTGGAAATGTAATAGGTTACAGATTACAAGTTACCCTACTTAAAATGTAATAAGTAGTGTAACTTTTCAATTACTTTATAAAAGTAAAGTAACTGATTACATTTGATTACTTTTTTATTACTTTTCTAAATTTCTAATGTTTTCAACTGTCAATCATTTTTAAACATGTAAACCAGGCAGGGTTAACCTTACAGTAGTGCTCAACACTGACTACTGTCAGACTTTCCAAATCCTTCATCACTTGAATTAAGATGATAATATTATAATTTTAAAGGAGACAGTGGATGCAAAATATCTTCATTTGCATATAAATATGTCTTTGCAGTGTGGACACAATCACCCTACAATGGTAAAAATGAACTCCTTTTTCAATCCCCCCAAAAGCCTAAACAGTCTCAATTATCAAGCCATTTTGATTTTGTAGTGAATAACCACCCTCAATACCACGACTTAAGTGAGACCCTTGTGCAAGGCACCGAATCCCCAACTGCTCCCCGGGCGCCGCAGCATAAAAGGCTGCCCACTGCTCCAGGTGTGTGTTCACGGTGTGTGTATGTTCACGGTGTGTGTTTGTGCACTTGGATGGGTTAAATGCAGAGCACAAATTCCGTGTATGGGTCACCATACTTGGCCACACATCACTTCACTTTCACTAAATTAGTTTATTTCTGGCTGCGTAAATCATTTTACTCCAGACTGCTTTCTGAATGAGGGACAATTCAAGGCAAGTTTTGTTAAAAAGTTCAAACTAAAGGATGGATCAGCAACCGTTGTTCGTGATCCAGCTACACATCCAGAAGAAGTAAGTTTGACACTTTATATTTTTTTATGATTATCTGCAAATCGCCTTTGCTCTTCCACAGAAGAGAGGGGTGGATGAGCAGAGCTCATTAACATGTAAAGAGATATGCACCGAAACGAGTCGCTGTGTTCTTTTACACGCCCACCAAGACCATTTCAAAATTACCCTAAAGAATCATACCAACTTGTGGAAAATGGGCATCTGATGTCCTCTTTGAAGCACAGCCACCTCAAAATCAGACTTACTTCAAAATCATTATGAGGTTAAATACAGATTTAAAATCATAACAAGAAATATTGTAATAGCTATGATACTGATTTTGAAATCAAATCTTTGCATAGCTATGACAGGAAACACTGGAATCGAATGATGCCTTAGAAAAAAACAGTTTATCTTAAAAAAAAACATATACATAAACCCATATAGGAAATTTAAGACTTATTGGATAAGCATGTTATAGACTTCTGAAACATTGGTATTTCATATTTTAGAGCAGTCACTGCAATTTATGAAATAAATAAATAAAATCTGTATGTGGGAGTGTGTGTGAAAAAATCAGATGTAACCCTCTTTGTAATCCTTAACATTTTCATAAGTAACTGTAATTTAATTACACATCTTTTCTTAGTAACTGTAACTAATTACAATTACTTTAATTTTGTAATTAAATTACGTAATTCTGTTACATGTAACTAGTTACTCCCCAACACTGCAGATAGTAATCCTGAAACAACCTATCCACAAGAGGAAACTGAGGATGATATTGAAGAGGAAGAAGATAACATCCCATGTTGTGTTAATAATGTGGATAATTTATAACTTGACTTGTTATCTTCAGTTTATCAACTGCCTGAATCAAGGAAATATTCAACCTGCTGAAACTGGTGTGAACATTAGACGTCCAGAAGAGAGAATTAATTTATGAATGTGTTCAGATCACACTTTCTCAATACAAGCACTTAATCCACTGCAGTTAGTGAGAAATACAACGTCATAGAAGTGAATGCTCCAATTAACACAGCCAAATATGCCAGAGCTGTTTTTTAAAAACATTAGAAAGAACTTTGTAATTAATGAAGATAATAAAATGACTTTGACTGTGAGCTAAGATTCTATCACTTCAGGTGTCAGCACACGCAAGCGTATTTAAAAGTAACACATTGGTCAAAACACTGTTGAATCAGAAATGTATCATTTAAATTATACAGTAACAAAATACAGGTGCATCTCAATAAATTAGAATGTCGTGGAAAAGTTTCAGTAATTCAACTCAAATTGTTAAACTCGTGTATTAAATAAATTCAGTGCACCAAGACTTAAGTAGTGTAAGTCTTTTGTTCTTTTAATTGTGATGATTTTGGCTCACATTTAACAAAAACCCACCAATTCACTATCTCAACAAATTAGAATACTTCATAAGGCCAATAAAAAAAAGTTTTTTAGTGAATTGTTGGCCTTCTGGAAACTATGTTCATTTACTGTATATGTACTCAATACTTTGTATAGGCTCCTTTTGCTTTAATTACTGCCTCAAATCGGCGTGGCATGGAGGTGATCAGTTTGTGGCACTAATGAGGTGGTATGGAAGCCCAGGTTTATTTGACAGTGGCCTTCAGCTCATCTGCATTTTTTTGTCTCTTCTTTCTCATTTTCCTCTTGACAATACCCCATAGATTCTCTATGGGTTAAGGTCTAGTGTGTTTGCTGGCCAGTCAAGCACACCAACACCATGGTCATTTAACCAACTTTTGGTGCTTTTGGCAGTGTGGGCAGGTGCCAAATCCTGCTGGAAAATGAAATCAACATCTTAATAAAGCTGGTCAGCAGAAGGAAGAATGAAGTGCTCCAAAATGTATTGGTAAACGGGTCCAGTGATGTTGGTTTTCAAAAAACACGATGGACCATCACCAGCAGATGACATTGTACTCCAAATCATCACAGACTGTAGAAACTTAACACTGGACTTCAAGGAACTTGGGCTATGAGCTTCTCCACCCTTCCTCCAGACTCTAGGACCTTGGTTTCCAAATGAAATACAAAACTTTCTCTCATCTGAAAAGAGGACTTTGGACCACTGGGCAACAGTCCAGTTCTTCTTCTCCTTAGCCCAGGTAAGACGCCTCTGACGACAACTGTAGCCAAATTCCTTGACACGTCTGTGTCTTGATGCCTTGACTCCAGCCTCAGTCCATTCCTTGTGAAGTTCACACAAATTCTTGAATCGATTTTGCTTGACAATCCTCATAAGGCTGCGGTTCTCTCGGTTGGTTGTGCATCTTTTTCTTCCACACTTTTTCCTTCCACTCAACTTTCTGTTAGCATGTTTGGATACAGCACTATGTGAACAGCCAGCTTCTTTGGCAATGAATGTTTGTGGCTTACCCTCCTTGTGAAGGGTGTCAATGATTGTCTTCTGGACAACTATCAGATCAGCAGTCTTCCCCATGATTGTGTAGCCTAGTGAACCAAACTGAGAGACCATTTTGAAGGTTTAGGAAACCTTTGCAGGTGTTTTGAGTTGATTGAGTTTGCAGGTGTTCTGAGAAGAGACGATGACAACCCTTCGAAGGACCTCAGAGGAAGCCAATCATCAGCGATTATACTGACTTAACCGAATTTTGCCATAAATGGTGGATCAGCACCTAGAGACAACCTCTACAGCCCTGAACGTCAGCGGAGTCTAGGACACATAGATGAGCCCTAGAGACAGATCTCCAGTGAGGAACTCGTCACCTAGACATCCATCGGGTAAAGACCACTGGAACCAGTGGACCACTTACACTATGACTTTGAAGCAGTTGGAACAAACTACTGGTTCGTCTGGCCAGAGGGGAACTGGCTGAGGAGCTCAGTCTCCTCTCCTGACTGAGCCTGGTTTCTCCCAAGGTTTTTTCTCCATTCTGTCACCGATGGAGTTTTGGTTCCTTGCCGCTGTCGCATCTGGCTTGCTTAGTTGGGGAATCTTCATTTCCAGCAAAATCATCGACTTGATTGCACAGATATTATTTAAACTGAACTGAGCTGGACAATGCCATTACTAAATTCAATAATGAAATGCATTCAGCTGAAAATTGAGTGTTAAATCCTGTCATTTTACATTATTGACACAATTTTCCTATTTGATATTGTGCAGTGCTTTGTTACAATTTGTATTGTTAAAAGCGCTATATAAATAAAGGTGACTTGACTTGACTTGATTAGCTTATTGACATGTCACCATATTCTAATTTGTTGAGATATTGAATTGGTCTGTTTTTGTTAAATGTGAGCCAAAATCATCACAACTAAAAGAACCAAAGACTTAAACGACTTACGTCTGTGTGCATTGAATTTATTTAATTTACGATTTTAACAATTTGAGTTGAATTACTGAAATAAATGAACTTTTCCACGACATTCTAATTTATTGAGATGCACCTGTAAGCAAGGTAATTTTGTTCTGTTTCGATAATATACTGTTTTGACCACTTCTACTTCCCATCAACATAAAGAAACCCCTTCCAACCTCGAGAGCATGTGAAAGTCTCTTCAGCACTTCAGGATTGTTATTTAGTCCCAGAAGAGCAAAACCAAATGGCAGCAATTTTGAAAATCTGCACTTGTTTAAGCTGAGCACGAAGTTTCACCATTCTGAAAATAAAATGATTTTTGGAGGGAAATGAGAATCTTTCCTGATTGTTTACAAGTAATTATTCTGAGAATAACAAAATACATAACAAGGTCGGCACACAGTAGCAATCTAACTTTGCTTTCCAACTACTTTAAATGGTTTCTCACCAGAAACGTGATGTTTCGAGCTGTTTGCCTTTTTTGTGCATATGATCGTGCCATGGTTCTGGGAATCATCATGACTGGTAATAAACATAACATTCTGTGATGCAGTTCAATAGAAAATGCTGAATTATTTTAGGTAAGTGATTTCAACAAAATGTATTGGTTGTATGTTGATTTCATAGGACACATAAATATTTTTATTAAATTACATATTACAGTCTTTTATCACTCTTATTTTATAAAAAATATAGATAATTTTAATTATTCAATTTTTTCCACTTTTTATTTAATATATGGACTTATTGACTTGACAAGATAGTAAAGAGATCTCACACACCATGCTAAACTGTTACTTTATGGACTGAAAACTATTTGTTATAAAATTAATTGTTTAAACAGGTGCAGGAAGGAGCTGCAGTACATCTACCAATAGTAAATGTGTAGTTGGCAAACAATAAATCCATGGGCTTTTTTTCCAGCACTATAGTTTACAGTTTAGATGAATGCACTTTCTTTAAGTTTCTCACCATTTGTATTACTATTATCTTTTAAACAGTCCTGCTGTGTGACAAATTAATTTGAAAAAGTACAAATTATGTATGAGGTCATAAAAGCGAGTGCATCATAATTGCTGTTTAAAGTAGTTTTAGATGGAGTAAGTTACACACTGTACAAACATTCCCAGAAGTATTTCAACTACCAAAATAGTATTGCATGATAATGGAGATAACTCATCCTCCTCATCATTCTGATGATACACAGTGTATTGGGAAGGCCACATGGATCTGAATTCAAATAATTACTCACTGAGCTCCCAGCAATTAGCACCTGAATGAACCTCCTCATATGAACATCAATAAGGTTGATGATGTGGATCAAAAGACTGCGTGTAGCACATTAAATGTTTAAAATAATAATATATAAATGTTTTACACCAGTCTTGACAACTTCACAGTCTATATGCAGAAGCATGCTGAATAGAAGTACGCCTACAGTACCTTGGTCTTCTTGTTTCCTAGGTGCTGTCTTTCTCTGTGAAATAAGAGAAGGGAGAGAATATCATTAACAGATTCTCTGCAATATGAACACACTCAGTTATTACTATCTGCTTTTTGCAACACTTGTAAAAATATTGTCAAAGTGAATTAACTCACTGACACAAAGAAACAATCTAACATCGATTCTGTTATTCCTGTTTAAAGGGGTCATATGATGCTAATTTAAAGATAATTATTTTGTGCATTTGGTATAACAGAATATGTTTACATGCTTTGATGTTCAAAAAACACATTATTTTTCAAATACTGTACATTATTGTAGTTCCTCTATTCCCCGCCTCTCTTAAACGCATCATTTTCTACAAAGCCTCTCCTTCCGACAAGTGCAGTCTGCTCTGACTGGCCAGATAACACAGTGCATTGTGATTGGCTAAACACCACAAGCGCGCATCGGAAATGTAACACCCCTTACCATAATCGCAAGCTTCAGCTTTCAAAATAAATATAAAGACAGTTAATAATGTCCTTAGTTTTACCATCAGTTCAAGCCCGAGAGGTGAACAGAGTCACGTGACAGACACAGTGATGATACTCATATGTATTTTCAGTACACAAGCCACGGTTAAGACAGCTGACTCCACTGTGATGTGATGTGATGTGACCCTCTCTCTCTCTCTCTCTCTCTCTCTCTCTCTCTCGCTCACACACACACACGACGCGTTACACTACACTATGCAAGAATCCGCATTTGAACAGTCAATAGTAAATACATCCACTAATAACAAAACATACTTACAGTCGCTGATTCAGAAGCGCCAGATTGCCATAGCAAAGTCGGAATTTACCCATTTTTTTAAATAGCCTTTGTGCACAGCCAGCCTTGTACTCTCCTAGGTTCACAAAACTGTCATCCATAAAATGCGTTGCACAAATTTTAACATTTGGGTTGTGCTGTTCTGTTGTAAACAAATCTTAACAATGATTCCTAATTGCATCTACTTTCGGAAGGCCAAATAAAGTGCTTTTGCTTTCGCATATCACAAAGCATCTCCATGACATGGCTGCATCAACACTACTGCAGTTACAGAAAACACCCCTTCTTTCTTTGCGTGCATATTTGGGCGGCATTGCACAAATATTTCTACATTGTGACGTAGACATGTGGGGGCGTTTTAACCCGGCCTGAATCAGCCTTCTCTTTTAGATGGAATAAATCCTTTTGTGGGAGACTTTGAGCTTTGAAACTCTGCAGATCGTATACATGCACAAACAGCTACATAACACACTAAAGAAAAGGAAAACAAGAAATTATGAACTAAGATGGTGCCGCAGATGGCAGTTCTTTGCTCTTCAGTGTTTGAACTGTTTTTGTTTGTTTTTCCTGTTTTTTGTTTCTTAAACACGATCAGTTTGACCAGAGATGACCTGCTGAACATTCGGCAGAACACACCAAAAAGTTTTTTTCAAAGTTTTTTTATTATTCTGATGTTTTGCTGGACATTGTAGTTGGCGGAGCCGTAGCTCTGGTCAAACGCTTCAGAACGCGTAGACGGGGGAAGCGAGTCGGCGCGCTTGTGAAACTTCATCAGCTCGGATTTAGAACGGCATTGCCTAGCATCCATCTAGCGAATCTCCGCTCTCTACCAAACAAAACGGACAAACTCCTTCTGCTCTCCCAGACAAACAAGGATTTTTCAAGCTCTGCTGCTCTGTGTTTCACGGAAACCTGGCTGAACGACGCCATACCGGACAGCGTGCTACATCTGCCTAACTTCCAGCTGATCAGAGCAGATCACAACGCAGAATCAATGGGGAAATCGCGCGGCGGCGGGATGTGCTTTTACATCAATGAGAGATGGCATACAGATGTAACTGTGTTAAAGAAGATGTGCTGTTCTGATCTAGAAATGCTCTTCATTAACAGCAAGCCATTTTATTCGCCTTGGGAGATTTGTTTGTTCATTTTCATGAGTGTCTACATTCCACCGCAAGCGAACACGAGATCAGCTTTACAGAAACTCGCTGATCAGATCACAGAGAGTGAGCAACAACACCGGACTCTATTTGAATAATTCTCTGGGACTTTAATAAAGCAAATATCTCTTGCGAACTGCCAAATTACAGACAGCACATCACATGTCCCACCAGAGACAAATATAAAGGATGCATATCACTCTGTCCCACGAGCAGCTTTAGGACTCTCTGATCACTGTTTAGTTAATTTCATACCGACCCACAGGCAGAAACTTAAATCTGCTAAACCTGTATTAAGAACTGTTAAAAGATTAACTAATGAAACAGAGCGGGATTTACAAGCCTGTTTCGACCTTACTGATTGGACTGTTTTTGTTCTAATGCAGGTTTCAAAAAAACACCCCACACCCACCATGAACACCTCTCCACACAACCATTAACACCTCCAGCAACCCCCCTCTCCCCCACACCTGCAATTCAGATCAGTGAAGATGACATTCACCAGGTCTTCAGAAAGAACAAAAGAAGGAAAGCACCAGGCCCAGACTGTGAGTTACCAGCCTGCCCAAAAACCTGTGCTGACCAGCTGGCCCCAATCTTCACACAGATCTTCAACAGATCACTGGGGCTACGTGAAGTCCCCTCATGCTTCAAACGCTCCACCATCATCCCTGTCCCAAAGCAACCCAAAATTACTGGACTTAATGGCTACAGATCTGTGGCTCTAACGTCTGTGGCCATGAAATCATTTGAAATACAGGTTTTAGCTTATCTGAAGGCCTCTGCACTCTAATAACTGTCTGGTTCAGCTCAGCAACCAAATCTGACCTCAGAAGACTGCTGAGCGAGTCATTGGTACAACCCTCCCCACTCTCCAAGAAATGTACTTATTCGGAGTGGGCAAAAGGGCTGGCAAAATCACTCTGGACCCCTCGCATCCAGCACACTCACTCTTTGAACTGTTGCCGACACAGGAACAGTTTCTTCCCTCAGGCAATCCATCTCATGAACACTTGACATTAAACGTGGAACACACAACACTTTTATACATTATTTATTCACCACTCATCAAATTTTCACATATCACAACTGTACATACATAATTGTCTATATTATATATTGTGTTTTTGCTATTTTGTACATTGCCTATTTGTATATTATTCGTTTATTATCAGTGTCCTGTCCTGTTGCTGACTTTCTGTTGCACTGTGGAGCTTCTGTCACTATAACAAATTCCTCGTATGTGTAAACATGCCTGGCCAATAAAGCTCATTCTGATTCTGAAATCGCATCATATGACCCCTTTAAGACTGCATTCTGTCAGCAAAATGAACATACATTTAAATGAAAATATACTTCAGAAAGCATTATACAATAATTTACTCTTTGGATTCTTCCAAATATCCATAAAGGAAGATAATTTGATATTTCAGTCTGGAAATACCATCTTTGAAGTGTATTATATGGACAGACTATTTAGATTTAGATTAATTTGTCAGTGGTTTCACCTGTGGTTTTTGAACAGCAGCACCTGAAATCATAATGAAAGAGTAAAAGAAACATTTTAAAGGCAGCAAAAAGGCTGTACATGTACAAATTACAATTCTGTGGCATTATTTTAGAGTCTAAAGTTTAGACAGCAAGTAAATACAGTATAATTATTTGCTTTATATCTAGAGAGCCACACAAAGGGGATATTCACACAGATTGTTCTGTTCTTTAATTTATTATGATTTGTTTGTTTATGTTACTATTAGTGTTGTTATTGCTGCTTTGTACTATTCTCTTAGTATGTTAAATATATGTATGCATGCACGTTTGTATGTATATATACAGTATATATATATATATATATATATATATATATATATAAAAGAAGGCTGTGAAAATAAACCTGCATTATTAATCCTTTTGACCTAATATTTTCAAAATAATTCACAGGAATCTAACCTTTAACTAATCTAACTAAAACAATTGAAAATGGGGTAAAATCTCATTATGAAATAAAACATTTTTCTCAAATACACATTGGACACAATTACTGGTAGGCTACCCCTAGAAATTCTTATGAGTAAAATATCTGTGAAGTATATTCCCATTCATATTTACAATTTTGAGCACACCAGGGTCATTATGAACATGAAATTATCCAGCCATGGCTTCCTGATTCACAGCAATAAAATAGGAGGGAAAACAAAGGCCAAATTCCCTTAATCATCCATCACAATGAGAAAACCCAAAGAATATATTTCTGATGTGCAGCAAAATATAACGTCTCGGTTACGTATGCAACCCTCGTTCCCTGAAGTAGGGAACGTAGACATCACGTCGGATGTCCGACGAATTGGGATCTCACTTAGAGAGACCAATCCACTTTGAGTGTAAACTAAATGAGCCAATGCACATTGGCATGCGATTATTGCATACAGTTGCCGCTGATCACAGCGTGAGTATAAGTAGGCAGCAGGTGCATCGCATATTCAGGTTTTCGCTGAGGAGCCGAACCGGGATCCGGCCGTTCAGCAGGGTGGTACAGCAGCCGTGGCGATGGGATGTGACGTCTCCGTTCCCTCCTTCAGGAAACGAGGGTTACATACGTAACCGAGACGTTCCCTATCAGTTGGTCACTCTCGACATCCATCGGATGACCGACGAATTGGGATCCCTACAAAAAGGCCACGGATACTGCCCCTTCCAGTTTCCCATGGAAGCCTCTGACGAGCAGGCTGGGCGCTGCAACCGGCGGACGGGTGGAGGCAGCAGCTGCCTGCCGAGGCAGGACGTGTTGAATCACCTCAGTCTGCTCCTGTGCAGCTGGGAACTGCTGGGCCATGTGCATGTCCCTCAGTGCTTTTAACCTGAATAACCTGCAGTAACGCCGTAGCGTAAGGTGGAGGCAGCATCTCCACAGGCCACATAAGCATCGCCGGAGAGACCAGACGAGTAACTAAAGGCCCGGAAGAGAAGGCACGGTTTGCCCTGCCGGGTAGAGACGGTATAAGGACACATTTGCATCACAACCGACCGCTCCACCAGGGGGACCCCAGTATACCCCCTAGCTGCATCACCGAGGGTGGTGAGGGAGGAGGAGTTAGCAGGTCAGTTTCTGGCAGTAAAATGTGCCGTCCGCGACCTGTAAGCTCTTCATGCACTTCCGGGAGAGGCACCCGGGGCAGGGAGCTGAGAACCAGCACAAGCTACCCCGAGAAACCAGTCGTCCAACCTCTAGAGTTCAGGACTCGGTGGAGGTCTCCACTCGAGCCCTACCCTTTCGGCGGCCCGGGGAAGCATAGCCGTCATTTCCAGATCGGACTCAGGCATTGCTACCGCCGGAGCAGCAGCGCAGCCGAGTCTTCCTCTCCAGAAGCTCCAGGTCACACTCCGATGCAGCGATCGACATCCGGTCGTCGGGAGGAGCGCCAAGGATACTGCTGGTACGCTCCATGTAGAGTGCCCAGCACATTCCATTGGCAGCTCAACTGGTTGCGGAGCGCAAAAGGAGTGATGGTCCCTTGAGGGTTTGCCACCACTGTAATCCTCAGACCAAGTAGACCTCGCCTGTCTGTAGCCAGGACGAGAACTAGATCGAGACGGAGACAACGGAGGCAACCTTTGTCGAGGTAACGGAGCCTGGCCGCAACTCCGAGATGAGCATCCACAATGAGAAGATGACTCATCCACGAATGCCACCTCAGCGTGCTTACTGCCCAGGCACGTGAGGCAGCGATCGTGACCATCACCCATCGCCAGGCAACGACTGCATCCAGAAACGCACGGGTGACATGTTATCTGAAGCAAGACCCAACTTGTCTTTATAAAGACGTAACATCAAGTTTGCCAGATACAACATCGTCTTTAAAAAGACGCACCCGTGAATGCTCTTTTAGGGAAAAAGCTCTTTTAGCGCGCTGAAGCGCACAGGGGAGATGGTCATCTGCAACACAAACAGGGGGTACTACAGCCTGATGTATGCAGTCCACTCGACACGGGAAGAACCACCACCGCTGTAGTGCCGTACCACCAGCATGAGAGTCTTCCAAAGAGCGTGCTCAACTCGTTGAGTTCACTCGTCAGCAGAAGTCAGGAGCAGAATGATGTAACAGCCCGGCTCCGAAGCGAAAAACTGAATATGTGATGCAGCTGCTGCCTACTTATACTTACGCTGTGATCAGCGGCAGGTGTATGCAATAATCGCATGCCAATGTGCATTGGCTTGTTTAGTTTACACTCGAAGTGGATTGGTCTCTCTAAGCGAGATCCCAATTCGTCGGTCATCCGACGTGACGTCGAGAGTGACCGACTGATAGGGAACTCAGATTCACATATTAGAAGGTGACTTTAAGTAAAGAGCTAGAGCAGTGAAAATTCCCATTTCCACCATCAGGGCAATAATTAAGATTTAGTTTGGGAGGGTTTCAAAAAAAGAAAATAGAAAATGCTCTCATCCAAAAACAAACTCCAGCATATTCAGTTATCAGACACAACTGGAACTTCAAACGGGACCGGCTTCTGTGGTCAGATGCAACTAAAAAAAATGTGCTTTTTAGCAGCAAACACTCAAGATAGGTTTGGTGAACACAGAGATAAAAAGTAGTCCATGTGTACAATAAAATATACTGCTGTATTTTAATGTTGCGGGCCTATATTTCTTGTTTAGATATATGGCATCTTTGATTATATAAAATACCAACCAATAAACAATTAAAAAGTGACTGACTCTGTTAGAAATATTATAGTGGGCCATGTTTGGATATTCCCAATGGAAAATAATCAAAAAACAAACCTTAAAAACAACACAAAAATGGGTGACTGGGAATAAAATGCTTCTGCTATGGCCATTCCAGTTCCCTGACCTGAACCCTATAAAAAAAGAGTGGGGTGAACTGAAGAGGAGAAGCACCATCATGGAACTGGGAATCTGAAGGGTCTGGATTGATTCTGGGTGAAGGAATGTTCTCTGATCTCTTGTCAGGTGTTCTCTAACCTCATCAGGCATTATAGGAGAAAACTCAGAGCTATTATTTTGGCAAATGGGGGTTTAAAAAAGTATTAAATAAAAGGGTACCATTAATTGTGTCCAATGTGTATAAGAGAAAAACATTTATTTCATAATATTTCAACCCATTTTATATTCTTATTCGCCAATGAAAGGTTAGATATTTGTGATTTGTATTTAAAATAAAATATAAAAAGGATTAACAATACTGATTTATTTTCACAGCTTTCAGTGAAAATAATATATACATACATACATACATACATACATATATTCACATCTGAGCTTTTATTCCTATAGTAAAAGAATATTCGATCTCTGTTACCTTCAGACTATGGTATGACAGTTACATTACAACATTCATTTAAATATTTATGGTATGTCTCAAAACCCATGAATCTCTGACATACAAAATGAATCTGAAATTATCTGGGTATAAATTCCAAAAATACATATAATTCTTTGAACAGTGAAATGCCAACTTGGTTAATGTAGAGGCTCTTTACTGACCATTACTTGCCCTTCCACAGGCTCCTAGTTTTCCAAGACAACCCTTATGAGCCCCGTTTCCGCATTTAGGACAAAGGTAGCCTTGGTAAAAAATTCCCCTGAAGAGCAGAAGGACCATGGTGTCAGCGCTGGTTTCATTCAGTTACATAAAGCATAAATGACTATATTTACATGGACATCAGTAATCTAAGTATTTACCTTATTCTGAATAAGACAATATTATGATTAAGGTGTTTACATGAATTGCTTTTAGAATAATCCTTTCATGTTCCCGTTTTACATGTTATAGTACATAGATCGATTAATGGCATTACGTCACCAAGCGAGAATTTCACGTATAAACATATAGTTCGTCTTCGTGATGATGCCATATACAGTTTTGGGTGTTTCATTTTTTCTTTTATGAAAGCTCCAATAGCAGTTAATTATTTATACGCGCATACAGATAAAGGCGGTGTTGAAGCTCTTTTATTTGCCATCAAATGGTTGACCACTGCCGTGTGGGTCTCCTGTTGCAAAATGCGGCGAAAAGTCCTACACGACGGTAATAGTTTGATTAAGGTGTTTAAATCTCTGTACTGCACTTCAATAATGTGACTAAAATTGGAATACTCCACATGTCTTAATTCGTTTTGTGTTTACTTCGATTGTGACTTTAGCCGGATTAAGGTAATCAAAAAGCTCTGTTTACATGGTAGATCCTTAATCAGAGTATTGTCTTAATGATTCATGGTTGGTGGGCAGAGCATGGAAAGGACTTGACGGGATATATTTTCCCTATCAGTAATTTCCATGTGCAACCATACTGAGTTGTCAGGCCCATCCCTGTCGCCTCCTTGGTTAGTTGTCTCTATGGTGAGAGCCTGCTGCTCCCTGTTGGAACATGTGATCCCCTTCTAAGCTGGATCCCATTCCTTAGGAGCAGCGAGCTCATAAAAGACTCTCCTGCATTAAAGGGAGCACTGCCCAACTGCCTAGATGGGGCATCACTTGGCAGTGCTCCCTTTAACGCAGGAGAGTCTTTTATGAGCTCACCGCTCCTAAGCAGATCATGTGAGTCCTCTGGTCTACCTGAGAGTTAAGAATTCTGCCCCAGCCACTCCAAGTTGTTATGCCACCTTCTGTCTCCCTGGTGGGCTGCTTTCGGTTGAGCTAGCAGTGCTCCCCTCACCATAGAGGGTCAACTATGAGCACGCCGCTCCCAACCGAGCGTTGAGTTGAGCTCTCGTTCTGTGGGTCAAGTTCTGCGCTTCTTAGAGCTCCATTAAGCAACATTAAGCCAGGTTGTTAGGACTTTCTGCCTCCCTGTTAGGCTGCTCTGAAGGTCGAGCTTAGCAGTGCTCCCCTTGCTCTAGAGCAGAGGTTCTCAATTCCAGTCCTCGCGCCCCCCGCTCTGCATATTTTGCATGTCTCTCTTTGTTAACACACCTGATTCAGATAATCAGCTTGTTAGAAGTGCGCTCTATGCATGAACTGTGTTCCGATTGACATGCTCTCTACACAGAGTCCATTGCTCCCTACTCCCTGAGCAGGGGAAATCCGCTGAAGTTTACTTTATTTCGGAACATTCATTCATGGATTTGCGCTCCGCAACGTCTTCACGCATGGACGAGTGTGACATCATATACCTAAATATATACAATTTTAATTCACGTCTTGCACACTTGAATGGAATATATACGTTTGCTTCGAACTGGAATCATGGCGGAATATCCTGTGATGTCCACTTCGCAGGGCACTTACGTTCGAATGGAACAAACATCTGAAGCGATAAGAGTAACATACGAAATATGCAGAGCGGGGGGGCACGAGGACTGGAATTGAGAACCACTGCTCTAGAGGGTGACCTATGAGCACACTGCTCCCTCCTGAGCCTCTGAATTTCCCTCTCAGCCTCCCCAGAGCTCTGTGAGTTAGCAATACCAGGATGTTGGGCCCTTCTCTGCCTCCCTGGTAGGCTGTTCCTGTGGTTGAGCTTGTAGTGCTCCCCTTACACTAAGGGTCATCTACGAGAACACTGCTCCCAAGTAAAGCATCTGTGTCCCTCTCTCATTCAGAGAATTGGGTGCTTCGCTCCTTCAAGTTATGTATCTATCTTGTGACTAATCTGGTTGAGTTGGCGATACTCCCCTCAATTGGGGAGGAGTTTAATGAGGTCGCCAGTAGCGACTGAGGTTTCCAGTCCACATGTGCTCTGAGGATACAGGCTTTCCGCTGAACTAAGTAATTTCTCCCTTGAGCATTTCAGTCACATGGGGTTCCTAGGCCTGTCTCGGCCTCAGTAACACACATTTATGTCCAAACATCACGTAAAAGTGGATTTTGCAGAACAGGTGCCCTTTAAAGGAATCTCTTTGTTTCTGATTCCAAGCCTTCTACCTCTGCCCTGGGTTCAGGCTTTCTCAAGCCCAGCCCTTAACAGGTACGTTCGTTGGGTATGCAGCTCAGGCCTATGGCCAAAGGGGAATGTGCCATTGACAGACATCAAGGCATCCTAGGGGCAACTCCCATAACCTTGGTAGAATTGGTACTTAGTGCTCGCCTTGGTGTTTGGCATGCACTCTCCACAGCATGGGAATACCATTCCCCATAGCAACCGCTAGAGCACTGGTCTCAAACTCAATTATTGGAGGGTAAAAGCTCTGCACAGTTTAGCTCCAACCCTAATCAAACACACCTGATCCAGATAATCAAGGTCTTCAAGATCAATAGAGATTCCAAGCAGGTGTGATTTAGAGCTGGTTGGAGCTAAACTGTTCAGAGCTGTGGCCCTCCCGGAATTGAGTATGAGACCAATGCACTAGAGGATGCAGTACGAAGTTCGCTCAGAAGAGAACATCTCAAGTTACTTATGGCTACGTCTCTAGCATCATCGAGTAGAATCATAGAGTAGAACATTCCAAAAGCTGTCGTTTTGGCAGATTGCCTTCAATATAAGCTGTTTATAGACTAACAACAAAGTTTTGAGTTTTGAAACTAACAGGATGTTTTTTATACAATGACCTCTTATACGTATGTCAAAAGATCAAGGGAATTTTGGTTTCTTAGCTCATTACCCCTTTTAACTTATTTCAGCACACAAAATGTCTCAGAAGTGCAAAGTCAGCTCACCTGAGAAGCATATTACAGGAGCTGCAGCTGGTGGCCCTCTCAAAAGTGTGCATCCTGAAGTGGTGAGAGTTAAATGTGGCATTCTCAGGCCGAATATTAGATCTGAAATGGAAAATCAGAAATACGGTAAATCATTGGTTCAAAGTTGGCTGATTGGAAAAATGAGCATGTGACAAACTGTATGTTTAAGAGGACAGAGTGAACGGGGGCCAAGCGCTGGTGAATGTTTTGGCCCACGGGGCCAGGACCAGATTTCCAATTCTGGGCACGAATCAGAGCAGTGGGGAAGCTCTTTACCCGAATGACTCTAAGATTGATTCTTGCATCAAGAGAGCTGTGTGCATGCGGCAGGTGTAATTTGTTGTTTGAATGCACCCTTCAGATCATCACACAGTCAACCACACGTATATGTGCATGTACAGAAAAACATTTTTAAAGGGTGACATAAATCAAGCAGGAGAAGAAACATCATTACAGACTCTCGGCACAAGGGACAATGTATCCTCAAACCTACACAATTTCTAAATCAGAACTCTCGTTAGTTGTCCTCTCCGTCTCTCATTTTCATTTCTTCCAGAGTAAATACATTGTGCTATCTAATCTCAACAACATCCCAGGCACAGGACATCACCATGTACTAGAATGAAGTAAGCTGCTTGACATCAAATGACATCATTATAAAAATGTTGAATGCCTTATTGAAAGTAAGATGATGTGTGCAAATGTTTCCCCTCTCTAACTTAAAAAAGTAGAGTCATAGTGTCATGTGCACTACTCTCGAGTTAGCATTGATCAAAGTTCCAGGGAGCATTTGAATGCAGTGTGAAAGGTCACCTAAAATATATTTCATTTAAAATTAAAATATTTGTCATTTACTCACCCTCATAAAAATGGTCCATTATGACATATTGTAAACCAGAACAGATCAGAATACATGTGGGGAAATTTAGCATTACATAACTTGCTCAGCAGTGAATTCAGTGCAGTGAATGGGTGCCGTCAGAATGAGAGTTCAAATGGATGATAAAAACAACAACATTTAGATTTTTGATTGGTTCCTTTGATTGTCTTCCACTGTGTTTATATAAAGCTTAGTAAACTAACTATGCATGGTGAATGGCACGTAGTGCACTATATAGGGGACAGGGAACGATTCAGACGATGTAAATATCCTTTCCATTGAGGAAAAAAGAAGTCTGGTTTCACACTGTCAGAGTGTCACACACACACACTGCTCCGGTCCAGAGACACGATAGCAAGGATCGCATGCGCGAGTCGGTGCAGACCACAAAACGTATCGGACATAGGCCTATTTGAATTCTACACAAAATGCTATATAGCAATATAAAATGCAATGCTATATAGTAATATAATGTTTTATATTTATAGCAATATGGATGAGATTGTGGCTGTCATATCATCAAACGCAGCTTTACGGAGCTCAACGGCTTTAGCCCAAGCTGTGATATAAACGAACGCTATTGGCTATTTTAAAAAGGGGCGGAGCTGCTTGATATGTTTCAGTTAAAATGAAGTCAACACATAGAATAACGCTGCGTGTTTCAAAGCATTTCAGGTGACCTTTAAATTTATACGGTTGTGCCACCCAATACCTTCTGGTATTTTTCTGGTTCTTTATTGAAATTGCACAGAAAAGAGCAAAACAAAATGTCTCCTTTTGAGTTCCACTGAGCAAAGAAAGTCATTCAGGTTTGGAATGACATGAGGGTGATGACAAAATTGTGATTTGGGGGTTTCAAACTCACATGGCCATCTCAAACTGGTCCAGCCATTTCTTCTTCAGCTCTTCTGTCTTGAACAGGAGCTCAAATCCACTCTGCCCCTGCTGGTGAGTGAGGTAGAACCCATAGCACCACTGCCAGAGGACAAGACAAATAACAAAATAACTGCTAAAAATACAAATTAAACACATGTAAAGATCTAACCTTTCAATATGGATATACCTCAAGACATTTTGTAAATAAAACTGACACAAAAATTTGCTGTATTAGAATATTAAGGGGTTATGGTGTTTGGTTTAAAGTTGTGATGGGTGATGTCAGTGAGGGTTGGTGGGTGAGGGAAAATGGGGCTCATTTTATTTTACATGGCAATAGACAGCCAGAGGCAACCTTGGGGGAGTGGACACATCCATCACTAACTATTACCATTCAGCGTGTATGTGAAAGTATGTGTTCATTTGTAAGTTTGTGTGGTGTAGCATTTATGCACACTACTGAGGGTTATGTTATAGCATCCCACCCTAGCCGCTAACCAGTCCAGTGTGTTATTGTTAACTAAAGCCAAAATTATTAAACATTTATTTTTCGGTAGTTGAAATAAAGTAAAATAAAATTATTACATTGACAAATTAAAAATTAAATAAAAATTAACACTGTGGCACAGTGTTCCTGTGGCTCAGTGGTAGAGCATTGCGTTAGCAGCGCAAAAGTTGTGGGTTCGATTCCCAGGGAACACACATACTGACAAAAAAATGTATATCCTGAATGCACTGTAAGTCGCTTTGGATAAAGGCGTCTGTTAAATGCAAATGTAAATGTTTTGAAGCACCTAGCTAAAATAAGTAATATGATTGAATACTAAAATGATTAAAACTGCTACACAAATAAACTGAAGCTAAAGATAAATATTTTAAAAAGTAATACAAATTACAAAAACACAAAATTATTCAAACTTAAATTAATTTGAAAAAAAAACAGTTTAGGCTAATTCAAAATATGGTATAAATACTAAAAAAAAATCCAAATTTTTCAGTTAATTGGGTTTTTGTTTTTTAAATCCAGACAAGATATCTGGTTAAAGTCACTGCAGTCAATTACATTTTTCTTTTTTTATTGTTGTTAAAGCCCTAGTATGTTTGCAATATAAGCAAGCAAACTAAAGATCGTGGCATCAGTAACCTTTCTTTCCTCTAAAACTACTGTTTTGAGCATTATGTAAAGTGATCATATTTATAAAAGTTATTAATGATGGTTGTTGTGAAGTTTTACTATATTTCTAAAGCTTTCCAATGTGTCAATGTCTATGGGCATGTGTTTTGGAGACAGTTTGCAGTTGTGTACAGGTCTTGTCAAAGACGTGAAGGAATAAGATCTATCAGTGTAAGAGTGTGTATGTGTCTTGAGGAGGGGCAGAAAGGCACTTCAAACAGAAAAGCCAGCGGGGCTTTGCCTGGCCAAGGTCTCCTTGAGACAGATTTCACCAGACCATCTGTTCAGAAGAAACCTTCCTTTTGGTGAAAGGCATAAAAGAGAAAAAAATATCAAAAGTTTAAAGAAATATCCACATTATTTTTACATCTGTATCACTATTGCCAAGCCCCAAAAGAAGATCAGAAACCAAAGGTAACCTGAGGTTGAGCTGTACACCTTAACAGACTGAAAAAAACACATCGATCTGAGTACACAGCTCTGCAACCTCTATACACACTACACTTACTACTATGGCCACTTCTGATTCACATGACGTGGAAAACTCTGAGCAATGAGCACAGACTTTAGACTGTTTATCGTCAAAAGCAACCAAGTGTTTCCATAGCGGTTGGTTCAGCATGCAGGATTTGACTTGACATGCTGCAGCAATCTGTCACCATCCATCAACCCTCATAAAGAGCAGAAACATCTGTCTGCCACAGTCTGCGATGGGCTCTCCAGCCTGATCTTAGTTACACTCACCATTCCAGTCTAAGGGACAGGCTGATTTTTTTTGAAGGTCTGGCTGTTAAAATCTCAAGTTGTTGGATGAAAAGTGACTCATATGTTGACTCATATGTTCACACACACACTCATGCGCACCCGTCTGTAATATATTTAATTTTACTAATTAATAATTCAAAATTATATATATATATATAAATTCTAAATATATTATTATTTATATTCTATTTTAAATATATTTAATTTATAATATAAATATATTACAAATAAGTGTGAGAAAAAAAATATTAAAAATACTTAAAACATATTTAAAAAACTTATGTTGGTGTATTAATTTAAAGTAATACTTAAATTAAATAACTAGGAAGATTTATTGAAATAATAACCTGAATAGTTATGTGAAAGTTGTTTTCTTTATTTAAATTGTTTTAAATGGTTCAGTATTATGGTATTCATCTCTTTAAGAAATGTACATGGAGAGCAAAGATAACAACAAAAGGGCATCGCATGATTGCTCATCTCATGAATACTCAGGAGACAACACTCACAAAACCTTTTTTTAGTATAAGCCTATTTAAATGTAGAAATGCATAAATCCAACTCAGCTGCTATATCTGTTGGCTTTAAAAAAAAGATTATACTGTAACTGAAAAGCTGCATTGAGAAGCAGTAGTTCCTGAAAGTTTTTTTAGCATTGTTTACTTGATCTTAGAACATTTTAAAGCATGTATATCAGAAATGATGAAGACCTCAACCTTTCTTATGTTCTGCATGCAAACATTTTACTGACTTTAGTGGTTTTAAAGAGCTTACAACAGCAAACTAAATTTACATAAAAATGCACTTTGGTAAGTCACACTGTCCTTAAATGGTTTGGATACTGGAATATCCTACAGCAACCTAGAGGACATAAACATTTTAAAAGAGGAAAAAAAATCAGCAAAGACTTTATTCTATGACACTCTAACAGTTCAAAGGAGATCTAAAGGAGAGTTACTGGAGCCATCTGTGGAGAAGGCAAGTACCGGAATGATTTCTATTCTACAGAACACTTGAATTGTGCAAGTCCGACCTCTATAAAACCCTCCAGAATGGAACAATATGATGAATAGCAGATTCTGGGATCATGAGAAAGAAATATGACTGTTTGATGTTTGGGTGCAGTTTCCTGAGCCTACAAACATTCCTGTTACTGTGATTCTCACTGACCTTTCTGCAGTCCTTATCAGTAGAGGGGTTATTGGTGATCTTGAAATGGTTGAGGTCGAATCACTTCCTTCATCTCATAGTTGTCGCCGCGCCTCTTGCAGACAATTACAGCGACGTCGAACAAAAAAATATGTCTGCAACATCGACACGTCATGACATGGCATGAAAGTAAAAACAAGAGTGGATTGCAGTAAAGCTTTTTGCCTTAAGCCTCACCTGTCCTGTCTGCGCTTGTCCACATTTGATACCAAACGGATTTCACCGTCACCCTTCGGTCTTCCATAGGAAAGTAAGCTCTGTTTCTGTGAAGGGACATTCATTGGACAGAAGGGAAAACAATGAGTAAACTATGCTTTTTAATCTATGCTATGCTCATGTTTATTATGTACAACTTACCAAATTCTCAATGGATCTCTGATACTGATCAATCTCCCTCAGAGTCTCAACGTCTCTTTTCACCTCATTTACATACTGGGCTAAGTCCTGTTTAATGAAAGAAAATAAAACTAACCTAGAATCATGCACATATCATATGGATACTAATTTATGGAGGGGAAAATCCAAGCAAAGTAAACAGTAAAATTAATTAATTAGTCTTCATTGTCACAAGATCCAAGATCCTTTACAAGATCCATTCTAATATGCTGATTTGCTGCTCAATAAAACTTTTCTTATTATCAGTGTTGAAAATACTGTAGTAACCTTATTGCCAAGAAAATGGCCACTATATTGCCAAAAGTATTGGAACACTGGAACCTTCTAATGAACAGGTTTGACTACTTTAATAATTTCCATGAGTACATATCTTAATGTTTAAGCATATAATGATATTCTTGGGAATTGTGTGCTTCTAATTTTATAGCAACAGTTGGGACAGGACCCTTTTCTATTCAGGCAGTCGTGGCCTAATGGATAGAGTGTTGGACTTGTAACCCGAGGTTGTGGATTTTGAATCTCGGCTCCGGCAGGAATTGTCCACGATTGAGGTGAGACCCTTGAGCAACGCACCGAACCCCCAACTGCTCCCCGGGCGCCGCAACATTGGCTGCCCACTGATCCAGGTGTGTGTGCACTTGGATGGGTTAAATGCAGAGAGCAAATTTCACTGCTGGTTATACTCTGTATAATTGTGTATGTGACAAATAAAAAAATCAATCAAATAAAATAAAATCAATCATCTATTCTAATATGACAATGCCTCTGTGTATACGGCAAGGTTAAAAAATAAATGGTTGATTCAGTCAGTATGGAAGAAGATCTAGCTGGTCTGATCTAACTAAGAGCTGACTGGTCTGCAGAAAGCAAGTCCTAAACCCAGCTGAACACCTATGGACACTTACACACACACACACACGCACACACACACACACACACACATATATATATATATATATATGTATATTTAAAGGGTTTAAAGGGTTACTTCACCCCAAAATTAAAATTCTGTCATTAATTATTCATCCTCATGTCGTTCCAAACCCATAAGACCTTCGTTCACACAACATCTTCGGAACACAAATTAAGATGTTTTTGATGAAATCGGAGAGCTCTCCGACCCTCCATAGACAGCAACACAACTGAAATGTTCCCAGGTCCAGAAACGTAGTAAATACATCGGTAAAACAATCCATGTAAGATCAGTGGCTCAACTTCAGTTTTGCGATGCTACGAGAATACTTATTTTTTTTGTGCAAAGAAAACAAAAATACAAATTTACTCAACCATTATTTTCCCTCGAGTTACGTCTTACTGCTTTCCCCTAAGCATAAACAACGCTTAATACGCATATTATGTTCATGCGTGCGCTTTCCCCCTGAACGTAAACAACGCTGACTATGACAAATACGTTCTTAGGTACTCTCCAAAATGGCGGAAGACGTAATTAGGAGAGAAGAATGGTTGAGTAAATTGTTATTTTTGTTTTCTTTGCACAAAAGAATGTATTCTTGTAGCGTCGCAAAACTGAAATTGAGCCTACGTTTCTGGACCTGGGAACATTTCAGTTGTGTTGCTGTCTATGGAGGGTCTAAGAGCTCTCCGATTTCATCAAAAACATCTTAATTTGTGTTCCGAAGATGAACAAATATATTATGGGTTTGGAACGACATGAAGGTGAGTAATTAACGACAGAATTTTCATTTTCGGGTGATCTAACCCTTTAAAAGCAAAAGAGAGACAACCCGAATAGTAAAAGACATTATAAAAATGCATGTTCTTTTCATGAAAATATGTTCTCAAATTATGCAGATAAAACAGTATAATTACAAATAAAAGAATAATGAAATGAATGAAAAACAAATAAATCCAGTATTTATCTCTCCACATGAAATTATTTCATCAGTGAGTACAAACATCTCCAAATACTGAAAGAGACCTTTCAAAGGACCCCACTGGGAGGACGTGGATCTCGGCTGATTTCCATTTTAAAAGGCAGCCTCTGCTCAAACACTCACTTATGAGTCTAAATTAAACACGCCATTTTACAGGCAGGCAGGTAGATGAGTTCAGTCTCTGTCTGGGCAACTCTCACAGCTCCCATCCGGCTTAAACCAATCAACACTGAGATGATAATTCCAACAAATTAAATCATCGCAGGCCTCTGTTCCATTACAGCGTCTCACATAGCCATTAATCTGCTTTCCACCTACTCTGCCAGCGAGACTGAAATGAGCCGTTGACATCACTTCACATACTAGAAGCCCATAATCTCATTGATATTAAAGAAAACATTACCAAGTATACGCAGGGATGATCTTATACTGATGGCACATGCTAAAGAGAAATCATGTCTAGTAATGATGAGTTGTGTGGCTTTTAGTCTATATGTGTTAACGTTGAGGCCATGTAGTGTACTCCTGAACACTGACCAAACTGCAAAATACTTAATCTACATACGACCTGCAGCCAGCAAGCAAGTAGCCATTCGTGGTTCATGAATGCGACAAAATGAAAGCCTATTGACTACTAAAAAATGTAAAAGCTCTGCCAAACATTCAGGTTCAGTAGGAAATATATCAAGCAGAGAATAAAATTTAGCATGTAAAGACATTTTATGTGTTCTTTGAGCATTTAATAATCTCTAATAATTTCTAAAACTCTTTAAATCTGTATTTTCTGAAATATTTAGCTGTATATTCCATAAAAAAATCTATACTTACTCTCATGGCATCAAGGGCTAATCGTAGGTTGCTCTTTTCTGTGTTGTCGCTAGTATATTTCATCAATTCCTATATAAAAAAATTAGAAAAATTAGTTGAATTCACCTCTTTTATGATGAGCATGTTTTTAATTACAGATATTACAAAGTCCAGATATTACAAAGTAGAAAAAAAATCCTCATTAAAACAGTGAAGTTCTTGAAATGAAAGAAGTAGTTTGGCATAGTATTTTAATGTGTCTTATTTGAAAACAATGAATTAGAAACAGACCTAACATGTGAGGAAAAACGAGATATCACACATTTCATTAATTCTTTCCATAATTTTGGATAAATCATGGCCATGTTTACTAATAAGTTCCCTCATTTTGATTTAGTTAAATTGCGGCCACAATATCTTGTTCGTGCTTAACTACTTATTAATATTTACAATTTTAACAAATAAAATATTTTTGTGCAAATGTAAAAAAGTTTTTGAATACTATTTAAAGTATATTTCTAAGAATTTGATTTGTTTTTTAAACTAGATATTTTGAATAATTTATCCTTTTCTTTCTTTGTCATGATTACACAAATATGTCTCAGAAACGGAGTTCGTTCCCTGTTCTGTCATGAAATGAAGACACAACATCATCATCAAAACTCTGAAGAGTCAAGACTAGACTGCTTCACTAAAAACTTCTGAAAACCCAAGGACAGAACAGAATGACCACAGTGCCAAGTTTCCAATGAGCACGGCAGGTCAGTTTTGAGGGAATGCCGGAAAATTCGATTTGAACCAGATTTATTCCATGATATGGAGAAGAATGTCAACAGAACCTTTTGAGATCCACGCTATAACATAACTAATTAACTTGATAAACAAATATGGCCTTTGGATTTATGCGCAAACAGACTCGAGAGCACACAAACAAGCTGGGAGAGAACGGTGTTGTTCCAAGAGTGAAATCTGTGCAGCTCATCAGAAACATGCATTTGTTTTCAGAGTGCAATCGAATGCTGCTGGAGAGAGACAAACAGCCCAATCGTAGCGGGTAAACAAGGTGATTAGAAAGTTCAGCACTCTTTCCAGATTTACATTCTGACCCAGACCACTGCTGTGACTTTGATGGAAGCTCAAGCGTGTGTGTTTGGGAATGTGTGTGTGAGGACGTGCAACTAGACTCAGGTGTGCGTATATTCCTAAACGTATTGGAGGTATAACACGGAGCAGGAGCTTATGGAGACCCAATTACCTACCTTACGGATGAATGAGACTTCAGTGTTCGTCCCTGTAGCTCTACCAGTAAATCCTGCCATTTTCACACATTCATCTGTATTTCTGTCTCAAAACTCACTGATAGTGGTGATCTGTATTTGTTTTTTTTGTTTTTTATCTACACTTTTTTTATCTACACTTTTTGCAAATTATGAAATCTGATTAATTTGAGCCGACAGTGTACAGTAGTCAATATCTACCCTAGTTGCCATAGGAATGACTTACGCATCAGCACAAAGGACAGAAATGCAAAATGAAGGGAGGACTGGAAACAACATAACATAAATTACATAAGTGTCAGACTGTATTTACTACATTTACACAATAGTGAATATGCAGTGTCTAAAACTCTGGCGCATTTCTCATTCAAAATATAGTGAATACCCCATAAGAGCAATGTGTGACGTTACAATTGGATCACATCATAAATCTCGAAAAACTACATGAAATATGATCTGAACCTTCAGAGTGAAACTATTTTTCAAAAAGACAAATTTAATCAGATCAGGAGTATCCTAGTTAATAACAACTAAAGATGTTAACCAACAAAACATTTTTGTTACTTGAAATAAAATAAATATGAAATGAACTGAAATAAAATAAAATAAAAACTTCTAAATCATACAGACATATATTTACCATATACACATATATTTACAACAATATTTTGAATTAGTATCATTGAATAACATACTAGAATAATTTAGTATCTCAATGATACTAAAATAAAACTGCATGAGATATGAAATAACATATTTATATGGTTCATTATGGGTGTGTATAAATTAGATTGAATGTGATTTGGAGGCTGTATTATATAAACAACTGCAAACATGCAAAAAAAAATCATAATCAAATATGCTACAATAGGATATTAAAAAGTATTTTTGTGTCATTCCAGAGTAAGCGGACACAATGTGCTTGAGAACAGGACTGCATGGGAAAGAGTGTCAGATGCACTGCCACCTGTCCCTGCTTTTGTTGTGTGTGTGTGTGTGTGTGTGTGTGTGTGTGTGTGTGTGTGTGTGTGTGTGTGTGTGTGTGTGTGTGTGTGCGTGCGTGCGTGCGTGCGTGCGTGCGTGCGTGGTGTTGGCTGGCAGGTGTGTGACGACACACGTCTCTAACACTTGTCCACTCACTTCTGTTCTCATGCCATCTCTGTCCTGTGGTAAAGGACCTCTCGCATACAAAACTTTAGCATGGACTAGTGTAGTAACTGTGATGATTGTATTATTTACATTTAGATATGCCGTCTCCACATTTATCTTAATAAAAGTCACTTGGCTTATAAGGAAACATTGTATTTATTGTAAATTAACAGTAAAATCATCTAGAAAGACAAAAGAAGCCACTACTATTTCATACAAGATTGCTAACTATTGGTAATATATGTTGTTTTTTTTTGGGGGGGGGTGATTTTTGGGTTAGTGATTAAGTTAATCAGTCTAATATATACATATTAAATTAGTTTGTTTTACACAATTCTTTGAAATTTTCAACTTAGAACATTTCTTTTGCTTTTGTTTTTGTTTTCTGGCATAGTAAGGTTTAGTAGATTTGTTTGGCCATAGCACCTCTGGTGGTCATTTTAGAAAAAGTAGTTCAAAGGTTATCAGCAGATATAGCCTACTATAATTTACAAATAATTTTTTGTAACAAAACAATATATTTTGAAAGTCAGAAAGGTCTAAACACCATCAAAAATAAAAAATCAAGCCATACAGGTTTGGAATATAATAAAGGTGTATAAATTATTTACATTTTGGGTGAACTTTCCCTTTAAAATATGCCCATACACCAAGATACAGACTCACTTTCTGTTCTAAATCTAGTTGGATGGAAATTAAATCCAGCAGGTACATTGATCGTGCTAACTCCCAAGGAAAGAGAGGAAGAAATATTTTATTCTAGACCGTTCTGTTCAATACGGGTATGCTGCAGGTGCTGCTAGAGGGTTTGAGAGACTGGCTTCAAAGTTGATCTGATGACTTCAATATCGACCCTATCCTGCCAGATTTCATAATTTCACTATTTAACAGCCTTTATACCTTATAAAGTAAGTCACTCATCGTCTGTCAGTTTGCAAAACATTGCAAAAAAGTTCCCAATAGATCAAATTAAGTCCCCTCCTACATTTATTTGGATAGCCTTGTAATGCTGAGAAATTATGGATGTAAAACGGGTTGTGACTATAGTTTCACGTTGACTTTAATATAATGACCTCTTGTATTGATTTGAACAAGCTGTACTTCATCTGAAAGCAGGAGAATAAAACTTTCTTACAGCAGTGAGAAATTGTGTAAGCTCATGTAGCACCGTGGTCAGAAAATAAGAGAAAACTAGATAGACAGCTCCCCCATGTGGTAAATATCAGTAGGACAATCAAACAGGGCCATTCTGATAGTACGGTATACATAAAAGCTAATAAAAAATTGTCATATGATTGCTCTAGTGTTCATTCAAAATGTTAAAAGAGGACAATACATAATGCTAATAGCGTGTATGTTACTGTACCTGAAGCAGTAGTGGGTATTTTAGCACTCGCTGCATGGGAACCACAAGCAAGTCTCTCAAAGTGAATTTCCCATTGTTGGCTCTCTTCGAACATTCCTGCAACACAAAATAAACTGAATCTGGAAAACAGAAGGCTCTACAAAACCTCAAAAGAAAATGATTGTTTAGTGATTTGGTTATGAGAAAAGCACATTCTAAACAAACTTATCTTTTCTGGGTCATGACTATAAAACGGGAATTCAATATTTTAATTATGACAGAAAAAAAAGTGTTTTGAACCTCTAGTTTCAGTCGAACGCCCTCTTTGTCCTTACAGATGAAGTCTAGCAGAGAAATGGCTGATTCTACATGACTGCAGTATTTTCCATAATGCAGAAGCCTAAAGCAGACAGGGTAAATGTTAGCAAAAAAAACACACACATCAGCAGTGCTTAGTAATATCATTCTAGAAATATTAAATATTAACTAGGCCTGCAGAAATTCAATGAAAGCACTGCAGATTTCCAAAAACAAATATTCTAAACAAATTGCGACATCTGTCATCCCCAACATGTTTAATTAATTTTCCTCAATATAACTGCTTTTTTTTAGCATTGAACATTTCTCATTAAAATAAAGAAATAAATAGATGTAATAATAATAAATAAAAATAAAGAAGAAAAATAAATGTTATTTTATCCAAATGTTATGGATCCAAATGTGTGTGTGTGTGTGGGGGGGGGTGTATATAAAACATAATTGTATATAGTATATAATCTGTATACCTTTTACTTATAAAATAAAACATTATAACAAGTCGTACACAGTTTTGCTTCTCAAGTAAAATAACATATATAGTAGTTGCTGTATGTACCTGTCTTTGTAAATAATGAAGATTTGGTGGAGGTTTTCTGCATTTTTATTTTGAACAGAGTCTTGAATCTCAGTCGATAGGCTTTTGTGAAGTTTAACCAGGTCCTGTGAAACACAAATATACACATCATTTAAATTTGTTGGACAAAAAAAAATTGCAGAAACATTGCGATCAGCTTTACTTACTGGTATATTGATGAAAATCTTATCAATTTCTGTTGCTGAGATGAATTTTATCAGTGGAATCATAAAGTACTGTTAAGACAGAAAAAAATGTTTTTAGCTCCATGTAGGAAAGTTATATCCTACATTGTGTGGCAACAGTGAAGCAGCTGTCCATCACTACAGATCTGAAGCACGGTATGATAAAACTCTCCATCCTGAGAATGTGAATCTCACCTTCTCAATGGTCTCCAGAGTCTCAGTGTATTTGGCTTCTGTCTGTTTGATCTCTAGAAGACAGTAGCTTCTGATATCCACCTCGGCCTGTTTCTGTCAACACAACTCACTTATTCAGACAACAGCCAGCCATCCAAAAAAGCAGCTTGAAAAACACAACCTAATAAAGTCTTAAAGGGTCACAATGCAACCCATCCAGTTTAAAGACACAAGTTAGTTTTTTTCTGGTGCTTTTCGTGTTTACAGTGAATTTACTCATAGAGATACTTACGAAGAAGCAACCATATTTCTGGTAGGAGTAGGAGTAGGTGTTTTACAAAGGAAATCAACACTTTGATGCATAAGGAGAGTTTGTGTGTGTGTGGTATTGAGTCATTTGTGTACCGTTTGAGACGCAGCAGCCTCTGTCCTCATCAGATCCTCATACACCTCTCCTCCCTCCACATCTCCATACACAGGGTCATAAATATCTTCTTCCAGCTCCTCACTGTTCGCACAAACACATTCAGACTAGGACTTTAAAATTGCTATAAAACTATGAACATAATGATTACACAACAGTTCTGGTCAAAACTCTCAGACTTTGCGGCTACTGGTTTTTAAATGTAATAGATCAGTGCACTGCTGTATGTATGGGTCTATTTCTACAGAAAATTCCTGTGTAACTTCCTGTTTTCACACTCACTATTAATCAGCCATTCGCATTCCTCCCACACAACACCTAAGTAGGTTATGATCTCATGCACATAAAGCTGAAAATATTAATTGTTCTTCCGTAACAAAACATGAATATATGTGGGTGACAAAAACCACAAGTGCTCATGAGTTTCAGTCAAAAACTAATATCTCATTGCTTCCGATCAAAACAACTGCCCAATGAGGTTAAGAGAGCTTCATACTTACTCAATCAGATCTGCCAAATGTGTATATATGTCTTCATTTTCAGTGCTTTCCTCTGTGGGAAATGACCTGTGAAATCGGTACAGAATACTTTGTTTTAACTCAGAGAATAAGATGTGTGCAACTGATTATTTTCTTGCATTGTAGATGCAAACTCACCTGATTCCTTTCTGTTGTGCAAAAGGCGTATGAGAGAGTTTTGATAGGGTGTCGATGACCTGGAAAGACAAAAGCAAGTTGTTCATTTGCAAATTAGAAATGCGTGTCGGACAGTTTGAGTTTTTGTCTACAGTATAGACCTTTAGCTTATCTGTAGTCATTTTGTTTTTCAGCATGTTTCTCCGGGCTTTTGAGACAGATATGTATTTATACTGAACAAAATTATAAACGCAACACTTTTGTTTTTGCCCCCATTTTTCATGAGCTTAACTCAAAGATCTAAGACTTTTTCTATGTACACAAAAGGCCTATTTCTCTAAAATATGGTTCACAAATCTGTATAAATCTGTGTTAGTGAGCACTTTTCCTTTGCCGAGATAATCCATCCACCTCACAGGTGTGGCATATCAAGATGCTGATTAGACAGCATGATTATTGCGCAGGTGTGCCTTAGGCTGGCTACAATAAAAGGCCACTCTAAACTGTGCAGTTTTATCACATAGCACAATACCACAGATGTCGCAAGTTTTGAGAGAGCTTGCTATTGGCATGCTGACTGCAGGAATGTACACCAGAGCTGTTGCCCGTTAATTACATTTTCATTTCTCTACCATAGGCCGTCTCCAAAGGCATTTCAGAGAATTTGAAATAGCCTCACAACTGCAGACACAATATATATTTAATATATAAACATAACATTTTTCTTAAATATATACATGTATGTGTGTGTATTTATACAGACACAATAAATATACACAGCACACACACATATAAACTATAAAATGTCTTTGTGTGTGTGTGTGTGTGTGTGTGTGTGTGTGTGTGTGTGTGTGTGTCTAAATATACTCTATGCTAAATAGACAAACATTGAAGCTCAATGAAACATACAGGTACATCTAAAAAAAATGAATATCGTGAAAAAAAAAATCATATTTTCTTATATGAACTTATTTCAAAAAGTGAAACTTTCATATATTTTAGATTCATTACATGTAGAGTAAAACATTTCACGTTTTCATTTTTATGATTGGAGAATGCAGCTCATGAAAGTAAAAAATTTGTATCTCAAAATATTAGAATATTTACATTTGAGTTTCATTAAATGACCATCCATACAGAATAAATTCTGGGTATCTCTTGTTCTTTGAAACCACAATAATGGGGAACACTGCTGACTTGACAACGGTCCAGAAGACGATCATTCACACCCTCCACAAAGAGGGTAAGTCACAGAGGGTCATTACTGAAAGGGGTGAATGTTCAAGGAGTGCTGTATCAAAGCATATTAAATGCAAAGTTGGCTGGAAGGAAGAAATTGGGTAGGAAAATGTGCACAAGCAACAGGGATGACCGCAAGCTTGAGAATACTGTCAAGCAAACCCGATTCAAACACTTGGGAGAGCTTCACAAGGAGTGAACTGAAGCTGGAATCAGTGCATCAAGAGTCACCACGCTCAGACATCTTCAGGAAAAGGGCTACCAAGCCACTTCTGAAACAGAAACATCGTCAGAAGCATCTTACCTGGGCTAAGGAGAAAAAGAACTGGACTGTTGCTCAATGGTCCAAAGTCCTCTTTTCAGATGAAAGTAAATAGAGAATACAGAGACACCCCATAGAGAATCTATGGGGTATTGTCAAGAGGAAGATGAGAGACACCAGACCCAACAATGCAGATGACCTGAAGGCCGCAATCAAAGCAACCTGGGCTTCCATGACACCTGAGCAGTGCCACAGGCTGATTGCCTCCATGCCACGCCGCATTGATTCAGTAATTCATGCAAAAGGAGGCCCAACCAAGTATTGAGTGCATAGAAATGAACATACTTTTCAGAAGCCTGACATTTCTGTTTAAAATATTATTTTTTGTTTATTGATCTTATGTAATATTCTAATTTTCTGAGTCACTGAATTTTGGGTTTTCATTATCTGTAAGCCATAATCATTAAAATTTCAAGAAATAAAGGCTTGAAATATTTCACTCTATGTTTAATGAATCTATATAATATATGGGTTTCACTTTCTGAAATGAGTGACACAAAACATTGACCTTTTTCTTGATATTCAAATAATTTTTAGATGCACCTTTAATTTTGAAAAATAAAATATCTTTAGTTTCAACCCCTTACTGTATATACCAAAATACTGTACATTTCTAAATGTATTTCAGGGGCAAAAAAATACATTTCATTACAGCAGCCTACATTTATGCTAAATATAAACGTGGATGGCCTAATAGAGATCAAAACTAGATTTACAATGATTTATAATGTTTAATATTTTATATTGCAATATTGCATTTTTGAGCATGTTAAATAATTTTCCTTGCTGAAGTTTTTTCAAATGTGTTATATGTTCACACGTGTTATAGACAACAACTCAAGTTTTTGTTCAAAATTATTTTTTTAATTCCCCCAAAAATACACAAATATGGCCTAAAAAATCTATTGGTAGAAAAGATAATCCTGGAAATACATTTTGTTATACATTTGAAAAAATATATATTTTTGCTGTATGGGACATGATCTTCTGGAATAAAGTATAATAAAAACAGAGTTAATGATATAAGTAAATATAATTAACTGAATGTTTACTGTCATCTTGTCAATGATTAGAATTAAATTGACTGTCCTGTGTAAATACCCTCTTCACATATGAAATCAGCAAACAGCACAATTGCTGCATTTTACTTGAGATTAAAAAAACTATTACATAGCTCTATAAAACTAGTTCTAAGTAACTAATAGGATGAACACTATCTATTATTTATTTACTATTTCAGCTGAAAAGAAGTTGCGATTCCTCTTATAGCCTACCTATGAAAAGCGATGCTCTTAGAGAGAGACATCGCACTCTCTGGAGAGGAAGTGGTCTTGCAATGCCGAGCTTGTGCAATGTGGGCTTGCTTTCTCACATTTACATTCATGCACACACACAGACATATACAGATTGGAATATGGTAACACACATGCATGCAACACAAACACACTTACAATAGACAGATCTCGATGATAGCACGCCATTGGGTCTTTGCACCGTGCATCGGAACACCTGTTGAAAACTAACTCTGCTTCCTTTAGAAAGTTATTTTTGTTCACGCCACTGATAAGAGGTGTTGTCATCTACTTTCATTCTCACTTCGTGCATCCTAAACTGCATGAATGTTTTAATATTTTAACTTTATTAGTAATTGATCCTGAATTTAGGAATAACATTTTTGAAGTTCTGTACAGAAACATTAAAATATGGCACCTATAAATCTAAGATGCCAGCTGCAGGTCGAAGCTTTTGAAGCTTTACAGTCAAACCGCAGCAGAATTTCAATCCCACCATAAAACGGGGCAGCAGAGGTGAGCTTTTCATTCTGAATCTCAATAGACTGTGCATTCACATTTCAGTTCTGAAACTAAGTGTGAATGTGTAGAAGGTGAGATATTTTTTTTAAGTTTAGTTTTACTTTTCTCAGTATAAACAACCAGTCACAAACTTGAAGGAATTTGTGTTTAAATTAGCTTTGAAAAGATAGAAACTGTGCCTACAAATGAATTTATTTCAGTTTATATTGCATTTATGCATTTGAAAGACAAGACTTTCATCAGCCCATGGATTCCCTGATAATCAAGCTTTTGACCTTGACATTAATGTGCTCTGTTGTTCAAGCAATAAATCATGTCAGTAAATAATTATTGCTTTGTGAAGACAAAACTCCCACCACCTATTGATTGGATATAGTTGTGTCAATATGCTACCCCAATAAGTAGTAAATCCATATCTCTATATTGTCATATGAGGTGACTGAAAAAACTACATGTGCATAGAACTGCATGTGCTGTGGAGTCTCTAAGGAAATAGCACAGGAAGATGAAAGGTGAGAAAAGGTTTAAATACAACCTCCAAACAGATGTGTGCATGAGAGCACAAGCAACCATGAGCAGAGTTCAGCAACATTAACACCTGCAACACTCCATGAGAAACTATTTTAAGAAAACAATAAGCAATGAGTACCTACAACACTTTTACACATCACTGTAGCGCAGAGACAAAACAAATAAAAAAACAATGAAAATACCAATATAATGGGGAAAAAACACTAATATTCAATACAGAGCTACAATTATGAGAAATGTGTATTTTATTCCATTTAAGTAATATACTTCATTATACTAATATTAGGCTATGTGTGGTTGATAGGCAAAGTATGCAACTTGGCATGCGTTTTTTTCAGTCTTTTAAAGCCTTTAAATAGCAAATCATCCAACCAGAGTCTGAATTATCAGTTTTATAAAGATTCTTTTATTCAATGTAAAATAAGCACATAACTCCAAATCTGTGCCAAATCTGAGTTGTGTTTTATATCATTACTTCATAATTTAATTTAAAGCGGATTTAAAGAATGTGGATGTAACATGCGTACTTACAAGGCAAACTCATGTTAGAAGATTGCTGCCGGGCAAAGATTAAAAGTAGGATTAACTTAACCCTTGAGAACACACAGAGACCTATAAATGGAGCAAAACACAATAACTGCAGTGTAAAATTGTGTGGTGCGAAGTAATGTTAACACTTTTATAATGGTGTCACTGCTTCACTGTGTTGGTCAGTGTTAGGTGCACATATAGTTAGCTAGTAGTAGTAAAACTTACTTAAAAAGTAATTAGTTAACTAGTTATTAGTTTGCTTAAAATGTATTAGTTAAAAAGTATTTAATATTTGTTATCTGTATAACCTATCCAAGGCTGCATGTATCCGAGCAAAAACATTAATACTGTGAAATATTATTATCATTTCAAATAACTGTTTTTTATTTTAATATATTTTAAAATGTAATTTATTGAAATGGAAAAGCTGGATTTTCATCAGCCATTACTCCAGTCTTCAGTGTCACATGATCCTCCAGAAACCATTCTAATATGTGACCCTTAATCACAAAACCAGACTTAAATCGCTAGGGTATATTTGTAGCAATAGCCAAAAATACATTGTATGGGTCAAAATTATTTATTTTTCTTTTATGCCAAAAATCATTAGGATATTAAGTAAATATCATGAATTAATTAATTAATTCACTACTGTAAATATATAAAAACGTAATTTTTGATTAGTAATATGCATTGCTAAGAACTTCATTTGGACAATTTTAAAGGCAATTTTCTCAATATATATATATATATATATATTTTTTTTTTTTTTTTTTTTATTTTTTTTTGCACCCTGAGATTTCAGATTTTCAAATAGTTGTATTTCGGCCAAATCATTGTCCTATCATAACAAACCATACATCAATGGAAAGCTTTTTTATTCAGCTTTCAGATGTTGTATAAATCTCTATTTCAATTTTATGACTGGTTTTGTGGTCCAGGGTAACATATGTTGATTTGGAGGTTAACAATCTTAGTATCTTAACCTTATTAATAATAACTACATTTTAATATTCTATATATTATAATATTAACGATAATATATTGATATTAGACATGCTGAATTTTTGAAACTCAAGTTTCCAGAGTAGCTTTTATGTGATTACTGTGTAACTGATTTTATTTTAAATTATATTCAAAATTGAATTGTTTTGATGCATGTTATCGCTTTTTTTGCATGTCAAAATATTTGAACTTTTTAAAGCTTTTTGAGATGCAATTTTAAAGGCGCTAAAAATAATATTTATGATAATAAGGACAACAACATCTGCTGAATAAAAATATACATTTATTTTCTTTTTAAAATCATACTGATCCAAAACTTTTTAAATGTAGTGTCAATATATAGAAATAAAACCAAAAAATATGGCATCTGTGATGAAGGAGGACTACTGAGGTCCTCTATATTATTCTATATAATTTTGTATTATTCAAAATGTCATACTACTCAAAGATGCTGTTAAATTAGTAGTGTTGCTAACTTTGTACTTTTAGTTAGTTACCCCGACACATAATTTTATTCATCTTAAACATCTAAAACTACTAAACTTTTTACTTTATATCACACACGACTACATATGAACAAATGACACTCAGAACCATTAACAACATATACACAAGCTTGTCAGATAAGCAAAAACTGCACATAGAGTAATTGAATGGCTTTTCTCCCCTACATTAGTCAGTTAGGAGTGTCAGCCCTGCAGGGCTGTGCTGATGATTCTGCATGGCTGCAGAGTGTCCTGAAACACAGAAAAACATGATGGCTGAACCCCTCTGTGAAAACAGTGCAGTTCTCTCACAGCACAAAGGACGCTTCACTTTATGTTTAAGTACATGAGGCCAGCATTCAGCCACTGCACTTGCTAGGAGGAGAAATGCCAGGAGGACACTACTGGAGTTGGTTACTCCTGTGGCTCAGGAATTATTGTATTAGGTGCCAGACAAAGACAGTCCAAACATTCAGGAAGAGGTTGTATAAAGTTTAAATGAGCTATTAGATTACAGTGACCTTCAGAGGCCAGAACAACCGCATCAGGCTGCATTTACAAGTGTCTTTGCAAGAAGAGACCGCTACATTTTCAGAGGAGAAATATCAGATTATGTTCATTGCATGGGAAATGTGAATATGAATAAGTAAATGTGTCTGTAGGGATATTAATGTTCAAAAAGTGATTTGTTATTTTAACTGTAGGTAAAGCTATTTATTTTTAATGGCCATGGTTAGATAATAGGGGTGGCACGGTACATAGATGTCACAGTTACATATCGGTTCGAAGGAAGGTCACGGTTAATGTTTTTTACAACATCTATTATGCTCGTTTCTTACATAATCAAATTACAACCTAATTTCGGCCAAATCATTGTCCTATCATATACATCATTTTCAGCTTTCAGATGTTGTATAATCTCAATTTCAATTTTATGACTGGTTTTGTGGTCCAGGGTAACATATGTTGATTTGGAGGTTAACAATCTTAGTATCTTAACCTTATTAATAATAACTACATTTTAATATTCTATATATTTGATAATATATTGATATTAGACATGCTGAATTTTTGAAACTCAAGTTTCCAGAGTAGCTTGTGATTGCGCCGGACTGTGTAACTGATTTTATTTTAAATTATATTCAAAATTGAATTGTTTTGATGCATGTTATCGCTTTTTTTGCATGTCAAAATATTTGAACTTTTTTAAAGCTTTTTGAGATGCAATTTTTAAAGGCGCTAAAAATAATATTTATGATAATAAGGACACACAACAACAAATTGCTGAATAAAAATATACATGTATTTTCTTTTTAAAATCATACTGATCCAAACTTTTTAAATGTAGGGGCGGTGTCAATATATAGAAATAAAACCAAAGGCATCTGTGATAAGGAGGACTACTGAGGTCCTCTATATTATTCTAGGCTTTGTATTATTCAAAATGTCATACTACTCAAAGATGCTGTTAAATTAGTAGTGTTGCTAACTTTGTACTTTTAGTTAGTTACCCCGACACATAATTTTATTCAACTTAAACATCTAAAACTACTAAACGTTTTACTTTATATCACACACGACTACATAAACTGAACAAATGACACTCCTCAGAACCATTAACAACATATACACATGCGCCTCAGCCATAAGCCTCCAAAAACTGCACTGTGAGAGTGTTTGAATGGCTTTTCTGTCCCCTACATTAGTCAGTTCTTTCAGGAGTGTAGTTCAGCCCTGCAGGGCTGTGCTGATGATTCTGCATGGCTGCAGATGTGTCCTGTGAGTACAGAAAAACAATGGCTGAACCCCTCTGTGAAAACAGTGCAGTTCCTCACAGCACAAAGGACGCTTCACTTTATGTTTAACCCCACATGAGGCCAGACATTCAGCCACTGCACTTGCTAGGAGGAGAAATGCCAGGAGGACACTACTGGAGTTGGTTACTCCTGTGGCTCAGGGAATTATTGTATTACACTGCCAGACAAAGACAGTCCAAACATTCAGGAAGAGGTTGTACATGGGAAAGTTTGGGAAATAAATGAGCTATTGATTACAGGTGACCTTCAGAGGCCAGACCACAACCGCATCAGGCTGCATTTACAAGTGTCTGCGAGTGCAAGAAGAGACCGCTACATTTTCAGAGGAGAAATATACAGATTATGTTCATTGCATGGGAAATGTGAATGTGAATAAGTAAATGTGTCTGTAGGGATATTAATGTTCAAAAAGTGATTTGTTATTTTATACTGTAGGTAAAGCTATTATTTTTGGCCATGGTTAGATAATAGGGGTGGCACGGTACACAGATGTCACAGTTCGGTACATACCTCGGTTCGGGGGTCACGGTTCGATGCGGTTTTGGTACAACAGGGGAAAAAAAAATCTACTATGCTCGGTTTCTTTTCATTTATTTTGAACAGACAGTAGTGCAAATTACAATTTTTCCCACCTAGATGTGAAAATACTAATTCTTAATACTATCATTACATTATGTTATATATTAAATATGTTTTGTTTTCATTGTGAGTGTACACAAATAAAAGCAGACCTTTATCCAGCGATTATTAATAAGACAATAAGTGGTTAAAATTGATTATTTTTAGGAAACAGTTGAAGTGATTGCGCCGGAGCACACACACAGTTTTTTATTATTAATTGTATATATTGAACATTTAACATGCAAAATTATTACAAATTGTTACAAACATGATCACGCAAAACAATTCACTTTCAGCATTGCTAAAGTTGGTAGGCTACTTTTGTCACGGGGCGGTGAGAGAAATCACCGTAAAACAAAGGTCTGGGTCCAACTGCAGGTAAAAGGCTTTAATAAACAAAAAGGCCAACAAGGAAAAAAACTAAACAAGATACATAAAACGGCAACAAGTGCATGTATCCCCAGAGTAACAGCAACCACGAAGACCAACACACACGTGATGATGGGGAACAGCTGGGAGTGTGATGAGTGGCAGGTGTGTGGAGTTAAGGGAAATGAGTTCAAGAGGAAGGGAGATGGCGACCTCTGGTGGTGAGAGGGAGAAACGCCAGGCCTGGACTCATAACATAACCCCCCTTAAAGGAACGGCTTCCAGATGTTCCAGAGAGTCCAACAAGGGGAACGGCAGAGCGGGGGCCAGGGCGGACTCTGCGGGCTCACGGAACGGAGCGGACTCTGCGGGCTCACGGAACTGGGAGGGCTCTGGAGCGGACTCTGTGGGCTCACGGAATGGAGCGGGTTCTGTGGGCTCACGGAATCTGGAGCGGACTCTGGGGGTCACGGAAAGCGGTTCTGGAGCCTGCGGGCTCACGGAGCGGGCTCTGGAGCTCTGTCTGGACGGACGGAATCTGGAGCGGACTCTGTGGGCTCACGGAACGGAGCGGGCTCTGGAGCGGACTCTGCGGGCTCTGGAGCTGGACTCTGGACGGACTCTGGAGCGGACTCTGGAGCGGACTCTGCGGGCTCTGGAGCGGACTCTGTGGGCTCACGGAACGGAGCGGGCCTCTGGAGCAGGACTCTGGAGCGGACTCTGGAGCGGACTCTGGAGCGGACTCTGGGCTCACGCGGAGCGGACTCTGGGGCTCTGGAGCGGACTCTGTGGGCTCACGGAACGGAGCGGGCTCTGGAGCGGACTCTGTGGGCTCACGGAACGGAGCGGGCTCTGGAGCGGACTCTGCGGGCTCACGGAATGGAGCGGGCTCTGGAGCGGACTCTGTGGGCTCACGGAATGGAGCGGGCTCTGGAGCGGACTCTGTGGGCTCACAGAATGGAGCGGGCTCTGGAGCGGACTCCACCCTCTCCTCCAGCGATAACTAATGTATGGCATCATGGACTTAAAGGGGTCGGCCAGGCCTCCCCAGAAGATGAGGCAGGTCTTCTCTGTAGCCGACTGGCGAGCCATTCCCACAAAGTCCTCGACGTAATCCTCAATGCTCCGGTCTCCCTGCCGGATATTGAGGAACTTCCCTGCTGGACCCATGTTTGCTGGTTTAATTTTGTCACTGGTCTGGGTCCAACTGCAGGTAAAAGGCTTTAATAAACCACAAAAAGGCCAACAAGGCAAAAAACAAAACAAGTTAAGGAAGGGGATACATAAAATGGCAACAAGTGCATGTATCCCCAGAGTAAAAGCAACCACGAAGACCAACACATGTGCATACAATACAATAACATACATGCACAATGAAACCAGACAGAGTGGTGGGAGTGAGTGGTACAAGTAGTCTGCGATGATGGGGAACAGCTGGGAGTGTGATGAGTGGCAGGTGTGTGGAGTTAAGGGAAATGAGTCCAGGAGGAAGGGAGATGGCGACCTCTGGTGGTGAGAGGGAGAAACGCCAGGCCAACTTTATCAAAATAAAATACAAACATCAGCGCACCCGCCTCTCTGTCACCGTTGGAACGCGACTGAAATAACTTACAAAGCCTATAATTTACATAATAAATAATAGTTTAGCATTCAGATAAGTTACATCGCAAATATGGAAATATTATGGAATATTTGGATTTGTGCCGAATGAGAGAGATAGGATACACGAGCACAAAGCTCCATTTCGCAAACAGTTGTGTGCGCAAGCCTTTGTCAGTCCACCATGTGAGAGACGCCTTCAGAATCAGCACATGGGCTGCATCCGAAAACTGAAAAATGCTGCCTTTGGAGGACACATTACAAGGCAGGAAGGCATCAAGGCACGTCCGAATACAAAGTTAGCTTCACTTCCTGTCTCATGAGATGCCTTCATCTGATCAATTTTTGAAGGCAGCATAGATGTATCCTTCGCTGCTTTTGATATCCCACAATCCGGTGCATTCCTTTCTGTGACGGTTGAGCTAAAAAAATAAAGATGGCATCTGAAAGTTGCGTTCGGTTGTTAGTTTGTGTGTAAATGTATATTTCTGATTAACTTTTTGCACGTTTGATGTTATTTCTAGCGAGAAATTAGTATTATAGTAATTAAATATTGTTTAGTTATCACCAAAACTCGTTCTATTTTGTTGTAGATCATTAAAACGTTACGCTGCCTCAGAAGCCTGTCCAAAATCAGTTTCATGAGGTGCCTTCGTGCAAAAACGCTGCCTAAAAATGAATTGCCTCATAAGGTATCGAAGTCAGCTGCCTATGTTTTCAGATGTAGCCATATTGGTCACTGTTTAGTGGGCTTTGTTTGGCTCACAGCATTTGCTTTTCTTCTGCTGGCGGTTATCAAACAGCGTTGTATTACTGCGGGCGCCCCCTTCTGGATTGGGGGTGAATTGCCTGTATTTGTCGTAAGGCCTCATGCACCGAACCGAGAGGTCCGTACCGTGACGGTTCGGTACGAACACACCCCTATTAAATAATAATACAGATCATAATGTTGCAGAATCAAGAGTATAAAACTGTAGATTAAATTCTCAATTTCTCTGGTCAGTGGTATCACCCCCCCCCCCCCCATCCTATCAATACTCATACATTATTGTCTGCATGTACGAGACAAGACATGTTTGACCCATATTCAGCAAAAAAAAAAGTTGTTCAGTCTCATTAACAGTCAGCATTATTTCACAAGTAATTCTGATCGTATGATCAATGATTTCAAAATAAAATAACTTACACAACAAATTACTAATATTTATTATTAATATATTAACAAATACAATATATTAATAATACATTTTTATTATTTATTTTTTCATAAATTAACTATGATTTTAGTTCATGGTGCATATTACTGTTATGGTGCAACACAAATATATAATACATTTAAATAACAATTTGCTATTGGTTACTTGTCTCCTTCTGAAATTGGCAAAAGAAAATATTGAAAAAGATTTTAGATTTGATTACCTTTCCAAAATCTCGGACATCAAAGAGATCGAAGGCATCAAACAGTTCACTCTTCTTCATCCCAAATGCTTCGCAGCATGCAGACAAGAATGTACGGATATTCTTCAGGCAGAGGAACTGATAAAGCAAGAAAACAAGATACTGTTAACATTTTTAAAGGTTTTGTTTTTGCACACCAACTGAAAAATAAATATAGTCAAATGTATTTAAAATACATTTATTTCATGCTAAGTCTACTATAAATACATTTACATGTTTAGGTACTTAATAAAAATGACCTGCAATTGTACTTTTATTGTACTAAACTGGTATACTTAATTTCTGCTAAATTGGAACAACTATTTTTGTACTTAATAAACTTTAATTGTGCTTAAGTATGCTGAAGTCCAACTTAAGATATACGGAAATATATTTGATTGTGCAAAGTGGAACAAGGCCATTGCAGCACTTCAGGTACACTTTAAATATCTCGCATTTAAAGACTAAAATTATTCAATTATTCAAAAATCATACAATCCTCATCAATAGTGACATTAAAACACATGTTAGGCTTAAAATTAAGAGTGTACATAGTACTCCAAATAAAGTTTATTAATAGTTATTGCATCAGTAAGTCTCGTGCGAGAGTTCATGTTAATAGATTTGAACTTTATTTAGAAATAAATGTATTTTACATATATTACTTTTTAACTAGGACACATATTTGTATACATATCAATATATTTGTTTACATATTCACTTACGTTATTTGTATATATATATATATAGTATACATTAGGGTGGGGTTAAAAGATTACAAAACAAAAATGTAAATGCAAATGCCAGGACAAAGCATTTTGAGGATATAATGGGAATCTATTGTGAAAATGTGGCCTTGAGAGAGATGAATTAGTGGTGTCATTACGGCTTTTCCCTGCTGTAGATGAGGAAATGAGATTTCCAACTAATCACAAACAGACTCTATTGCCTAGGTGCTATTAACAATACTTCTGCAAATTCTTACTATTAAAAGAGCACAACGGATCAACTTTAAAAATGACATGTGAGGTTGCTTTTAACTTCCCATTACTATCAGTTTATTGTCATGATTGAATTTAATTTAAAAAACTGAATGCCATTAGTTTACAATTGTGTATTTAAATGAATGTGAACTCATTCCAAAGCACAAAAAACACAATTATCAAAATACACCATTTGCATGAGTCAGATAAGTGACAGGAATGCCGACTAACGCAGTAAGGGATGTTGTTGAAAATTGCTCTTTTCCGTTGTCTAATGGAGACTATCTCGTCAATCCAGAAGGGTGGATTTGTTAGTTTATAAATCAGTCAGCTCAAAGTTGGATTTTATCAGGTCACTGGAGTGAAACAGGGGCATCTGGGAAGAGTTGTTTGGGCCTGGGCAGACTGCCTGAGACTTCTCAGCCCTAAACACTTACTTACACACAGCAGCGAATCAGACAGAGCATTCATCTGGATGCATTTTGGGTCCCTACCAAAACACGATGTACATTTAAAATTGATGTTTCATTAGCTCAATGTTTACCCAGTGTGTTGAGAGTTTTGCAGACTGACTGAATGATGAAATATACAAAGAGAGCTGTGTATATATCTACCACTGGGCCCTTTGTGAAGAGAAGTCTATGTTACCACTTGCACTGGGGTCACTTGTATATGGCACTGGCTAGTACCTACTATAAAGCCTTCAATGACTTACAAAAACGTCTAAATATACTAAATATAAGACTATAATATGCAGGTTAAACAGAAATGTACATGAAATAGATATTCACATACTGAACATGCATGGAGTCTAAAATTGTGTGGGTATAGGTTTGTGTTTCCGTAACTGGAGAGTATTATAAAAATTAAAATTATTAATAAGTAATAAAAAATAACGCTATATTTTTATATACAACGATATATATTTGCGCTCACCTGTGACATCTGTGGTCTGAGATTGATCTCTTTCAGGTTAATGGTGTCGGATTGAAGATTGTTCAGCAGCTGGCACAGAAGCACCCCATCCCGAAGAGTTTGGGCCAAATCAAAAACCTGCGCTGAATCCGCCGTGACCCGATGATTCCGGGGCAAAACTTTACAACTGATCAGCCACAAGCTGCACTGCCTCCAGTACTCCATAATGCGCGTATAAAATTAAAGCCAACAACTGTGAAATAAATGTGACACCGTTGAATGAGGCTAAGATGAAGAAACAGCCGAAGCAGAGCGCATTTGGCATCCGTGTTTTTTTCTTTTGGAGCTTGCGCTCTTAGTTGCTCTTAGTTGCCAAAACTGAGACTTGTGCGCACTAATTTGGGTTTATCCGCGGTCTACCAGAACTATAAATCCCCATCAGCGGAGTTACGAATTCTAGTACGGCAAAGGATTTATAATCATCGTAGCGTGCGGCGTTGCATCGCAGGCTTCCAATGGTGAAGTCTTAGCACGTGAATATTCATTAATATTATTGACGCTGCGTGGTTGATCTTCCAGTGGCGACGATTCATCTCATGAATATGAAGGAGCAAGTCTTCACCGTAGTATGATAATTTCATCCCCCACCCTATCAAATGCGCTTCCTTTTCCGTTAGTTTTGACTGTCAGATTGACTCTTTTACCTACAGAATGTCTCATATATTTAGACCTCTTGCAGATATCATTCCTCTAAATATCATCCTGAATTTGAAGGCATTTGTATTATTCTGTTAAAACTATAAAAAAGAATGTCAATCATGTATGATTAATAATGTTATAACAAAGAAAAAACATTACTAATTATGATGTAGTGTAATGCAATAATTTGCAGCTTTTTAGTGTGAATAGAGGACATTCCAGATGGATTGAACATGGATTTCCAGAGCTGATCATTAAACAAACAATGACAGAGTAGTGTGTTTAGGAGTAGCAGTTAAACTCACACAGACAGTAAGGTATGTTATGCTCTTCCAGTAATGCAGATGTGCATATTTCATATTTCCTCTTATTATATTTATATTATGTTTTTTATTTTGGTTCTTTTTTTTTGTTATTTGTATGTTTGTGTAGATGTTGTTTGTTGTGTCATTCTGGCCAATGTATTCTCTCTGTCCTCGGCCAGCTGGCCAAAATCTCATTCTCTCTTGTCATTCTCTCTCAAAAAATAATTATGTCGTGAGTATGAATAAAATGAATGCTTCAGATAATTGTATGAATACAAAAGTTGTAATATGTCGTGTGAATGATGAATAAAATGAATGATTCGACCATTAGAAAATGTATACAAATAAAAAAATTTTTTTGTGTTTTTTTAATATAGTTAGTTAAATAAGGCATTGCCTATATTTTTAATTACTATAAAATAATAAAACCAGTCGACTTGACAAAGGAACAAATGCAACATTGCACGTGCATTGCGACGTTGTGTTGTCACGTGCTTAGTACCATCCAATCTGCAGCACGGAAAACGCAGTTCCATAACACAAGCGCTTTCACATTAAATGTATTGTGTAACTTGTACTTCAGACTCCGCTTGAAGAATATAAGATCTCAAGGTGAGAAAGTTTCGTTTTAAACTGTGTTAACCATTAGTACGAGTTTCATGTGTGTATATTGCCGACGACGTGTATATTATATAAGGTAAGCAGCACTAACGTTACAGTTTCTCCCTTATTTACTTGTTCTGTTTAACCCTTGTATGGTGTTCGGCTCTGTGGGACCCGTTTTCACTTTTTATCAAAAGAAAAAGGATATTATAAATTATTTTTTTCAAACTCATGCTCATTGGTCTTGGTTCATTTTCTGTGAAGAACATTTATCAGAACAAATGTTCAATGCCCACACATATTGTGCACACATATTACATACAGGATGTTCGGGTCCACTGGACCCGGGGGTAATAAAAGAGTGTAAATGTTAGGTCCTGTGTATTCTCACTCTGTCCTACTATTGTCTGGGACTGCTATTAGTATGTGTATGTGTGTGTATGTGCGTAAATGTGTGTGAGAGAGAGTCAGAACGAGTGTGAGTGTAAGTGTGAGTTTTGTTTTTCTGCCCCTTCCATACAGGCTGTAGCACTGTAATTCATAAATTATTATTATCATTAAAATGTATTTGAAAAAGGGACCATGTAAAATTTTAACATAAATGTTTCCATTTCATGCATTGTACCGAATTTAGCCAATGGCTAGTTTTCATCCGTGAAATTGTGATCTAACAAATATAAAGGGCACATTTTGACCATATATGCTGTTTATATTGGTTTTAATTGGGATGAAGTAAACATCTGAGTATTTTAACATATCATTTTTGATTGTGTTGAATTAAAACCCCAAAACTACAGTGGGTCCACCCATGAACACTGACTGAGTAACAAAATATGAACATGACACAAGGGTTAATACGTGCGTTTTTATCTTGCTATCACAGATGGCTCTTGCCCTGGCTGACAGGGCTATCGGAGCAATCATTGGATCAGCTGTTGCCGATGCTGCAGGTTTGCATTACTTGCGAATACTAGTAACAAAATATACCAAAAACCCTTATATATATATAGCCTAGCAAAACATATTTATATAACTTATAAACATCTCTAATATATCACAAGTGAATTGACGCAGTGTTACAGTACACATTACTGTGTATTTACATAAGCATTGACAAGTACATGCGCATGTATAAACTGACATTTTATAGAGATGCAATGTAATCGTACATTATTTTGCCATTACTATAGTATATAATTATAGTAGCAGGTAATGTGTGAAATATTTACACTGTAATCTAGTATTATCCTATAATCAAATATTGACAAATGCAGATTTTTGTTTATACTGTACGTATACGTTCTGCAGCACAACCTCTCCATTGGGTCTATGACCAGCAGAAGCTGAGCATGTTGCTCTCTCAATGTCCTGAGCCTGAATTCCGTCCTGAGTCTGCAAACCCATTCTACAGGAGGAACACTGGACAGCAGAGCTGCTATGGAGATCAAGCATTCGTCCTCCTGGAGTCTCTGTCTGAGTGTGAAGGTGAAAAATACATTCTAGTGTGTAAGAATATGAAAGACAAAACTGTGTTTGAAAATCTGACTAGGATGGTATGAAGTCCACCATATTATTTGACCATGTTGTGGTTAATGGGATGTTGATTATTGAGTTATTTGTTTGTTGGTTTTAATATAGGTCTGAATGTGGAAGATTTGAAGCAGCGCACTTACAAATTCTTTGGACCCGGATCTGAATATGACACACCAGTCAACGATCCTTACAGAGACAAAGGAGGTAAATTAATCTACTGCACCAGAACATTATCATATTTGGTTACTTTTTTATTAGTTCTTCTTGAAATAGTTAATTCATTTGTTTTTCTACACACTATGATGACTCAAATAGTCCTTTATATTACAAATAACTGTAAAAAAAAAAAACAAGGAAGTGCAGTTATATTTATATATTTATTTATGTAAATGTCCTTTTAGTTGATTTGATTTCTAATTATACAATATGAATGTGAATTATATATTATAAATATACATACAATACAAGCTTTTATTTTTCATTTTCATTTTTAGTTTCATTTTTAGTCATTTTGTTATGTGCTTTTGTCATTTACTTAGTTTTAGTTTTTATTCATTATTATTTTAATTCATATTTTAGTGCTTCAGCTTAAGCTCATATTAGTTAGTTGCCAAGGAAACATTTTTTCATGTATTATTTGTATTTCATTTCAGCTATATTTCTTTTTTTTATTAATAGTTCTAGTTAACAGCATAACCATTTAACCCTAGACAGATGGTGTTTGTTTTTGTTTGTTTTGTTTTCAAAATATGAGTTTTCCTGAATTATTCATGAATTTTACTTATTCTTTCTCAAGCTCCCAGGCCTCAGCTACCTATTGAAGGACCCTGGAGACAATCAAGCCTTAAGAGCTTTATTAAAAATGTGGATGCAGGCAAGCCAGAGTCAGGTACTGTCACTTCTGTTGCTGAAAATGAAGTCAGATAACCATCACAAATATTGTGTGTAGCCACATTATTGTTAATACATACTAATTAATTTGAATGTTTTTCAAATATATCATTCGAATAACATTTTCAGTAATTTGGAAGGAGATAATAAAGCAATATAATTTATTAAATCTTAATTATGACACTTTTCAGGTTGTGAAACTGATAGCCAAATAGATGGAGTGGCAAAGATGGCTCCCATTGTAGCATGCTATGCTGGAAAACCAGAGATGTTAGAGAGAATTGAGGAAGCCACCCGTGTCACGCAAAACAATGACATATGTGTGGCAGTAACTCTCGCTGCTGCTAGGTTGGTAATATATGATTTGATTGACATGAGATGTGTGGCATATCACATATTAGAATGTGTGTGGAAATGGTATAGGAGCTGATCAGTGTTAAATACATTTTTTCTTCAGGTTCTTGGAGCATTTCATCCTGAATGGTCCTGATCCCAAGGCCTTGGATGCAGTGCTGAAACAGCTCAGTGACCCAAACAGAAAAAACCCTCAGGAGTTGGACAAAGCTATAATTGGTATTCACAGCTTTAAATTGTTATTAGTATTGTGAGCTGGATACTTAGGGCATGTTTACATTTGGCAGCTTTGGTTTGATTAAAAAGTACTTTGACCGTGTGAACACTAAATGTATAATATATAAAAGAAAACCAAACGACAAGTTTTTAACACACTCTTGGTCACAGATGAAGCAGGATATATCGCGTGTCTCTAGCTAATACATCATCTTTATCTGGGATTCATGTCAAACTTTGCATATATCACAAAGACATCATTTCATATCAGAAATCAAACTTATTTTTGTTTTGATTTCCTAACATAGGACACATTCATCAAGTAAAGGACAGTTTGAGCAAGAAACCCAAAGAGCTCATTCCCACTGTGTTTCCAAATACTTGAGGTTGGTTACCTGCAGCTGATAAGCTATTATTATTCCCTTATGTCTGTCTTATGCACACTCTACAGTTAGTCACAGGTATTTCAGCAGCTTTATCATGTCCCTCAGGTTTGCCAGGTGCATTCCAGGCAGCACTGCATGGCGTTCTGACAGCCAGTGGCTATGAACAGGCTATTCGGGACAATATGAGCTGCGGTGGATGCACCTGTAGCAGGAGCTCCTTCATCGGTGCCTGCATTGGCGCTCAGGTACTGCAAAAATCATGACCTTGTTATCTGTTCGACCACATTGTTCTATACATTAAACAAAGTAGGCTTTATGTAATTAAGGTCAAATTATTTGTGTGCTAACTGTTGAACACTTATCTTTCTGAACAATCCATTCCAATCTTTCATCAGATGATTATGTCATACATACATGACAGAACGACTATGCAGTTATTCTTGCAGTTTTTTAATGGCTCTTATAATGTGACACTTGTCTTTTCAGGTTGGACTTGAAGGAATCCCAAGTTCCTGGAAAAGCAAGACTCTGCGATGCAACACTTTGTTGGATCTCGCAAAGAAAGTTGTTACTCTCCAGCAGCTTTAAACTGTTTAGTATGCAAAGTAAATAAGTGGATGATAACTGGATAGAATTATGTAATCACCCAAGTTATTCTGAGTTTTGCCTACAGATCATCTTTCGTGGCTGTTGTGATTTTGATGAGACAATTAATGAACGTTTTAGCTTGAAATATGATGAAGTTAAAACTTGATACCTTTGTTTTATTAAATCACAACATGGCATGCAAAAATTGCATACATTGTGGCATTAAACTTATTTTCAATCAACACACTTTGTATTTGTCTTGTTACTACTCTATTAACATGTAAAATAAGATCAATTATTCAAAAGTTAAGCATATATAAAAAAGCATATGACTAAAAAAGAGAAACCCTGTTCTGGCGGATAGCGCCATCTAGTGGACGTTACGAAAACCTCCGCCGATTTATTTAGAGATATACAATTTGATACGATTTTATATATGAGTTTTATTAGTTTTACAACCTCAATACACCAATATATTCTTCTTTCCAAGTATTATTATTCATAAACAATAAATCATATTTTATTTCCTATTATTGATCGATTTCTGTGGATTTGTTTAGACTTATAATAGAAGGATTATTATATGATTAATTTCTATTTTTTTAATTACTACTTTTGGTTAAATGTGATGGTCAAACTGCTGTCTAAGCAGGCTAGGGTTTGAGACACATCCGTTGGCTGTCGTTGAGTTTGTCCTTCCTCTTCACACTCCCTCACTTCTAACAGCTGCTGCCCTGCGTTAGCGGCTACACTACTGACAGCTACACCACAATAGCTAGACCAGACAGCCTTAACACAGCTTTGCGCGTTTATTTTTAATTGGTTATCTTCTCAGTCGCGTTTTACATGGACTATACGCTTATTACTACAAAGCGAGCTGAATTCATAAGTGTTTTGGCCGTGCGGAGAGAGGCTATAGCAGGCTAATCTGTGTTTGCTAACAGGCTTCAGCTCAAGACTGATCGTTTGAAACATCAGTATTTTATAAACACAGACATGGAGTTCAACGTTAGACGACTAGCAGCGGACGCGGGCACTTTCCTCAGTCGTGCTGTGCAGGTAACGTAACGTTAAATGTCTTTAAATTACCTTAACGTTAAATGTGTTTGGTGTCTTAACTTGTGTTTGTTTTTAACCAGGTTGTACGTTATTTACTTAACTTAACGGGACAGTTCAGACAAATTTAAATGCTCTGTCATGACATGTCGAGTCAGCATGACGGTGGAGCACAAAGGCATATTGTTATTGACCGACAGCCGAAGTCACCGTTCACTCTCATTATTTTGTCCATAGAATGAAAGTGTATGGTGACCAAGGCTGTCATTCTGCCTAATTGTGTGTGTGTGTGTGTGTGTGTGTGTGTGTGTGTGTGTGTGTGTGTGTGTGTGTGTGTGTGTGTGTGTGTGTGTGTGTGTGTGTGTGTGTGTGTGTGTGTGTGTGTGTGAGTGAGCGAGCACGTTACAGAAAAAGTCATATTCATTATTTTTTTCATTTAGAACATAAGAGGGTGGAGACGTTTTCATTTAAAAAAATGTAGTTTTCTATCTCTTTAAGAAGTAGTAAATAAAGTTCATTATTTGTAGCAGCAATGAAAGTTTGTCGTGTTACTACAACTTTAATAAAAAAAATATGTTATATATATTCATTACTGACTGTTAAGATAGTTTATCAGACATGTATGTTACTACATATGTCAACTGTAATAATATACTATAACAATGCCTCGTATGGTATTTTTAAATCTAATCTTTGAAGATGTTACGTAAAGATAGCTTTTACTTGATTACTGTTTTTTTGTCTTCACTTTTTTTACATTCTATTACATTTCATTTATATGTTGTTTTTTTGTACTATTGCTTACTTCTGTATTTGTTTAGATTGTTTTGCTCTGCTGTTTTGGCTTTGTTATAAATTGATTTGACAAAGCAACGTTTAAAGGCACTATACTAAATACAAATATTATAATTGTTACTTATATTAATGTAAACCGTGGAAAAAGGTCAAATGTTGGCCAGAAATGCAGTCTAGGTCAGCGGCTCACTAGGCTTTGGTTTTAAGACCACAGCTGTGTGTGTGAACATTAATAAGTCAACTGTAAAATGACAAATGTAATGTGAAAAACTTTAATATATAAACTGCATTACTGAAATAACATGTGTTAGAACAGTCAACAAACTGTTTGCAATCCATGTAGTTCACAGAGGAGACGTTTGGGCAGGCGGAGAAGACTGAGCTGGACGCCCATCTAGAGACCCTTTTGAGTCGAGCAGAATCCAGCAAGCACTGGACGGAGAAGATCATGAAACAGACAGAAGTTTTGCTGCAGCCGAACCCTAGTAAGAGAAGAGTGTGAAGTTCCCCATCTGTTCCTTGCAATAGGATTAAGACCCAGCCTTAATGATGAGTATTTTTAGCTGTTTAGCCAGGAAGTCAAAACAATGTGGGTTATATCTACATCTATGATCTTAGATTTTCTTACAGTAAGAAAGAAACACATCCTGTCTTTATAGCAGTTTTTGGTGACATTGGTGTTTTTACCAACCACACTTTGCTTTATCTTCCAAGCACCTCATACAATCATTAAGGTGAAAGCTCACGATTCACAGTAACGCTTTGTAAGATATTTTTGATGTTCAGCAGCAGTAATGGTTAATAGGCCATGCTTAAGAGGATGCATGTGGTCTCATCTGACTCTTGCTGCTCTTAATTGAATTTGTCTGATGTTTGTACTTGTAGATGTCCGGATGGAGGAGTTCCTTTACGAGATGCTGGACAAAAAAGTCCCAATGCGTGCCAACAACCACGAGTTACTGGGGGAGTGCATGATCGACTCCGGACACGAGTTTGGACCTGGAACAGCATACGGTAAACTCATTACATAAGATCGTCCCACTCATACTGGACCCTGACAGTATCAGCTAGTGTTTGGAGCTTTATAAACATATAGATTAAATTATTGTGACGTCACAAAAAGCAACCATGCTTTTGTATGTAATCATGTTTGTTGATGTGATACCTTTTGTTTATTGTAAAGACATATATTTTGAAATTACATTAAGCATATACCTACGCATATGACTTGAGTTGGATGAACACTGGCACAGCAAATACATGTTTACATGTCTATTTGTTTTTTACATCAAATTTTGTACTGATCATACAACTATACATTTATGTGTCTAGAGATTTATACACTAGCAGCCAAAAGTATGGAATAATTGACCCTTTGCAAAGACCCCCCCCCCCCCCCTCCGTTAATGTTGCTATGTCTGACAAGCCATGGCCCTCGCCCCAGTGAAAATACAATCGTGGACAATGCACCGACAGACAAGACAGAGCAGGTTACTTTTGGTATGAAACAAAGCCTCAGCTTTCAAATTTTGTAAGAAATTCAAACAATAAATACCGTTTTTCATTTCACTTGAATGTGTCATGACAGATCGCTGTAGCGCCTCAGTACAAGTGGCACGTGGTTCATCCCTTCCTCTTAACTAGTTATAGCACAACATGAATTAACATCAGAAGGTATCTTGTTTCAAACACGGAGAGATGTCAGTACACACCATTTTTCAAATGCACAGTTCAAGTCCGCCAACGTGAATCTACTCTCCTTGTTTGTTTGTTGGACAAAATGGCAGATGCGATGTTATGATTGGTCGGATTGCCTGTCAATCAAACTCACTGCGAAGGGTCAATTAGGATTTTTAAAATGTTTTTGAAAAGGAGGTTTATTGTGCTCAACGGGGGTGCATTTGTTTGATCAAAATAGTAAACAACAGTAATTGTGCATTACTATTACAGTTTAAAAAAAACGTATGAATATATTTTAAAGTGTAATTTATTCCTGTGATGGCAAAGCTGTATTTCCAGCAGCCATTACTCTAGCCAAAGATATTTTTGGTTATTATCGATGTTGAAAACTGCTTAATATTTTTTGAAAACCATGATACATTTTCTTATTAAGGATTCTTTGGCGAATGGAAAGAACAGCTTTTATTTCAAATAGACATCTTTTGTAACATTACATGTCTTTTATATAGTATAATGTATGTAGGTTGAAAGAACTGAGAAGTGTGGCTGTTAATAAACTCTTTGAAAGCTCCATATACTGTATATTTAATTTTAAGCTGACAAATGTTCCTGATGTGTGTGGGTTGAGATGAATGTCCTCTCATCCTCTGATGTGCTGCAGGTAGTACTCTCATTAAATGTGGGGAGACTGAGAAGCTGTTAGGCAGTGCAGAAAAAGAGTTCATTCAGAGCTCCGCCATTAATTTCCTCACTCCCTTTAGGAACTTCATCGAGGGAGATTTTAAAACCATATCGGTGAGCATCAGCATACCACTGAACATGCCTTTATTAACCTTTATATTATACTGTATCTTCTAATCTGTTAAATTTGTTGTTTTGTTTTGGTGTTTTTTTCACAGAAAGAACGCAAACTGCTTCAGAATAAGCGTCTAGATCTGGATGCAGCCAAAAACAGAGTGAAGAAGGCCAGAGCGACTGATGCTCGCTCTGCAGTTAGTATTACACACACACACACACACACACACAGAGAGAGAATGTAATAATCAGCAGTTTTATGCTTCAAGTGGCATTTTCAGCTTAACCATACTCTCAGTTTTACAGCTTTTAGGGAAAAGAAGCTTGAAGAGTGAAAGCTGTGTTTCATCTTTCCCCAAGCTAGCTGCCGGCTGTCTTATGCTCTTAGTGCAGTTGAACTAACAGAGAAGATGCTCGTGTTAAATGCCCTTTTGCGTGTGAGCTGCTGTCTTTGGATCTCTAACCTCTCTTATTTTCCCCAGTTCTCTCTCATTATGTCTCTCTCTGTCTGCTTGCCTGCCTCCGTCTGAAGGAGCTGAACTCAAGCCCTCCGCTGGGAGAGGAGTATGTGGCTCACTTTTCTTACATGCTCAGCTTCTTGCATGTCAGGTGGTTAAAGGTTTGTCTGCTGTGTCTAATAAAACATCTGCCCTCTTTTGCCCTTCACAAATCTTTGGAGAGATGTCAAATGGTTTTGTGAGCGGAACATTTTATGTTCAAGACCACATTTCGATAAACACATGTCAACAGTGTCAATTCAGCATGTGTTTATTGTGTTCATCATAACCTCATATTTGGTACATGTACATCTTAATTTGTGAGATATTTAACTTTGAGGGCAACAGAATGCAGTTACTGTGTTTGGTGTTTTTGGCTTTTCTTCTGTCCATTGATAATGTATGAATATCTGTGCCTGTGTAGTCTCAACTAACAGTATGATTTGTATTAAAGATGCACATTACTTACCTTCCAGTATTAGATTTGTTATTGTTTATTGGGTATTTAATTGTGATGCTCATTTTACATTTAGATTATAATACCTTTGACATCATCCAGCATTCACCTTTTTAAAAATATTTAAATAATAACTAAATAACTTATAGCACTGTAAAATGTAATTTTCAGCAACAAAAAAAGAGGAATATCCATTATTATACTGTTTTTAATAATGTTGTGATGCCTAAATTTAATTGTGGCATTTAAAATAATTGATTTTAGTGTTTTGTTCTTTATTTATTAAAACAAACTTTTTATATTAATATCCTTATTTTATAATGCTATACATTTTATATTATCATATTGATAAAGTATTCCAATGTGCATTAGGATACGTTTCAAAATTGTATAAAATACTTTAGAATGCAAGATTCATAACGTTAGTAAACTTGGAAAACATTTTGCGATGAGGGGAATGTGTTTGGCTCATGTTTAAGTGCTGCATGTGCTCACGCCTGTTGTGGCACTGGATGATTCAAGTCTTCTTCCCTTTGTTGCGTGCTTCACGTTATTCCTTGTAGCTCCCTGTTTTGGTTCCTCCCAGTGAATGTGTCTGTGCATGAATGGTGAAACCATTACCCGACCTGGTTATGAAAGCTGTTGACTGCGAGTAGTGATCGGTTTGTGTGGTTTAAGTTGATGTTTTTGCTTGACCTGACGAGTTTGTTACTGTTTCTGAATGCTGGCCAGCTGTGGGCTGAGGAGGTGCAGCAGGTGAGTGTGCTTGAGTCTTTCCTCCCCTAAGCCTGTTGAAGAAAACACATCTTTGATCAGGGAAACAGAAACTGCCTTGCCCTGATTGTACTGATAGGATATCATGAACTCCCTCTGCCACGTGAATGAGGAACTGCTCTTACATACAACACAAACACATTCTTGTGTCCAGCAGAGGGAGCTAAAAAGTTATTTATGCTCCCACCTGCCTCTGTGTCTGAGGCAGTATGTCCATATGATTCTGAGCCTGGTGATGGGGCTAAATGTGCATGTCAGCCACAGTGATTTTTTTTTTATGTTTGTGTTTCCCTCAGGCAGAGACAGAACTGAGGATAGCACAGAGCGAGTTTGACCGGCAGGCCGAGATCACCAGACTTCTGCTGGAGGGTATCAGCAGCACTCATGTACGCTCACACATCCTTTATGTCTGTCAGTGTTTCTTCCTGCAGCACCACAGCAAAAGAGATGATGCTTTACCCAAGTTAAAGGCATAATTCTATCATCATTTACTCACCCCCTTGTTGTTCCAAACCTGTCCAACCATTCTTTAAAATATTTATTTTGTGTTCAGCTGAACAGAGAAAGTCATACAGGTTTAGAATGAATTGAGGGTGAGCAAATCGCTACATTTCTGTGAATTGAATGTGATGGGTGTTGCAAAATAACATCAAATACTCATCAACAAGCATGAAATGAATGACTTTTATGAGTTGATTTATCATTTAATTAATCAGTCTAAAGATTAATTTATTGAATCAGTCCTAATAAATGGCTCTCATAGACCTGTTCTTTTAATAAATTGGTAATTTAATCAATAAGTCAAAAGGTTCATTCTTTGAATCCGTCTTAATGAATGGTTCTTATAATGAATCAGTCATTTAATGAATCAGTCAAAAGACTCGTTCAATCACTTTGAATGAATGACTCTTATGAGCCTGTTCTTTTAATGAATCATTCAAAAGGCTCATTTTTGAATCAGTCTTAATGAATGACTTCTACCAGCCTTTCATTTAATGAATAAGACAAAAGACTTGTTCTTTAAATCAATCTTAATTCATTATTTATGGGGCCATTTTTGAATGAATCAGTCAAAAGTCTCATTCTTTAAATCGGTCTTAAGGACTGTTATTTTAATGAATCGGTCTAAATTAATTACTCCATGAATTTGTCAGAACAGATCCGGCTGGTTTTTAATACAAACAGTTAAAAGCGCTTTAAATATGTTAGGATTACTGTGGATTTATGACTAATTATAGATTAGTCTATACTAATAGACTAATCTATAATTAGACTGCTGTATATTATATGTATATAATATGCGCTAATGGCTGTGCTCTCCTCTGATCAGGCTCATCACTTGCACTGTCTGAATGATTTTGTGGACGCTCAAGCTGCATATTATGCCCAGTGTTACCAGTACATGGTCAATCTACAGAAACAGCTGGGAAGGTTGGCTCACTTTTATAACTATGCATTTGTTTGTACTAGTTATGCATTGTTTTCACACCAAATCCTGTTTTATGCTAAATGCATCCACAATGGAATCATCTGTTCTCTCAAACAGTCAAATTGCGATGTAAGCCATGATTTCCATTCATTGATAAGTGTATGTACATTCAGTTATTTCTATATTTAAACCTACCATTGTTTACTGTTTCCATATTTCCCCCAGCTTTCCATCCACGTTCTCTAATAACAATCAGCCGGCTGGCAGCTCCTCCGCCAGCATCTCGGTTCCCACGGCACAGCCGGCCGCCTCACTGCCTGCTCCGCCGCCCAGCCAGACCTCACCCGCACTCAACGAGCTCCGCAGCACCTCAGGCACCCGCAAGGCTCGTGTGCTCTACGACTACGACGCCGCCAGCAGCAGTGAGCTCTCTCTACTCGCCGATGAGGTGGGCCTTCATCACGTCCTTTCAGATTGTCATAAAATGAATCATTAAAAGTCTTAATGGTCAAATATTTCCCTGTCAGGTGATCACCGTGAGCACTGTGCCAGGCATGGACTCTGATTGGCTGATGGGGCAAAGGGGGAATCAGAATGGCAAAGTGCCAATTACTTACTTGGAGCTGCTCAATTAAAGTCAGCAAGAAGTGCAAAAAAAAATCACATTGTAGATGTGATTTGACAAGAGTAACACTCCAGATGTGATCAGAGAAAGATCAGTTTAATGTAGCTCAAAGCAATATAAAAGTCTTCTACACTGCCATGTCCTGTTGTGTGAACGTCTCTTCTGCTGTTCAAGGGGCGACATAATAGCCTTACAGTAACGAAAAGCAGTCCGAGATTGCCAACTATTCGTCAGGTTTATGTGCCAACTGATTTTTTTTTTTTTTACTGCTAAACTAATTGAGTGTGCTATAATGTGCTATGTTGCTCTTAATAAATATTATATTAACCTGGTTTGTGCGAGCTTTCATTTTTTTTCTTCTTTAGAATTGTTTAATCGTATTGTCTTCGTATCTTTCAAGGTCACAGACCAAGCTGCACACACTGGATGCTCATTTTGAAAAACACCATAGTAACAGTGAACTGAAATGCTGACCTGAATCTTGACCACTGGGTGGCAGTATTTCCAATTTGTGAAAATGTAAACACTGCAGCTAAAATCTACCAACATACCTCTTATTGCTGGCTTCACTGTAGTGGCACCAAACAGAACTGCAAAAATAGTGGTAGTGTGTGGAAACGGTTTCCAAACACTCCCTGGACAAAAGCGGTGTTATTGTTAATTAAAAATAAAATTATTAACTGAACTAAAGCTGAAGAAATGGCAAGCGGAATGGGAAGAATGTCAAAATAACTAACTTTTTCAAATCAATTCTGTTGTAGGAATAAGACATATTTATTATTTTAAATCTAGGCATGACCAAGTTGTGTATACAAGGTGTCGTATTGGACATAGTTTAACTAAATTGGGAAGAAGCACCAAAGTGTCAATATTGTGGGACTGCCCAATATTTAATGTCATGAGACAAAGGTTATTATCAGGACAATCGCTTAAGGATTTTATAGAATTTTATGTACAACATTTAGTTTTATAATTGTTTTATATTTTGTATTGTGTACTACTTCATTGTTCTTCTAATGTATAATCTTTGTTTGCCATGAAATAGCCAGTGAAACTGTGGCAATAAACAAAGTCTGTTAAATCAAGAAATAAGGTTGAAATAATGAAAATTAGGCAACTAACTGAAAGTTTAAGTTGAAATAGTAAAATTACTAAAACAATAAAATACACATACAAAGCACATAATAAAATAACTTAAGTTATTAGTTCACCCAAAAATGAAAATTTTGTCATTAATTATTCATCCTCATGTTGTTCCAAACCCATAAGACCTTTGTCCATCTTCGGAACACAAACTATTATATTTTTAATGAAATCCGAGAGCTCTCAGACCCTCCCATAGACCGCAACACAACTGCAATGTTTCCAGGTCCAGAAACGAAGCAAGGCCATCGGTAAAATCTCTTAAGGACTTGTATTATAAGATGGACCCAGAAAAACTTTTAAAATTTAAAAAAGAAAGTAAATTTAAAGAATCTTTCATAGAATTTTATGTACAACATTTTGTTTTATAATGGTTTTATTTATTTTTTATAAATTCGGTAATAACAGTTTTCTGTTCCTGTGGCTCAGTGGTAGAGCATTGCGTTAGCAGCGCAAAGGTTGTGGGTTCAATTCCCAGGGAACACACATACTGACAAAAAAATGTATAACCTGAATGCACTGTAAGTCGCTTTGGATAAAAGTGTCTGCTGAATGCATAAATGTAAAATAGTCCATGTGACATCAGGGGCTCAACCGTAATTTTACAAAGCTACGAAAATACTTTGTGTGCCAAAGAAAACCAAAGTAATGCACAAAAAGTTTGCACACAAAAATTATTCTCGGAGCTTCATAAAATTACGGTTGAACTCATGATGGAGGGTCCGAGAGCTCTCGGATTTCATAAAAAATATCTTAATTTGTGTTCCGAAGATGAACAAAGGTCTTATGGATTTGGAACGACGTGAGGGTGAGTACTTAATGACAAAATTTTCATTTCTGGCTGAACTGTCCCTTTAAAGAGATAGTTCAGCTAAAAAATGAAAATCCTATTGAATGCAAAAAATATATATTTTGAAGAATGATGGTAACCAAACAGTTGACGGTAGCCATTGACCTCTTATAGTATGGGGGGGGGGAATTCTAAGTATTTTTTGTCCATACTATAGAGGTCAATGGTTACCGTCAGCTTTTTAATTACCAGCATTCTTCAAAATGTCTTCTTTTGTGTTCAACAGAAGGAACTCATACAGGTTTGGAATAAGTGGAAGGCGAGTAAATGACAACAGGGTTCTGTTTAAATAAACTGAAAATATAAAATAAAAGCTTCTTCAAAATATGAATTAACGCTATACTATTATACCAATTATAATAAAATAACACTGGTTGGGCTGCTCCTTGGGAAATACAAACTACACATATTTTACTTTTAGTTGTCTTTGCACATTAAGCTGAAATAGAAAGTGTTTCAACATTAAAAATGTTAAAAATCAGTTTTCTGTTACCAAATGTCAGATTCATAACACTTAAAAATGCTTTTATTAACATATTTCGTCAAAGATAATCATACATATTTGACAACTGTCAAACATAGTCTTCAATTTAATAGTACTATTATCTATCAGAATGACAGAATATTGAGAATTTGATTTGGGTTGAAAATGTCGAGTTTCACAGCAAATTCATGCAACCCCCATCACAATATCTGGGTTACGTTTGGAATGGCACTTCCAAGAGAAGTTCATTACAGAGGAGTCATTAGGCAGCGGAATCAAATGAGCACATACATGAAACACTCATCTGAAACGGTTGAGTACCGATGAGACGTCGTCTACGTTTCATTTCAGAGGCTTCATGAGGAGAAATTTGGGAGGAGTTGATAGTTGCATACACAGACTGGCATGATATCCACGGACTTCGAGTGACAGCCTCCAGGATGTTAATACAGTAATAAATCTCAACACGGTCTACTTTTATCCCGTGCGGAACCCTTTGAAACTTCAAACATCATCATGTGTTACACAAAAGTATCAAATTACATACAAAAGCTAGTAGTTGGGCACTGTGGATGGCTGGCATACACTGAAAACTTGAAAATAAATTAACCAACATATAAAGAAGTCCTCTCTTCAAGCAGGGCTCTGTCGATGAAGCGTGTCTGTACAATGACTTGCAGCAGTAGTCGTGTTAGTGCCGGAAAGTGAAGCGGTTGAGCAGTAGTAGCCGTCTTTTTTGACGTTAATAATAACATAGCGGGAACGCCCTCCCACGATGTTCCACAACGTCTGGGAGCGATGCCGTGATTGTAACCAACCCATAAAGTGCTTTCGCAATTGGACAATAAAAATAAACATGTTACACTGGGATAAAAACACGAGTTCAGGCACAACCGCGAATGTACCGATGTCTCTCATTTTTTGAACGGTGTCAAGCGTCCAATGTTGTGCCAGAAATTGGAGGTCTTGCGTTTGGGTTCAGCCAACATGATGACCTGCTGCTGGGGCAGGGAGGTGGGAAGCGTGGGGTGCTTCTGACGCAGCAGGAAATCATAGTAGGGCCTGGTCACAGCTGCAGGGAAGAGGACATAAACAAAGGGTCAGGACCCGAGAGATTTCGGTTATTAGAGAACGGGACACATGTACATATGGGTTTAGTAGACAAGCTTGTTTTGGTCGTTGGTTCTGCGCGTTTGAGTCAGACCAGTTTTTAGAGTATGCTGATATTATTGAAAGTTATGCTGTAAATGGGTTAAGTGTGTACTTGTAAGGGAAGCATGGGTTGCCAGTGAATTACAGAAACTAGATCAGTTACTGTAAAAAAAAAAAGGCTGGGGTATCGATACAGATTTTCTGATTCAATTCCATTTGATCATTCATATGAAAGTGATTCTCACCTCAGCTAATGCTGGACATCTTGTGCACATTTACAAAAACCGCACAATAACTGAATCATAAAAAATACTCTTAACTTAAAATAAACTTACAATTGATTTTCTTATGCAAAACTGCTATTTTACATTTTTATAATAATTAACATTAAAATATTGTAAAAATATTTAACTGGCTCACATGAGTCAATGAAATCAGACTGAATCCGTTTGCTCAGCTTGTTGATTCACTAAAAATAACCATTTTAAAAGATTCATTTGTTTGTGGATTGGGCTACACTGATTATTCTGTATAGTTTTAAGTCACTAAAAAGAACCAAAAGGTTTAAAAGGTTCATTAGTTAGCCAATTGGACTACATTAGTTACTCTGTATGTTGTTAATTCACTTAAAATATCTGGTATAAAAGAGACTTTTGTTCATGAATATGTTTGTGAATCAGACTACACCAGTCTTGGAGCATGTTACTGTTTGGACAACTCAAAAAAGCTGGAATTTCATATTTTTATTTTATCATATTCATTTCAGACGGCAAACTTTGGTAAATGATGATTTAAATATTGATCATGACTAATCAGAAAACCAATATTTTGACCCAGCCTCAGTTAAATTAGCAGATAAGTCACACTAACACACTGTGGAATTACCCTGGACTACTCGATCGGTTCTCTACTTTGAGAGGACACCCAAGATATTGCCCTGCGCAGGACCCCAGGGGGCACCCTAACCCCCCGCCCCTGCCTACGCTGAGGGCCTTCAGGGAGGAGAGGTGAAGTTAAGGTGGCCCTGGGAGGCAGAGGTCCTGAAGGTTCAGAAAAACGTAGGCACTTGGAAGTTTTTGGGTGAAGAAGTGAAGGAGTTCTGAGTGCCAAAAGATGCTGTAAAGCTAATGCTGTTCCAGGGCAGTGAGGTAATAATGAAACACAACACAAACATGGTCAAACACGTGCTTGTGAACAGATGAATAGCGACCACACATGACACAACTCATGATTTCAATCTCCACACTATATCCTGGATCTCCAGCATATAATAATGACAGAAAAGACACAAGTCAACTTGACAAAACAGCTGAAATTCACCTTTGGGCTTCCCTGTTGGATGACTTTTAGATGCATTCAACATGGCCTGCTTCTTTTGGACCTCTGTGATCGTAAAACCTGTTTGGAAGACAAAACAAAACCATTAATACAATTAATCAACTGTGGGGAAAAGACCAATACTTCTGTCATGTACAAACATTATATAAAACTAAACAGATCAGCAAATATGAATACATAAACAAATATTTAAAATGTTTCATGGCACTACCAACAGTTTGAATGTGCATTAGTGATAGTTGCCTCAGGATTACTATTGTTAACAAAGCTTAAGTACTAAAATACACTATATTGACAAAAGTAATGGTTGTTTACCAAACACCAATGACTTGTACATTCATTATATGGACAAAAGTACTGGGACAACCCTTTCTTTAGAAGAGAAAAAGGCACTTTCAAACTGTGTCATCAAATAAATTAATGTACTAAAAATTATATTTCCACCTCTGTTGCAACAGTTTTGAAGTGTATAAAATGACTGTATCCCATATGTACAAGTCATTGGTGTTTGGTGATGAATTTTTGGCTCAAGGTCTGCATTTAAAGTCACACCAGAGGTGTTCAGCTGGGATTAGGACTTGGCTTTCTGCAGACCAGTCAAGTTCTTCCACACTGACTGAATCATCATTTCTCTTTGATCCTTGCCTTATACACAGAGACACTGTCATGTTAGAATAGAAAAGGGTCCTGTCCAAACTGTTGCTATAAAATTAGAAGCACACAATTCTCTAGAATATCATTATATGCTTAAACATTAAGATTTGTACTCATGGAAATTACTAAAGTATTCAAACCTTCATTAGAAGGGGGTGACCCAATACTTTTGGCAATATAGTGTATCTGACTGCTATAAATAAAAACTAAACCTTAAGCATCTCAGCATGTCTAGCAGAAATTTCTTGCTGGATGAAGGACCATCACCTTCAACTCAACCTAGCTAAGACAGAACTGCTTGTGGTTTCAGCAAACCCATCGTTTCATCACAATTTCACCTTCCAATTAGGCTCATCAACCATAACTCCTTCAAAAAAAGCCAGAAACGTTGGAGTTGTGATTGATGATAAGCTGAATTTCACAGACCACATTACTAAAACTGCCCGGTCCTGTAGATTTGCATTATATAATATTAAGAAGATCAGGCCCTTTCTCTCGGAACATGCAACACAACTCCTTGTTCAGGCTCTTGTTCTGTCCAGACTTGACTATTGCAATGCTCTCTTGGCAGGTCTTCCAGCCAGTTCCATCAAACCTCTACAAATAATCCAAAATGCTGCTGCAAAATTAATCTTTAATGAGCCGAAAAGAACACACGTCACACCTCTGTTCATCAATTTGCACTGGCTACCAATAGCTGCTCGCATTAAATTCAAGGCATTAATGTTTGCCTACAGAACCACCTCTAGCTCTGCACCCCTTTACCTAAATTCATTACTTCAGACTTATATGCCCTCTAGAAGCTTGCGTTCTGCAAGTGAACGACGCATTACTGTACCATCCCAAAGAGGCACAAAATCACTTTCACAGACTTTTTCATTAACTGTTCCCATCTGGTGGAATGACCTGCCTAACTCAATCCAAGCAGCTGAATCCTTACCCATCTTCAAGAAACTGCTAAAAACACATCTCTTCCATCTTTATTTGACCCTCTAACTCTAGCACTCTATTCTAATTTTATTTTAACTAATCTGTATTCTTTTTATAAAAAAACACACACACACACACACACACACACACAACACATTTGACCCTCTATCAATTGCATATTTAATCTCTAACTGCTAGTTTTTCTTGTAAAACTAACACTAAGTGTCTTTGTTCTATATTCTATATACTCGTTTTCTTAAAAAAAACCTTCCTACGTGTACAGCGTTAGGCTAACCAGGACTTGTAATAGCACTTGCATGTTATTGCTCTTTTGTTGGTTTTGATTGCTTCTATAATGTCCTCATTTGTAAGTTGCTTTGGATAAAAGCGTCTGCTAAATGACTAAATAAATAAAAAGTAAAACTACAACTGAAATAAAATCTAAATATATTTTAAAATAAGATACAAACATTGTTTAAAATGTCAAATGTGCATAAAATTAAAAGGAAACCTGAAAATATAAAATTAAACAAAAGCACACACATACATATATATATATATATATATATACATACATTCGTGGTCAGAATTATTGGCACCCTTGTTAAATATGATCAAACTAGGCTGTGAAAATTAATCTGCATTGTTAATCCTTTTGATAATTTATTAAAAAAAATCACAAAAATCTAACCTTTCATTGGAGAATAGGAATTTAAATGGGATGAAATATCATTATGAAATAAATGTTTTTTCTCTAATACACATTGGCCACAATTAACGGCACCCTTTTATTCAATACTATTTGAAACCTCCATTTGCCAGTTTAACAGCTCTAAATTGTCTCTTATAATGCCTGATGAGGTTAGAGAACACCTGACAAGAGATCAGAGACCATTCCTTCATCCAGAATCACTCCAGACCCTTTAGATTCCCAGCTCCATGTTGGTGCTTCTCTTCAGTTCACCCAACTCATTTCCAATAGGGTTCAGTTCAGAGGACTGGAATGGCCATAGCAGAAGCTTGGTTTTGTGCTCAGTGACCCATGCCTGTGTTGTTTTTGAGGTTTGTGTTTGGATTATTGTACGGTTGGAAGATCCAAACATGGCCCATTATAAGATTTCTAACAGAGTCAGTCACTTGTTTTATCTACATAACATAATGATTCATTGGCAATTTTTTATCTGTTGGTATTTGATAGAATCCATGATGCCATGTGTCTAAACAATATTTCCAGGACCTCTAGCAGAAATATAGGCCCACAACATCAAACATACAGCAGTATATTTCATTGTTCACATGGGGTACTTTTTATCCCTGTGTTCACCAAACCCATCTTGAGTGTTTGCTGCTAAAAAGCTATTTTTTTTGTCCATAGAAGCCAGTCCCATTTGAAGTTCCACTCGTGTCTGATAACTTAATATGCTGGAGTTTGTTTCTGGATGAGCTAGGAGAATTTTGCTTGAAACCCTCCCAAACAACATGTGGCGATGTAGGTGCTGTTTGACTGTTTTTTTTTTAAGGTTTTCTGATCCCGAGACTCAACTATTTTCTGCAATTCTCCAGCTGTGGTCCTTGGAGAGTCTTTAGACACTCAAACTCTCCTTCTCACCATGCATTAGGACGATATAGACACACAACCTCTTCCAGGCAGTTTCATACAATTTTATGTTAATTGGAAATTCTTAATTATTGCCCTGATGGTGGAAATGGGAATTTTCACTGCTCTAGCTCTTTTATTAAAGCCACTTCACTAATTTATGAGGCTCAATTATCTGTTGCTGCACATCAGAAATATATTCTTTGATTTTTCTCATTGTGATGGATGATTAAGGGAATTTGGCCTTTGTTTTCCCTCCTATTTATATTTCTGTGAAACAGGAAGCCATGGTTGGATAATTTCATGTTCATAATCACCTGGAGTGCTCAAAATTGTGAATATGAATGGGAATATACTTCAGAGATCTGTTACTCATAAGAATTTCAAGGGGTACCAATAAGTGTGTCCAACGTGTATTTAAGGAAAAAACCTTTATTTCATAATGAGATTTTCCCCCATTTTCAATTGTTTTAGTTCAATGAAATATTAGATTTTTGTGATTTATTTTAAATAAAAGATCAAAAGTATTAATAAAGCAGGTTTATTTTCAGAGCCTTCTTTGATCATATTTACCAAGGGTGCCAATAATTCTGACCACGACTGTATATGAATATATAAAAATCAATTCAAATTATTAATATAAACTGCAGCTATAGCATATAAGTAATATATCATTAATACTAAAATAACTGTTGCCAGGATAGGTTGTTGCTTACTGGCTTAATTTAAAAGAGGCCAAGCCTTTCTGGTCCCTATATATGACTGAGGATGTAATTCTAGATGAATATTTATTTTATCGTCTGACAGGTGGAAATTGTAAATTCAATCACCAAATGATTTCAAGTTGTCATTTACGTCCATTTTTGTTGATGGAGAACAAATTATGCAAGATGACTGTGATCCATTTAATAATCCATTTAAAGTCTGTGGACAATAAAATCAATGCTTTTATTTGTGCTTCTAAGAGCTTGTTCACCTGTTTCGAGGTCGTGCTGGACCTGTTCCCGTTCATCCGCAAAGGCCCGCAGCCAGCGCTGCTTCTGCTCGGGTTTCTTGGCACACAGAAGGTGGACCTCCTCTCCTCCAGGAGAACATAATTTCAAGGCATTCTTCACACTCACGTTAAAGTCCTTTTCCTTCCCATCCTCTACATCCACCACTTGCATCTGATCCATGTCTAACCGACCCTTGTAGTACAGGATGTCCCTCCGAAGCAGATCCTGTGGTGCCAAGCAAGTAGAACAATCATATAAAATAACTACTTTAACTGGCATTTAACTCACTGGCATGGCAAGTTACTGACCTTCTTACAGAAAACCAGTTGGTGGTCAAAGAGAAAGAACATTCGCTGCTGGCCTTTGCCCTGTGGCTGGGAGATCTTGGTCAGGTCTCCTGAGAAAATCAGATCAGAGCTTCTGCTCAAGATGTCTTCACCCTAATGAAGGGGAAAAGAGCCTGTGAGACCACACAGTTCTGGAGTGACTCAGTGTGTGAATATTATCCAAGATAATTGTGTAATTTACCTCCCAGTCCTCTATGGAGCTTTGCCACTGAGCAATTTTGTCAATATTCTCCAGACGCCTCTTTCTCTCATTGATCAGTCTGGCCACATTCTTCATTGCATTTAAAGCAGCCTCCACATCCTTATAATCGCTGAAAAGCAAAATATATGAGATTGGAAATGCCAATTAACAAAATGTGAATCAAATCATTCAAAACACTGATTCAGCAATTTGTCATCCATTAGTGCTCATTAATTATAGATATTTTTCCTTTAAGTTATTGCACTGAAATTTTTTATCTACAAATATTTTGAAAAGGCAGCTTTGCCATCACAGGAATAAATTACATATAAAAAAAAGAATATATTTTAAAATGTAGTTATATATTAGTATCTTTTTAATGTGTGAATGTGACAGCTTTTTCGAGCTAGTATTAATTTCTTTAAAAAAAAGAAAGACTTCTGAGCAAATCTTTGAACAGTAGTATATGTATCTGTATTTTTATTTAACATATGATAACACTTGATTGTCAATGATGCTCAAACAAGTGAAATATCACCAATTATATTCATAAAGTGTGGGGGGAAAGTGTTTACAGACATGCATATATGCCATACGTTTCAATGCAGTTATTTTTTTGCCAGTGACATGAGTGAAGAGCACAGCAGCACAAATCTGCCTCTCTAGGGAGATTTTTAAAGTGTCATCTACACAAATAGTTCACATTTTATTTAGATATGTTTATTTAAAAGAGAACTAAATGTGCTCATATGTGCTTAATTTCAAGATGTCTTTTAAATAAAGTCAAAATATCATTTATATCTTATAGTTAACTCACATATCAATGCAGACATGCAGTACACTCTCAGAAAAACAGTGGAAAAGTTGGCACCCTTTCAAAAGGTACACCTTTATATTAGTATCTTTTGAATGTGTACCCAATTACAGCTTGAGAGTGTAGTAAATGTGTAACATCTGGCAGCTGTGTAGACCTCTTTACCTGTGCTGTGGGTTGGTGTACTTCAGCAGTTCAGCCAGCTGCAGAGGATACTTGCAGATCTTCTGAACAGGAGTAAGCAGGAATCCATCCAAAGAAATGTCGATCATCTTCTGGAGCAGACGACAGGCCTCAAAGAAGAACACATACTTCTTGATCTTCATCAGTTTGGAGATCTGCACGCAGGCATTGGGGTGGTTGTTGCAATATTCAGAGTAGATCTGAAAGTTTGTTTGCTAGATGGAAAAGAAGTGAAGAGAACATAATTAAAATCCAAACCTAAAAACTGCATCCTACATCTCCGCCTACATGGAAGTCAGCTTACGTGCTCTAAGAAGCAGGAGCCAATCTCGCTGAGGTGAGGATGGTCTTTGTTGAATTTCTTCTCCAAGGCTTTGAGTAACTTCTTTTGGAAACGGTAGAGCTCATCGATGTTCCCAAAGATAGTGCGCAGTTGCTCCTCAGTAAACATATCTGTCCTCTTCCGACACTGTTTTATGTAGCCCTGGAAGCCAAAGTGAGTTTGTCAAAGGTTTAATGCTAAAGCACAGCCATAGTTGGATTATGGAGCAGCTGATATGAATCAGGTCATTCTCTCAGCATGTAAACAGAGAGCTGAGTGACTCTATAGACACTGTAATGCTCTGAAACAAGATCCACATGCTGAAGTAGAACTGATCGATCATAGCCATGTGGCAAACTGACCTCACAGATGTCCTTCAGGTGTTTGATGTAATCCCTCTCTGTGCTCATGATCTCATTGATGACGTTGGCTCTCATTTGCTCCTTGCAGGGCAGACCGGGCCCTATGGGGCCCCCCATACTGGCCCCACCCTCCTCCGAGGCCCCGTCCAGATGGGCTAAGTATTCCTCCATGGGCTCATCTTGGTTCACCCGTAACTACCCATAACAAATAGGTTAATACTGTCAGAATTGACAAAAGACACACAGTGAAAAATTAGTGATGAAAAGGTACTAACAGTTATTTTTGCGGATGACATTCATTAAAATTTATGGAAGGAGAGTATTTGAATGAAACATGCAATGTTTTACTTGGTAAAAAAGAACACTAGTGCACTGATGACCCCTCATTCTAGCCTAATGTAATAGTGATGACATAATATGACAGTAATCCAATTTTTTTGTTATTAGTGGGAAATCTGTTCTCCTTTACCCGAACAAAGCTGGCGGGGAACCAGCCCTCGCTGTCCAGCACCCGGCCCCACCACCACTCCTTGTTTGTGGCGTCCACTACTTCGATGACGTCTCCAGCTTTGAAGCCCAGCTCCTGGTCGTCCATGGTGACGTGGTCCCATAGAGCCTCCGCACACACGCTGCCATCACTGATCAGCTTTTGAGACACAAGATGACAAAACATTGCTTGTATAATGTAACTGATCATATTAAAGCAGAAACTACTTTAACATGAGTATAATAGCAAATATGTATGTAAATGAAAAGTAATAAGCCACGGTTGCTTTTCATTTCATTGACTAGTATATGGAAATTCTTACACTTGTTTGTTCTTGCTGTCTTATACACATTGTACAGCAACATGCAGTTTACATTGGAGCTGTGAAATATATTGAATTCTTAAGTTACAATTTATCTGATAGGATTTTGCAGGTGTTCAAATATGCTAAACTATTGTGAGGGTTTTAATGCACTTTTTATTTTAAGTTTTGAATTACATTTGTAATAGGTTCTCTAAATTAATCTCAAGTTGCAAAAAGTAATTATTCTTTCATTTATTGTTTTTTTTTTTTCAGTTTATTGTTTTAAGTTCACCTAAATTAAATATTCTGTAATTGTCAATACATGATAAATAGAAACAATGTGATAATGTGAAGGCCTGGTTTTCAACTATACTATAATGTTGGATGGCTATAATTACTCATTATATCCCCAAAAATGTGTGTGTGTGTGTGTGTGTGTGTGTGTTGTATGTGTGTGTGTGTGTGTGTGTGTGTATATATATATGTGTGTATATATATATATATAGCGTTCATTTGCAAAAACAGATAACTCTGTTTTTTTATTTTAAAAATCATGTTTCGTATTGTTATCATGTTTTTATCGTGTGCTATTGTGTTAGTCAGCTGTTTTTTTGTTATTAATCAAAATAACCCAACTGCAGTTTGATTGAGATTAATTGAATGTAAAATAAAACAACTTGATTTTTTGAAAATAGTTAAAAACTATTAGTTATCAGTTTTTGCAAATTAACTCTTCATACACACACACATATACATTTAAAGGGTGCATTTTTTGTCTTACTGCGCTGCAAAAATAAATAAATACATTTTTTTAAATACTTTGTAACAACACAGCATTCAATTTCACTGCCTGTTTTAGTATCTCAATGGCATAATGTGTTATCATGCAATGATATACAACCCTTCATTCTGTGCACTTAACCAAAACCAAAATGCAATGTTTCACTGGAGAAAGAATTACCAAATTAAGGCTTTTCTGTCTGCAGTCTGCTTTTTCCCTGAGTGGACATTTTAAGTTTCTGCTTTCTGCTTGCAAGGATTGATTTGGCAAAGTACACAAAAAGCGGGGTAATATATTGTCACACTGTTCAGCTTGGCTACAGAGAAAATGAAGTGAAATCCTGGCAAGCTTAACAGCCTCCATTAAACCATCTCTGCTGCACAGCTAAACGGGATCTATCGGTGCTGATTTAATAATCACACTCTGTTCTCTGTCCATACTTTGTGCTCACAGCACCGATGGACTCGAAGGCTGAATATACACCCACTGAATCCAAAGCCCAGCATTCTCATCACCACAGCTGTGCCTATGTACCCTGTTGCCTAGCGACACACCCACATACTTTCCCATGTGCCTCCTCTCCTCTTCTTGGTCTGTTCAAATATGATCAGAAACAGCCCTGGCACATATTGTACAAACATACAAAAAAATCTAATGAAAATCAGGAATGATCATGAATGAATAAGGTTTTTAAAACTAGTCTGGATGTTCTAGTATCCAAATATTTCCAGAATACCATTTTTGCTGAGCCAAACCATGCCAAGTTCATTGGTTAATATTCCTTCTGGATATTTATTTCTCACCAAGACACCAAGCTGCTCTACTAAACTGTAACCCCACTATAACCGTGTCAAGCTCACTAGTGTGGCCTCTTTTTTTTAACCACCAGTGGAAGGCTTGTGCAGATCCCTCTGGGATAAAGTCTGGCATTAAAGAAAGCCTCACTTAGGCCAAAAATGCCATGTTTATTATGCTCGCTAGTCAGAATCAAAGCATATAGATCCATAAGTTGACAGTCACACAACAAAACAAAACCCAAACCTACCTACAGAAGCAGACAAAACGTCTGAAGTTCCCCACAGGATGATTTGATGAAATCAAAGCCTGACCCCTAGAAGCCACTCAAGAGTGGTTATAGTTTGGTAAATAATTAACACACAGCATATTACTTCTGACTGAACGCCGCCAACCTCACACACAGTCACACCCATTCCGGTTACCTGCACTGTGATGTTTGCATCCTGAAAACACATCCACGAGTGAGCGAGAGGGACCAACTTTCCCTTCTCCTCCTCCTCCTCCTCCTCCTCGTCTTCCTCTCCACCCCTCCCCTCGCTTTTTCTCTTCACTGCGGCTGTGCCCTACTAGAAGGCCAGCAGGAACATCAGCACTACGTTGATGAGGACCAGCAACATCATGATGACGAACACCACCACCTTCTGGGCCTCCGGGCTGAGGTTGCACCGCAACAGGAAGTGAGCCATGTCCTGCCGAGGCGTCGTTCGCTGGCCTGCGCGAGCCATGGCGCCGGAAACCCCCTCACCTAGAGGTCTGTGCGCAAAAGCTCGATGGCACACGGTTTGCCGGCCGGATCCGCTCAGTGTTCTCGGTGAAACGTGAGGGGGAGGGGAAAGAGCCTCCACGTCAACAGTTACCTGCTCACTTCCTTTCCGTTCCCTTCTCTTTCTTTCTCTTGCGTGCGCGTTATCTTCCTCCTCGTCGTCCCTCACTCCCCTTGGATCTTTCCCCACGCACTGCTGATGTCAGGAGCAGGGGTGGATGTGTCTCTCCGTCTCCATGTGTTCTTCTCCTTCTGTGCTATTTTGTGCCCCTTCTTGTCTGTTTTTCTCTTTCTACCCCCTTCGATGCCTCCCCCTTGTTCTCGTCCCTCGTCCTCCTGCTTAAGCACACGGCCGTGTTAATTCCCTTGGATCTGATTAGCGCACTTGAAATCCCTTCTCTTTTCACCGTCTCTTTTGTAAAACGCAAAGCTGAGGGGCGCAAATGGTTGCTGCATCTGTGCTTAGCGGCTCTAGCAAAAACCATCCATCCATCTCCCTGAATTGACTTCTGTTTTTGCTCTTGTTTTTTTCCTCTTATCCTTCCCAGCCAATCGGCTGGCGGTGCTGTGAAGCGTATCCAGGATACCAGAGTAGCGGAGGCTGGCCTTAGCGGCAGCAAGAGGGAGGCAGCAGTCGGGGGAGGGATGCGATAGAATTCAGCACAATACATCCTTTCTATCCTGACGCTTCTCCATTGGCCGAGCTGGCTGCCTGTCAGCTGCACTTCCCGTATAAAAGAGAGCACGTCCTACTCGTCATCTCGAGGCAGTGCTACGGTGACGGTAATGCTGCTGGAGATATTAATTAAAGACTGCATGAGGTGCCAAACACCTCTTGAGCTTTCATTTCCTGACCCGGGCCGATATCGGTGAGGTAGGATTAATGCAGTCATCCTCACTCGTCTCGTTCCCGGGCATCAATTTGTGCACAGCTAATGGGATTAGTGAAGGCTTCTGATTCCACTAACCTGCTGCTCTCTCTCTCTCAGCCGCAGAGCCCCATCCCAACTGTCATAGTGTCACACAGCACGATACTTCCTTTTAAATCAGCAGCTGTGCCTTTTTGACACACACACACACACACACACACACACACACACACACACACACACACACACACACACACACACACACACACACACACACACACACACACACACAAGCAAAACAATCACTCAACAATCTCCCCAACACTGAAACAAGCTGTTCCCCCATCACAAGAAATTAACAATAAAACTAGATTTTATATTTTCAGTGGAAAATATATTTCTTTCATGACAAGTCCTTGGATGATTTTAGCATGGTAATGGATATGGCAATGTTACTGTATTTGGTGTTGGCGGAATAGATCTGCTATGCTGCTGCTATAGTTGTAGATTATTGCTGCTTCTGCAATACAAGTACAAGAACTTGCTACTGACAATACATATGCCAAATACGCTGCTGTGAGTATTTAAGACTGCTTCTGCAAAAGTAGCATATATAATAACCTGTTGCAGATCTATACAGGTGGAGCTGGGGAGGTGGAGGGTTTCAGATGAACTCTAAAAGTGCATGCTTTGCGGACTGCTCTAGTGAACTCTTACCAGCCATTTAAATGTTAAGCAGTAAGCTCATTGGCTGCATACGCAACATGAACCAATCAGCTTGTGCCAAGCAGTTTAGTGTTGTGAATATCATCAATCTGCATTAATCTGCATTATCAGCCTGTGCCATCTAGTTTTGTGACAGAACTTGCCATTTCACGGAGAGTTGTGCCTAAAACTTTGTTGCAGGTTGCTGCTATGCAGTACCTTAGGTGATCTAAATAGTTTTCATGTGTTGCTATGCCATTGATAAGGTGTTCTGAGTGGCTGCACTGCAAAACGGCTAACAATCAGTATTTAGTATATTAAATATCTTTGAAACAATTTAAACTTGAAGCAAAATAAGTGCAAAACTACTTTTTTCAGTCAGCATGAAATGTAAAATAATTTATTTTTGATCTACTGTATTTTCAAAATGCATTTTATTGATTTAACTGGGAACATTTAATCTCTGCATGTGTTTTAGTTTGTTTTATTTTGTAAAATGTTTTACCTTTTTTTTTTACCAAAATGCCATAACTGGATCTTTCCTGTATGGGACATAACCAGACTCTCTAGTCATTTAGTTCACAAACTCCCATCCTTACAGCCGGCTGCAAGTTTCCATTCATATCTGCCTCCATCCAGTCAACAAACAATGGATAGAACCAAATCTATTATAATCCATTTTACTCAAATGTATATCACACTACAGATGAAAGGGTCTGTTGCTACTTCAGATTTATTAAATACATTTACTGAGATTTATGTTTAAAACAATGAAAATGTTAGCTATTTGTAATTAAAAAATACAATATATATATATATATATATATATATATATACAACATTAACAACAACCAACGTTTGCCTTAATAAACTCCCAATTTGCGGCTTATTACTAGTTAATAAGGTAGTTGTTAAGTTTAGTTATTGGGTTGGATTATGGATGTAGAATATGGTCATGTAGAGAATGTATATACATATATGTGTGTGTGTGTGTGTGTGTGTGTGTGTGTGTGTGTGTTTTGCAGTAAACTAGGCTACTGTGGGTGTTTGCTTAGTGACCAAAATCTCTACTGGTGTTTTCCCCAAAAACTGGTGCAGTATCTGAAGGAAACTATTATTTCAGGCTGGAAAAACTAAATGCTAGCTGGTTTTGAACCAGGAACTGTTGAGGGGTTATATTCTGGTGGCTAAATATGCCTCAGGTCCCTTCTATAATGCAAGCTTAGATCTCCAGGTGAAAATTATTATGATCATGATTCGAGGTACTGTATCATTCATGTCTGTAGTTCGAACAGTGCAGGACTATGTGCGCACTAAATTTTAATACTAGGGGTTCTTCATATGTCTGAGCAATAGTAACAGTGATGCCTGACTTAGCTACCTTTTAAAACAATGACACTTTCAATTTAGCCTGTTTATTATTTATTGGATTCTATACCAGGACAGAAGGGCTAAAAACAATAACAACAGCATCAGCACAGGGCTTCTGTGCAGCTCAGTGCGCACCAAGCTCCCAGAGGCCCGACTGTTGATTAGATTTTTCTGCTGTTTCTAACTAAAATGCTGAGTTACAGAGCAGCATTCGAAAATGATACCAAACAGTCATAAATCAAACTCTGACACTCTGCATATTCTCTGAAATTCTTTGTAGATAACAGCATCTTCCTACAACACGGACTTCATCTTCAGTCATGCTGAAGATGATGGGGGAAGAACTGTGGCAGCATTCTGCTGGTCTCAGGCCTCAGGAGAGGAACAGATGGGTAGTAGACTATTAAAAAACAGTGACTGAATTCCAACATGTTTAAACACTGAATCAAGAGCACAGCTACATACTCAACTACAGTAGTGCCTTGAAAGCCTGTCTGAAACCAGTTATCTTTATACATAAACACAGTTTGTTTTGGCTCTGTAAGGCCTTGGGTTTCAAACACAGATGCAAACGAACATGCTTCTATGGATGTCTTGCCACTGACAGAGAAACAAGCACAATCTGTGAACACATACAGTAACACATAGACAGCCTGTATGCTCTACCTCATTTATAGCCAGCTGTTCTCCTCCTCCTCCTCCTGGGTGTCCGAATCGGTTGGAGGAGCTGCAAAACTCATTGTACAGGTCATCTTCACTCCCCACCTCATCCGCAAGGCCAGACTTATCCTGCGGTCCATCAGTTATCACCAAGGCTGAAAAGTAAAGCACAAAACTGTCAGTACTGCAACATTTGGGGTCTAGTTCAAATGCATCTTCAACTTAGTCTTGCAATAATATTGTTTGTTAATATGGCAAACTGAAAGTATTTAAATGATTCAAAAAGGTTTATAAATTCTCAGTTTGGATCATGAAAAAATTGTAATTTTTTGCATTTTGCAGCAGTATATGATATATTTACAGTGTTTAAAAGTGGAATAAGTAATTTTTGTTTATGTTTTGCTGGCCAATATGACTTAGAGTGGTCATAGAGTGAAGTAATGGCCTATGACTGAACCCAAATGTCTTAAAAAATACATTAATGCAATAGTATTTAACTGGTCCATGTGATCTCAAAATGGTGGCTTCTCTGACTATGAGACCCACTCTAGGTGGAATAAAATGGCTTTTTCTAGGCCAGGTGGGACCCATAGGAGGCCACAAGGGGGTGCTAGGGGGGGCCCATAGGAAATAAAAAAAAATATTTTTTTTTTTTACTGTTTAATTCTGCTTTCTAAAAACTGGTTGAACTATTTAACTATACTAATGAGTTGGAAAAATATACATGGTCAGCTGAACACAAAGTCAATATTTAGCAGATATATTTGTGCAACATTTTGCTTTAGAACAATGACATTTTAAAAGCTAATTATTTAACCAAACTATGTGTGTATTTATAATATTAAATGCATTTAAGGACAGGGGTCTCTCCTGAGCCTATCATCATATTTGTCAGATGTACTATTCATTAGTTCAAGAGAAAAACAATTTTAAGTATGCGGATTAACAGTATTTTTTATTTATTTTATTTTCTTTTTGTCAGAGCTCTGGATTTAGCATGTAACCAATCTCACAGTCAACAGATGACAAGATTCAAATGTTTACCACAGGGAGCCTGAGGTTACGCAATCATTTCCCCAGCCAGGAAATTTAATGACCTTCACTTGTATGGCCACACTTGATAAGAGCATTAATCCACTAATTAGCAGTTGGAATATTTGATTAGCTGCATCTTATTAACAGTTGGCGGATACATACTGAGAGAAGATAGCTCACACAACACAAAGATCAACACACCATCATCACATTGAACGGCCAAACCTGTGACATGCGGTTGCACACTATGTAAGCAAGTGTTTGCATCTCTCGTTTCTTGCAGCATTTCGAGCACGATTCTAAAGACACATCTTTAGACCTTGCATTCTTTTTTAATCCACTATCCAGTTTCACACATAAACATGCATAAATATCTGTCCTCCAGTTCGTTGTCCCTTTAAACACGCTTTATGTAAAGCTAGATTTGTGTGTCTCTTTTAGCAACAATAGCTTGAAGCAAAATCTGTACTGTCCCAGTAACAGCACATCCAGAAACATGACATACAGGAAAACCAATAATTAAGAGCAACAGAAAAAGTCTCCTGCACCATGTGACTTGTTTAATAAAAACTGTTCAGTGCCAGCTTCTGATTCACTTCTACTTAGGATTTTGCTAAAATTTATTTTAGAAAGTGACCAAAGCACTTGTCACCAGAACTGAAAACAAGTCTAGCATCAAAACAAAGCTTTCTTAACAAACCAGGGGTTTTAAGATTGTTAGCGGACACTCAAGGGAACCATAACAACAAGCTTGCAGTTAGCGTTTCCTTTCACTTTTGAGCCAACAGTGTGACCAAAATGTTCCAATAAAACTCTGGTGAGATGTTTATTGGCTCCACAGTGGTACATTAATGTGCCCTTTCATGCGTTTGCTGTTTGAAACATTGGGGACATTCTCTGCTGCTATAGCTGGCTGGCTTCTCCACTGACAGGATTGCTATTATTTATTAGTGTGCAGTAAACTAGTGAGGAAGAGTAGACCTGGCCAAGTATCTCTCTTCCTGTCTCATTCATAATAAATGGACGGGAGAGAATGCACTCAAATTTACACCCCCTGAAAGATCCATTGTTCTGGTGATACACGAGAGGACGGTCCGTGAAATCAGGGTAATGAGAATACTGCTTTAAATCTTGAAGATGTGGCTTGAAACTCTTTTCAAAATTAAAAAAAAATCTGTAGTTAATAAATCCTGTGATGCTTTTACAATGGAAGACAAGCGAATGTCAATCCATTTGTTTATAGGCTGTTAAGTGTGGCATTAAAATACAGAGTCACTCATTTAACAGTGTAGTGCTACATGATCTGTTTTGTTAATTTGGAATGATTTTAGTTGAGAATGAAAAAATCACAACATTTTTTCTCAATACAAACTGATGCCAATACTTGACATTTTTAGAACTTAAAAGCCTGCTGGATGCAGTTAAATAAATATTCTGGATTCAGTACATATTAAGCTCAATCAACAGCATTTTTGGAATAATGCTGATTGCATAAATTATCCCTCGTTTTTTGGTTAAAAATCCATTAAAATACTCACTATTTTTAAAGTGTAGCTACATGATCTGTGTTAATTAAGATTTTAGTGTGAAAAATCACAACCCTTTTCTGTGACAAAATATCAAATTTAAAGCTGCAGTCCATAACTTTTTTTGGTTAAAAATGATCCGAAATCAATATTTGAACAAGTACATAACTAGCCAGTGTTCAAAACTATCACCTTACTTTAGCCCAATTCACAACGGTTAGCTTATAATAATGTTTTCTAATTTGAGTGGTATGGGTAGGTTCTTGTGGGAAATTCGAGCATGGCACTGCGTCATTATTTATGTCACATCTGTAAACATAAAGAAGTTGTCCCGGCTAGTAGGCTAATGCAGGTGAGGATCCTGCAGGTGACAGATCGTTTATAGCCTTTTCCCACAGCAGCTGGAATAATTAAATGCATCATTTTGATTCCAGTTTTAAATGTGCTTCTGATTAAAGATAATCTGAGTTTACACAAGATTTGTATTTTAAAGAAAACCAGTTCAAAGGGAGCATAGTTTGCTTTTTGGGTTAAAATAATTTCTTAATATGAAATTTAAATGGTATGACAATTAGATTAAACTGTACAGAAATTGAAATATACATGCTAATACGCACTATAATCATAGTCACGCAATGCTGATGTTGTTAATTTGAGAATAAAGTATAACAATAATAATAATTTGCACGGTTTGATGTGATATGAGCTAACCGATCTTTAGATTTAATTACCATTGGTAGCGAGATTTATTGTGATGCTTTTTTCCTCAGTTGGTCAGAACAAAACGTGACTGACTTGTAACTTACTTGTTCAGATGACTAATATCCGGTGAAATTTTTTATTTGGGTCATATATTCCAAGACGTAGACTAAAATGTGATTGCGAAGTACAGTAAATATCCACACCGGTGCGGTGACAGACTACCACACATTCACCTCAAAACATTAGATTAATTTGCGCTGGAGCAGTGTTGCCAACTTCTTTCGATGGAAAGTAGCTAAAGCCAGTTTGAAAAGTCGCTAAATGTCGCTAGATGATGTCATAACATATAATTAGCATATTCATGATGTCATCATGTCGTATTGCCTTTTTTACACTTGTTTGTCTCTCTATGCTCATACTCTATTTTAATGCAGCCAAATTCTCAATAAAACTATTTTCCTTTATATATTTTACTGTTTCTGTTGTCATTCAACGGGATAAATATGAAATAGTGACTGAAACGCAGCCCATTAAGAATACATAACCAGCTCCAAGAAGCTAGTAAGCACAAAAATCCTAATTTATAATTTTATTGAGCCGTTATCTGATGAAATCAAATAATACACACATGATAAGACAAGACAAAGACAATTCCTGTGCTGTGATTTCGGCTATATTTGAATGTAAAATTAGAGAAGCAATAATATCTGTTTTAACTGATCGGGCTGCTCCTCTCAGATGCTCACTGAACAGAGCAGATGCAGAGAAAGAGCTGCGTGCGTGCTGATCTCGCGCCGTTGCAGCAGTACCAGCGATCACAGAGACTCGCTAAAGTTTGTCCAAGAAGTCGCTAGATTTGTCGCTAGTCGCTTTTTTGGAAAAAAGTCGCTAGGGGGGTCTGAAAAGTCGCTAAATCTATCGACAAAGTCACTAAGTTGGCAACGCTGCGCTGGAGCCGTGCCAGAGTACAACCCACGCAAGCAAGATAATTCTGCAAGTAATTGCAGTTCCAGGTTTTCAAACATAGATGGCGACAAAGAGGCAAAACTTACAGACTGCAGCTTTAAAATGACAACATAATGCATAAAACTTTAAAATGACTGTAAAATGATTATGTAAACAGATGTATAGTCCAAATAATACATTTTAACAATGTAATGTTATTGTATTGTATTGTAAATATCTTACCATCACCTTAAATTTAGCTTTTTCTAAGAAAACAAAAGACATGTCTAAATAATCTTTTTATTATTATTAATCAACAAAAGGCTATAAATGCTGTCTATTGAAGATAACTTGTTTTGAACCTGAAATTTTCATGTAATTAAACATAAAAACTCTAGTATGTAGTCAAGAATCAGTCCCTGAAAGCACAAAGACTGTGACCATCCACGCACCTGAGTGTGTTAACGCGTGCATGTTTATCCAGTTTACCATGTTAAGGCCCCATGCATGAACACACACAAACATATATATCTTTATGTGAGATTCATGATATGCTGAGGGTGATATAAGGAGTTGATCAAATAGGCAGGACTGAGAATGCGCACTGACCTGCTTCCTTATAAGTCCACATCCTCAGATAAAGTCACCCGACCGCACAAATTCACCTCTGAGCCATGCACACGAAGACTTCCACTCAGCCTAATCCATGTGCGCTTTAAAGATTAAGACCTAGTTCTAAAATGACACTAACTTCCATTATAACAGTCAAAAAAACCTATGAAGTACATTCAAGATTAAAGAGTTTTATTCGTCACATTCACAATTATACAGAATATAACCAGCAGTGAAATATAAGTCAGATCTGCTCAATGGACAGTGCAATTATATGGAATACAAACACAAGAGAATATACAGGTGCATCTCAATAAATAAGAATTTTGTGGAAAAGTTCATTTATTTCATTAATTCAACTCAAATTGTGAAACTCATGTATTAAATAAGTTCAATGCACACAGACTGAAGTAGTTTAAGTCTTTGTTCTTTTAATTGTGATGATTTTGGCTCACATTTATCAAAAACCCACCAATTCACATCTCAACAAATTAGAATACTTCATAAGACCAATACAAAAATGTTTTTGTGAATTGTTGGCCTTCTGGAAAGTATGTCCATTTACTGTATATGTACTCAATACTTGGTAGGGGCTCCCTTTGCTTTAATTACTGCCTCAATTCGGCGTGGAGGTGATCAGTTTGTGGCACTGCCGAGGTGGTATGGAAGCCCGGTTTTTTTTTGGTCTCTTGTTTCTCATTTTCCTCTTGACAATACCCCATAGATTCTCTATGGGGTTCAGGTCTGGTGAGTTTGCTGGCCAGTCAAGCACACCAACACCATGGTCATTTAACCAACTTTTGGTGCTTTTGGCAGTGTGGGCAGGTGCCAAATCCTGCTGGAAAATGAAATCAGCATCTTTAAAAAGCTGGTCAGCAGAAGGAAGCATGAAGTGCTCCAAAATGTCTTGGTAAACGGGTGCAGTGACGTTGGTTTTCAAAAAACACAATGGACCAACACCAGCAGATGACATTGCACCCCAAATCATCACAGACTGTGGAAACTTAACACTGGACTTCAAGCAACTTGGGCTATGAGCTTCTCCACCCTTCCTCCAGACTCTAGGACCTTGGTTTCCAAATGAAATACAAAACTTGCTTTCATCTGAAAAGAGGACTTTGGACCACTGGGCAACAGTCCAGTTCTTCTCCTTAGCCCAGGTAAGACGCCTCTGACGACAACTGTAGCCAAATTCCTTGACACGTCTGTGTGTGGTGGCTCTTGATGCCTTGACCCAGCCTCAGTCCATTCCTTGTGAAGTTCACCCAAATTCTTGAATCGATTTTGCTTGACAATCCTCATAAGGCTGCGGTTCTCTCGGTTGGTTGTGCATCTTTTTCTTCCACACTTTTTCCTTCCACTCAACTTTCTGTTAACATGCTTGGATACAGCACTCTGTGAACAGCCAGCTTCTTTGGCAATGAATGTTTGTGGCTTACCCTCCTTGTGAAGGGTGTCAATGATTGTCTTCTGGACAACTGTCAGATCAGCAGTCTTCCCCATGATTGTGTAGCCTAGTGAACCAAACTGAGAGACCATTTTGAAGGCTCAGGAAACCTTTGCAGGTGTTTTGAGTTGATTAGCTGATTGACATGTCACCATATTCTAATTTGTTGAGATAGTGAATTGGTGGGTTTTTGTTAAATGTGAGCCAAAATCATCACAATTAAAAGAACCAAAGACTTAAACTACTTCAGTCTGTGTGCATTGAATTTATTTAATACACAAGTTTCACAATTTGAGTTGAATTACTGAAATAAATGAACTTTTCCACGACATTCTAATTTATTGAGATGCACCTGTACATAAATATAGGTATGGAAAAAAATGAGGTACAAAATTAAAAATAAGGATAAAAAATTAAAATAATAAAATATAAAATAAAATGTGCAATAAAATAAAATGTACCGGAAAGTATACTGTAGACTTAATAAATAATAATATAAGTAGGAATGTGCAAAAAGGTTGTACAGGGTATGTACATAGCAGCTATTCGAATGGTAGAGAATAATGGATATCTTATTAAATGGAGTCATGTTGATGTTATGAGACCGATTTTGAGTTTAGGAGCCTGATGGCCTGGGGGAAGAAGCTCCTCCTAAGTCTCTCAGTTTTTGCCATCATGCTCCGGAAGCGCTTACCAGATGGCAGCAAAATGAAAAAACACAGTTACCAGGGTGATTTGTGTCCTTGATTATTTTAACAGCTCTTCAGCTAACATAAGTTAGCGGCAAACACTGAAGAACTAACAGAAAGTTTGAGAGAAGATATAGGAAACACACCAGAAAAGTCCCTTCATCTCAGGCAGAGGTCATGTCAGCATTTTTTAAATCACAATGGAATTTTTTTCTTCACTAGTTTCCCTTTTAGTCAACATTTTTGAATGGGAGATAGATTATATTCATCTAAAAGCCTTAGTCTTGCTTATCTGTCAAGTCAAGTCTCAAATCAATTTAGCTAATATTGTTCATAATGCTGTAGATTAGTTTTACAACCCCCGTTGCAAAATAATTCATTTGTATTATTTATTTAGATGTACTTTATTTATTTCCTTGTCAAAAATCACAATACTTTCATAGAAGTTGATTCATTACCCACTAAGTCAACAAGAGAGGTTTTAAAAAAAAACACTGAACAACTTAAGGCAAGTTTTTTATTTTTGTAACTGACCCAATGCCTGCATTTAGAGAAGAGGTTTGCTCTTAGAATAAAAGCAGCCATACTGATGGATGATACATGTATAATGTACATTATGGCCCTTTCCCAAATGGCTCGCTTTATGTGGAGTTGTGGTCTTATCCTATCCGCAAAGTACAACAATACCGCAGGGTGTCCCATTAATGATTTTTTATTTCAAATGTTTGTTCGCGAATGTGATGTAATGCCACCATAATGGAACTATGGAACTTCACAAAAGTAAACTACTCAACACTCTATGGCATTGCATCATTAAAATATGTATTCAGAGGGGGGACAAAAAGGGCTGAGGGCATGACAGCACCAATGTATAAAGTAACTACTTAAAAGTATAGTTTAGTCAAAATATATAATTCTTTCCCCACGCTTTAACCCTTATAATTTATTTTTTGTTACAGCTGTTGTCCATACTACAATGCAGTACTGTTATTAGTAACTAACTAAAGCTAATAAAATCACTAACTAAATTAAAAGTTATGTGAAGTTATGTGTAAGTGTTAAAATGGCTAAAACTTAACTGAAATAAATTAAACCTAAATAGAAACCAAAATATTAAACTAAAATGAAATCTGAAAACATAAAATTAAAGCAAATTTTAAAGAATGATAAATGCTATAATAGTATCTAAATAATACTAAAATAAAGCAACGTTGGACTTCATCAAGAAAACAACACTGAGACATTATTAGCAGCAAATATAAGCTTTTCTGTTGCATGGAAGAAAGTCAGTCTTACAGGTTTTGGAAATCAGAGGGATTAATTGTAGACAGAACGATCAATTTGGGGTGAACTGTCCCTTTAATGTATCCCAGCAGTCCTTGAGCAGCTAATATATACAGCCCCTGCAAACCTTGACCATGACCATAGGCCCCATATTTTGACATAGTAATAAATAAAGATTTTATTTAATATTGATTGCACACTCTTCCTAACAGAGTTCAATCAATGCACCACTGTGTCTTTTTTTTTTTTTTTTGCATGTGAGTGCGACAGAGTTCACAAAGCAGGCGAACACAGTGTAATAAACTTTAAAGAGCTGGTTTAGAAGCTGGCTTTGAGTGGGACAGAGATCAATGTAGATCTATAAGCCCAAAGGGCTCTTCTAGAAAAAACTCACCAGCTCATGTTCACATGACTGACTCTGTTTTAACACTCCAAAGGTGTCCTACATTTACTTTAAACAACAGACAGCATTAAATTGATCAGATAAGTGCTATACTTCCTTGTCATTGTAAATGTCTTTATTTTAATCTTTGATGAGTAAAACATTGGGACTATGACAGTAGCATAACTGTTGAGGTTCATTAACTTTGATAAACCATATGCGTAGGTTACTGCAGCGTCTGATACAAACATGTTAGACATGGAGCTCCGCCTCTTTAACAGCAACATGTGTCTGATTCAAATTCAGATCAGAGCTCTGAGCAGCAAAACGTCCCAGAGCTGTCAAAGCCTGCCAGGAGTAATGACGCTGTTTAAGTAAACCAAACACATTAACACTGCATTACAATGTGAAAAACTCACAAACCACTGATCTTACTACCCACATATTGTTGAAATGGACCCGAGGCAAATCACAGAGTCCATTTGCACATGTAGCCTACTTTCGTGAGACGGCTTTAATGAGAGTTTCTCTGAACGCTAGCGGATCATGGCTAATCCTCAAATCAAAATAAAGCGCACAGGTCAGCTTGAGCAATGTGAATGCGTGAAATGATTGTGCGGCAGGCAACAACACAGATGGAGCAAAAATATAATAATAATCAAAAGCAGTGAATGTGCTTCATTTTCAAACATATGTGCATGATGTGCTGATATTTGCACACACCAGGCTAGCATGGACAAATGCAGTGAATGTGCAGTTCTGCCATTTTCAAACATATGTGCATGATGTGCTGATATTTGCACACACCAGGCTAGCATGGACAAATGCAGCAGATCTGCCAGGAAACCAGAGCAATGTCTGCATCAGCATGGAGATTTTAAAGTGAGCATTTTTCATCATTTCCGCACCCTCGTGTTGTTCCAAACCTGTATGAGTTTCTTTGTTCTGCTGAACACAAAAGAAAATATTTTACAGTTGTTGATAGACATAGTATTTTTTTTTATACTATGGAAGTCAATGGCTACCAGCAACTGTTTAGGTACCAACATTCTTCGTTGTGTTCAACTGAAGAAAGTAAGCCAGTAACACTTTAGATTAGGTAACACTATTCATTATTAACCAGTTGCTTATTTTCATGGATATTACTAGCATATTGTCTATTTACTAGTACTTATAAAGCACATACCTTATTCTGCATGACCATATTCTAGATCCATTAAACCTTCCCAAAACCTAAACATAACTCCTACAAACAACTACCTTATCAATAAGCAGCACATTAGGAGTTTATTAAAGGAAAATCCTCGGTTAATATACATCTTCCTTAATCTAAAGTGTTACCAGAAAGCTTATATGAGGAGTACATGATGACACACAATATACATTTTAAATGAGTAACCAGCTGAAGTCAATCAACCTGCATTCATCACACACAAAACATGTCAATATCATAGTATATGAATATGGATACCCAGTGATTCAAACAAATGAAGGTACTTCAGCATGTGCAAATATCGTCATTTTGCCTTTGTTAAATCTATAATAAAAAAGGTAATATCAAAGAGTCCTGAAAAAAGTGTACGGTTTCCATAAAAATATTAACATAGACTTCTTCAGCATTGATAATAAGAAGAAATGTTTTTGAGCACCAAAAGAGCAAATTGGAATGATTCCTGAAGGATCACATGACACTTAAGACTGAAGTAATGGCAGCTGAAAATAATATTTCTCAGTATTACTGTTTTTATTGTATTTTGGATTAAATAAATGCAGCCTTGATGAGCATAAGACTTATTTCAAAAACATTTAATCTTACAATCAAGTTATGATGATAAATGAATGAATGAAAGAACATTACAGCTTAAACTTATGTTTGGACTGACAGAAACTATATATTTAAAGGGAAAAATGAAGCTAGCTAATCAGTTCGCCGCAGATAAGCACTCATGATGAAGAGTTATGCTAAGAGGGTCTGACCAAAGAAAGATAGCGTGTGAGTCACAGATAAGATCCTCACTGGAAAACATTCAGCCCAGTGGAGTCTGACAGTCCCTGTGTATCAGAGAAGAGACAGCCGGCCCTGTGAGGAATCTCCACGTCACATCCAGTTAAAGAGTATTACACTCACTCCACGCCAGAGTCATCTGACAAACGTCTGCTGTGAACCCGACATTCAAAATAAGAGCCTGGTTCAATAATGGGTCAGTTTATCTTATTAGTTGATTTTGGAAATATAACTGACTGGATTTGCCACTTAAGACATTTCTAAAATAGGTTATATACACACCTTATTTATTTATTATTAACCAAAAAATCCACCAAAATATTAAGCAGCACAAATGTTCTTAACATTTGCAATAATAAGAAATGTTTCTTGAGCACCAAACTGGTATTAGAATGATTTTTGAAGGATCATGTGACACTGAAAACTGGAGTAATGGCTGCTGCAATTTGCCATCAAAATAATTTATTTAATTTAAAAAATGCAGCCAAACAAACTGATGCCAAACTTTTAAATTGTAGTGTACCGCATGTAAAACAGTGTAAACAATTATTCCGTATCAGACACAATACACATGCTAATTTGGTTTGTATAACAAAAGCTGTAAATTGGGCTGAGAGTGACTCAAACTACTTTCCTGAGAGGAAGCAGCCGTTAGGACCTGTGCTAGGGCTAGAAAGGAGCAGCCTGTGCCTAGCACAGCTCAGATGGGCGGTCCTGCTGGTGCCTGTCTGACAACAGACTCGAGGAACTGATAAGCTATACTCACAACAAACAGGCTCACATCATTAACTGACAAATTAAAGCTGCATGATATTCCTCACTTTAAGTTAAAAAGGTCTGTGGCAAGATTAGTGATGTGCACTTGAGCTGCCAGGACAGTCTGATGGACTCCAGGCAGAGCGACGATGGCTGAGGAATTCTGGGTAAAGTGTTGCTCAGACAGTAAACAGAGGGCTGAGGGGAACACGGAGGGCAAAGAGCCTTCATCTGGTTTTGTCTTCTCACTGTTTAGTATACAAAGCATCAAGCTTAAGGTTGACTGATTAACTGCTAATTTGCACGATTGCTATTCTGTGAAACAAAGTACAAGCTCTTCAATGTGTCCAATTTAACTTTCTGTTTCAACAGAAAACATGTTAACCAAGGAAACAATGCTCATCAATGGATGAGATCCTGCACACTTGCTTTGTTTTTTTAATAAAAAATGGTTAAATAATCATATTTCAAATGTATTTATTTAAATTCCATGGAATCTGCATACATCTAGTAATTGTGAAAACAATAAAACTGGTTTTAAAAGTATGAATATGGTTTATATGTATAACAAGCAAAATTCAGTTGGTTAAACATATATGAGATTGGTTTACAAATAATAAATTGAATTTACTAGCAATTAATATATAATCCTGTTTACTTTGTATTCTTGTGTCATTTAGGTATGACTGACAATATGCATCACATATGCTATATTTATTAGTTTACTGTATATACTGTACTGTCTTCATTGAAAATTTTATACGCAATTAATATAAAAATCATATCCATTAGGCCTAAATATTTTTTCAGTGTGTAATTGCTTGATAAGCGCAATTTATCTACATAGATATTATAGATATTTGCATTTAAATGACCTCAAAGCTAACACACATGGATTAAAAGCCACAAAAGCCCTGATTTCATTTTAAGTACAATAAAATGGGTCAAATTTTATTGGTTACTAAAAACATAAATTGAACCAAATTTGTCAAAAAGCTAATGTTGTCCATGCAAAGCAGGCAGGGTTAAACTAGGAGTACACTAGCGTATGTATGAGATGTTGGATGCCTCTAACGCACACAACCACCCTACAATGGAAAAATTAAAAAAGCTAAACAGTCTCAAAACATTACCAGTTTAGCCAATATACAATAATAATATGCAAACTATTGAACGTAGACTTGAAACTATATTATCAATGGAACTATAAGGGCCATATTAACTATGTTCTTCACTAATGCTCCAATCATGTTCATGGCTTTTTAACAAGAAATTTTTAATAGTTAATATTGATTTTAAAATCTTTCTTTATTTATGATGCTTTTGAACTTATAGGAAATATAAGACTTCGGAAAACTGTATTTATGCTTTTCTCACCAATTTATGAAAGAAATCTCAACCAATCCTTAACATTTTCATAAGCGAAACTCCAGCCTTTACCTTTTATTTTGTAATTAAATTACTCATTTGACTTCCTGCACATGGATTAAACAAAACATTACCAGACTATACAATAATAATATGATGAACATCAATATTTTATAAATGGAACAATAAGGGCATATTAACAGTTCTTCAAGTCTGTTCATGAACTTTTGAACTTACTTCCTGTCTTTTCTCACCCTCAACCAGCGAAACTCCAGCCTTTACCCTCATTTGACTTCCTGGCATAGACTGCAGATTATTACTAACCCTGAAAACAGGATCAAAGTTTATCAAATGAACCCAAACAGAGGGAGGAGTTGCTGGAATCTCTCCATGAACTCGCAGCAAATGAAAACATGCCACAATGATTTCACAGCAGTGATGTCTCCTTCTATGCTGTGGCTATGAGGAACGGAATTGGGGTGGGAACATGACATCCTGACCGCAGTGAAATTAAGGCTGAGACAGTTTTCAGAATTGCTATTATAATAATAAGGTAGAACATATCTATAAAAAGTTGCCTTTGAGTCGTCTGGTTCAACAAAGTGTGATCTGTTTGAGGGCCGAGCTGAGGCGTTCACACAATGGTGAGAATTCCTCCGGTCAGTGCTGCGGTACACTGTGGCCAGTGCTGCCTCTGCTCATTGTGATTGTGGATGTAGCATCACACTGCAGTGCCATTTCACCCACAGACTGAGCAAAATACCTCAAAGAGCGAATCAACCGAGTGTGGATACTGCAAACAAACACTGTGTATAGTAACAGTGATGACACAAAGCTGATACAGTACAGCCTGATGCCTCAGGAAATCTTGGTAACACTTTACTTAATTATGCCTTATAATGCACCTTATAATACATTGTATGATCTTATGAGTAACTGTAACCACAATTATAATGCATTATAATACTTATATCTATTCATTGTTACACCTTTAGAAAGTATAATGCATTATGACAAACAAACCTTCAAATATTCGAATGCATTTTAACTTTGGTTACAGATATGAAAAGATATAATGCATTACAATGTACATTACCTTTGTAATGCATTATACATAAAGGCTTTAATGCATTAAAACTACTTTTATAATGCATTACATAAAAAGACTTTAATTGTTACCGAAATCTCTTTTAAATTATCCCCAAATAATGGTTTGCAGTTATGTGTTACGCTATAGAGTTATGAATGGGTTTTACTGTGTTGCTATGCAGTTGCTAGGGTGTGTTTTTCTGTGGCTCGGGTTCCTCCTGCAGCACAAGTATATGAGATTTTCTCATGATTTATTTCCTGCCAAGTGACAATCATAAGTCTGAATTCTCTGATTTCTTCACCTCCTTTCAACAGGTCACATGATTTGAGTCACATGATTATTCAAGTGAGCAGCACAAATGGTATGAGGCAAAGTGATAAATATGGGCAGTATTTATAATAATGATTATTATTTTAGCAAGGACTATTAATTTAAACCTTTTCTCCAAAGAACGGTATATTGTAGCCATCGTCAAGTGTTCTTTGTTGAACCTGAAATGGTGCAAAGAACCATCGAAGAATCTTAATTTTTAAGAGAAATTATGAAATCCTGTAGAGATGTAGCCGTCATTTGAATATCTATTTAGAGACTTAACACTCATAACAGCGCTTGTCAAACACTTTTAATCCCTTCACTTCCTTTCTGCATAGCAGAAACCAGAAAAAGACACTGAAGTATATAGAGGAAAAGCATTCTGTGCCTGAAGCAGGCTATCATACCGTAGAGCTGTATGGCTGTGGTTTATGTATAAAGGTGTGAATGAAACACCATCTGTCTTAGCGCTGTAAGTTGTGATGGGGCCTGAGGGGCTGTAGACCCCCTGTGCTGTCTAAAGAGATTAACAGAGCAATTTTAGCATTATGAAAAGCAAAGGCGTAGTGTAATTCATTTGGTTGAATTAAACATTGACTGGCATGTCATTCAGGTTCTTGAGGAAAAATCATTTATGAAGATTAAGCAATGAGTGTTCATTTAGAAACGAACTTCAGACTCGTTCTCTATCACTTGACCCGGCTCACACTGGGCAGTCACAAGATTCCACAAATCAAGACAAAATAGCCTGCAGGGAAAATACGGACAGCAACACATCTGCTCCTCTTCCAGCGTGGAAACTCAAGACTTTCATGAAAGTGCTTTTGAGAAGAACTGAGACTTTCTATTTCTGGCGCTGAGACAACTGAGAAGTGGTCGTGCATTTCACACAAAAAATGAAAGCAGACGAGGAGAGGATTTGCAGAAGCACAATATGTTGATGGGTGGCGGTGGTGACACATCCTGTGAGACTATTTCTAGTGCGTGTCGCCTTTTCTGTACAACATCTATACTTGCAGGCATCCTTGACATGTGTAAATGCAGGAAAGGCCATTCAAGGTACTAAATGTGTCAGGGTGCATGCATTAACATGATGCATGCAGAAAGTATGGTGCATACACTACTGTTCAAAAGCTTGGGCTCAGCAAGTTGATGTCCTTGAAAGAAGTCTCTTATGCTTATGCTTTAACAAAAATACGTTAAAAACAAAGAATCTATAATATTATTACAATTTTCTCACCTTTGTCTTCCTCCCAAATCTGCAACTCTGAAAACTGCTAAAGTTTTCAGCATTTATATTACTATTATAACTATTAATACATTTTAAAATGTCATTTATTCCTGTGTTGGCAAAGCTGAATTTCCAACAGCCATTACTCCAGACTTCAATGTCATATGATCCTTCAGAAATTATTCTGATATGCTGATTTGGTGCTCAAGAAACATTTCTTAATATTATCAATGTTAGAAGGTTCAATAGAACAGCATTTATTTGAAATAGAAATCATAACAAATGTCCTTATTGCCACGTCTTGTAACGACGATAGTCAAAGATAAAGCCTGTTGCTTATGTCTTTGACTACAGCGAGAAGATATCATTATTATCCATCAAAAATAGACTAGCTGCCTATCTTTAGTGATACAGCGCAGAGAGCCGCTTCAGAAACTTGCCATGCCGCGGCGGATTAGCTCCAGTGGCCGTGGAGCTGTAATGCGCCGCAGACGGGTGCAGCGTAAATAAGGGGTAAGAGATGTATTCATCATACAGTGTAGATCACATAATACTCGCGCTAGACGGAAGTCAGTCATGATGTTCTTTGGTAATGTAAAGTTCTTTGCTCGTTTTGAATAACTGAGGAAATGTAACCGTTTGATTATGTGCTCATTGCCAAACATTTCAAGAAGATTCTTCCTCCTCTTGAAAGGTTTGCGCACGTCTCCTCAGCGCCATCACAAGCCCCTGCTGGCAACTCCTAACCACTAAAATTAGTGGGAAAGTAAGAATGATTCTTAGCTTTAAGAAATGTAATAACTTGCTTTTATACTTAAGTTTCAAAGTAGGAGTAAATTTCATGAATTCTCAGCACTTAAGACTAAAATGGCACTTTGAGAAGCTTGATAAATACGGGCCCAGACTTCCAAAAAAGGCAAATCATGGAAGTCTGTTTAGCAGGAGTGTCTCTAAACTTAATGGCCAAGTTATTTGGTGTTTTAAGTACAACAGTGTTTATGATTATGAATGCACACGCAGAGCATGGCAAGTCTTAATCAGTGAAGAAGAATAAGGGGCAAAAATGAATGATAGGGCTCATCAAACACTAAGAATGATTGTGAACTACATTAGAAAGGTGACAGCAAACCTCAAAATTCACCTTCAAGACCATGATTCCTAAAAATAAATGACCACAGAGAACTTCACAAAAGCAACATCTATGAAAGAGCAGCAACTGCTAAAACTTTTATCACAGAAAGCAGTAATAAAATGTGAAAAATATGATGTCATGATAAAAAACCCTAGACATTTGGAGCACCCAGATGAACTTCAACATCCGCCTTCTCCAGCTCAATCACCTGACTTGAATATTGTCAACCACTGTGGGCAGTTTTGGAAAGAAAAGTAAGTAGTCAGTTCCCTCCTCCAACATCTCTAAGCAACTAGCAGATGTTTTGATAAACTACATTGAACTGGAGACTATTCAAAGGTTCTGTGAATCTATTCTAAGACGGTTGGAAGGCAAGTGGTACAAAACATCTTAATTATAAAATATTGCCTATTTCCCAATTGTTCATATTATTTTGTGTCTTTAACATAACAGCACTTGGATTTTATTGTATGATGCATTAAAATTAAATGTCTAAATACCTTTTGAGGTCACTGTATTATAACGAAAACAACTAAAATTACTTTTTAATAGCATGTTTTGATAACACGTTTTTAACTATACATTTTGTTTCTAATTTGCTGTTTATTAAAGGGTTACTCCACCCCAAAATGAAAATTTTGTCATTAATCACTTACTCCCATGTCGTTTCAAACCCGTAAAAGCTTTGTTTGTGTTCGGAACACAATTTAAGATATTTTTGATGAAAGCCGGGAGGTTTGTGACTGTCCCATTGACTGCCAAGTAAATTGCCACTGTCGAGGCCAAGAAAAGTATGAAAAACATCGTCAAAATAGTCCATCTGCCATCAGTGGTTCAATCTGAACTTTATGAAGCAACGAGAATACTTTTTGTACGCAAATAAAATTTAAAAATAACGACTTTATTCAACAAATCGTCAGCGTAGCGCCATTTTGGAGAATATTCGCTAGGACGCAAATAGCATACGCTGTTCTGTGTCAGCTGCGAAACACAGATATATATTCTACATATATTTACGCTTTGATTTAAACGAAAAACAGCGTATCCTTGTGGTATGATTTAGTACGGTAGTTGTTAAGTTTAGGTATTGGGTAGGATTGGTCATGCAGAATATGTGCTTTATGAGTAGCCTACTAATATAATAATAGCTAATATAACAATAGGTATTCTAATAAGCAACTAGTTAATAGTGATAATTGGTCCCTAAACTAAAGTGTTACCACTCTTAAAAGTGAACTAGACACAGACTGTCACAGTCTTCTGTGGTCTCCTGCACCAGCTAAGCAAATGCCATTGAGACAAACGGAAACGCTAATGGATAGCTTTCTCCAGATTCATTACAGTACATACTATAGACCTCCCAGTCAGTAATTACACTAAAAACAGGTTCTTGTTGCCCAACACTAGGGTAGAGAGTCTCTTAGTTAGTGAATGAGTTCTGCGGGTCCAGTCTGGCTTGAACCCAAACCATCTCTGCCTGTCTAGAGATGCCAAGAAAGAGCCTTGGGATTTGTGCAAAAACAAACTCTCATCAAACACGTCAAATGTTCAAACTTACAAACGTTCCAGTTCAACACATTTCTCACATGTCACTGCAGTTTTTGTTCTTCCAACTGTTCTGCGATCAGCTATTTGAGTTCTGTAATGAGGTCAGCGGACCGTGACGAGGTGACAGCGCTGTTCGAAATGTCTGTAGCTATTGCCCCCTGGCTCACAGTGCACCATTTATTTCCCTCCATCACAGGAAAAGTCACATCCTATCTCTCTTAGGACAATGAGAAAAACATCCAAACTGCAGCTGACGTGGGTAGCGGTGGCCATTTGTGACATCAGTGCTACCTTGGCTGATGGTCATTGGCTTGACTGTCACCATGCCAACCCTGAGAGAAGATAATGAGACCAAAATACTGCTCAAACTGGCATCTCATCTCATTTCACATCATTTGTTTTGCACAGTCTTACTATACGGCTATGGGTAGTGCCAACACAGAGAGAGAGTTGCTCTATTCTTAGAAAGGAAACCTGAAGAATTTGCTTTAATCGATATATCGGCTCTGTTCACAGAGGCAAAAGGGGCAGTGTTGGTTTCCCCTCAAATATTTTTAACACAGCCTGTGCTTTCACTCATGCTGTGCTGAATACAACGCTGCATTTATACATAAATGCTGACATGACACTGCCACATTGTTTAATATCACATAGGTGTGGAAAAGCTCAACGCATGGTAATTTCGCACATTAATATCCTGCGAGGGAATACGTGTAGCTGCTGAACCCAGAAAACGAAGGGAAAGCTGTCTATATCTACAATACATATTGGCTCACTTGACAGAGGCTTCCACAACATTACCACTTAACCAATTACGAGCCAGCAGGAACATAGATCAATAGATGACATCCGTGACAGTAATGCAATAACCTAAGCAAGATGCAGACGGTAAAGAGAGTGGCATCTTCATTCAACAGCAAGGCATCTCGATTTCCAATTCATGTTGCTTCTATACATGTCGACTGGTCAGAAGGCAAACTCCTGTTGCTTTGACATGCGAATACCATGAGCGACAGCTACACTATGTGTTTACATTTGCATAGAGACAGTGGCTCTTTCAGCTACCTCTTTTTGCTCATCAAGGGCTCAAGACAATGCCATCACATTGACCAAAAGATTGCAACACAATGAACAAGAGCTGTCACAAGAACCTCACAGAAGCAGAACGTCACCCGTTGCATGAGTGTTAACTGACGTCAAGCTCGAAACGCAGCTCTAAACATCTGAGCTCCAAAGGTGAGAGAGAGTCTTACCATTGGTGGAGTGAAGGCTCTCCAGACTCCAGTAATGGGACATGACCCCTCGCACTGCTCGAACCCCTCCGGCCAGTCCCAGAGCGGGGCTACAGTCTGAATCAAAACCAGGTGACTGCTCTGAGCTGCCACCACTGCAGCCACCTCCTGCCAGCGGGTCGCCCACCTCACCGGCACTGTGCTGGGTGCGCATGTGGACGCACAGCAAGAGGAAGAAGGGTGGTGTTGCTTCAGCAGGTGTCAGGTCCAAAGCACGTCTCCGAGGCTCGAGTGTGCGGCGTAGCCTCAGCCTCCCTCTGTCATTCCTCACTCGCTCTCCTGCTCTTTTACTTTCACTCTTGGATGCACAGTCTCAAAGAGCTCACGGCTCAACAGAGACGCCCAGACACACAATCAGCCTTCTCTCTCTCTCTCTCTAGCACACGCATACATTCACAGCCTGGCATCACTGGGGATCCTTTAAGGGGAGGAGGACTCATACGACTCACATGGCTCAATGCGAAAAGCTCGGTCTGGCGCTGAAACGGACCGCCTTCCCCCTCCCTTCCAGTCCCCCCTTGAGCTCCCCTCCTCCACTGTTAAAGCCAAGCTGTTAGTAAACCAAAAGACAGCGCCTGGAGAGAGCACTAGCGATGCTGCAAACACCTTCTAAGAATTTAACCCATTATTAGCTAAGATCACACTAATGACGAGCCCAAAAATGTTCGCAATTTATCACAACAAAAGCCCAAGCATGCTTGCACACTATGCTGATGCGATACCAAAGGATGTGATTTCCACAGAAAGGGTCAGGATCTCTGGAAACTAAGAATAGAAAGGAATGTGGCTGTGAAGCCTTTCTCGTCACACTCAAACTTAAGAATCTTGATTTGTGCGAACCCTTGCAGCTGTGACTACACTTTACATAACATGGGAGCTGGATCCAGAACAAAGATAAAACTCAGCGGAACATTCCTCACATTCTTGTATATGAGAAGTCAGACTGGCCACTGGTTTAGATCAGGGGTTTTCAAACTCGGGTCTGGGGACCCCCAGGGGGCTCCAAAGGGATCCGTGGAAAAGTTCAGTAAAAAAAAAAATACAGTGCAAAAAATAACATTTTGAAAATAGTACAAATAATTAGTAGTAGTAATAGTATTAAAGTAAATAAATAAATATTTCTTAAATAAAAAAAAAAAAAAAAAATTAAAATTACAATGATGATTATTTATTTATTTATTGTTTGTTTGTTTGTTCCCTCACAATTATTATGATTATTATTACTTGTAATAGTAGCAGTAGTTACTATTTTTTTTTATATATTTATTATTATTATTATTATTATGAGTAGTGGTAGTAATAATACAATTTTTACTATTATTATTAATTTTCATTTTCATTATTTTATTTATTATCGTGTGAATAATATTATTATTAACAATAATATTAAATATTTAATATATAGAGAGAAAATATTGACAAAACCATTGTAAATAACAACATAATGGTAAGTATTTTTCTCTTATAAATAGAGAGTATTTATAATTATAAGAGAAGCACATACATAGCTGTATAGAAAGAGGCTCTCTTGCAAGGGGATCTTCATATTTGGAGATCAAAATGTGACATCAAACCTCCAGTTTAAATCACACATACTTAAAAATTAAATTGGACTATTAGCAAACAGACTAAAATAGCATAAACAATCGCCATATTACAATTCATAAAACCGCACAAGCTGAGGAAAATATGTTCAACCCAACAGTCACAGACGCAAACCGGTCAAACAAGCAGGTTTGAATGTCCCTTCAATATTTCACAGCATTATCCAGCTCATATTGTGGTTCAGAAGGAGCAAACTCACCCAGAGGGGCGACCTGTCCATGCGCCTCTTGTGCTGGTGTGCTGAGATTCAAATCTGTGGAGAGAAGCATGTATCAGTGTTAGTTTCTCTCATGACGAACTCCTGAACTAAATCTACAAACTAACTCATAAGAGACTCAAGAGACTCTATGTAGTCACATAGACTACATAAGAGACTCAAGTTCTACATTAGCATAGCCTCAATAGGAATGCTGCATTGGCTTGTCATGCAGCATACAGCAAGGTCGTAGAGTGGGCATGATGTCAGCAAGAGGCAAAAGGAGGTCATTGTGTCTTTCTCCTCATAGGAATCCATATTACATAAGACAAGGCATTTACAGAGGTCTTGCAAAATACAGATTATATCACAGCAATAAGACATCAATAGTGGGAGGAATATAAATATAAATGAAACAGAACAACAGTAAAACAGATCAAGAAGTCTCAGTTCAGATCAGAGATTAAGGAGAAAAAAATGCACACTTTAATATATAACTGGCTCAGATTTAGTCAGGGTTTTAAGTTGATCATAGAAACATAATGCTCATAACAGCAGGCAAACAAAACAGCCAACTCAAGGTCAGCCAAAGCCCATTTCATAGTAGCTTACACTTCTATTGAGACACTCTAATCAATTTCCTAAATCAAAGTCTCCTTTTAAAAGTGTGCATATGTGAGCGTATGTAAGGATGGGGGTTATAAACCCATGCCAGGTCTACCTCTACACTCAGAGAGCGAGTGAGAGTGAGCGAGAGAAGGCCTGGCGCCAGTGAGTGGGTGAGAAATAATCAGCAGGATTGTTTGGCAGAAAGAGAGAGGATCAGCACTGGGGGCCTTTGAGCTCCACGCTCCATGCATTACTGCACAAAGATAGCCTCTCTGCTCCCGCTACGAGCACATACGACTGAATAAAGCTTCTTCTTAAGACATTGCACGCTGTAGGTGGAATTCATCACTCATCACAGATCTACTGTTTGTTTGTGACTGCAGCTGGTCAAAGACCTCCTCAGGTCTATGTCCAGGTATCTTAACGCAAATGGGTTAGTGTTTGATGATGAAAGACTATAAATTTACACCAAAGGCATTTGTGAGTCTCTATAGGCTCCGACTGTCACAAACAGAACTATAAATAACTCACAGAGGGTTATCAAAGGTTGCAGAATGAAGGAAATCATTGCCCCCTGGAGGACAATAAAGTACACCAAGACTTAAAGGAAAGATTTAGGAAGTCAATATACTTTGTACTATAGTAAAAGGTTGTGGTGCAATGTATAGACGGTTTAAATGCCAATGTTCCATACCTGAAAATGATGGACGGTGAGGCCAGCCCAAAAAGTCCAGTCCAACGGGTGTGCTCTGGGAGAAGAAGTGGTCTTTGAGAGGAAGAGAGGGGAACTGCTCCGGAGAAGTGAGGGAAAGTCTAGCGCGCACCTATGGATGAGATAAAAGTATATATTATTAACAATAATGAATAAAAATATTTTATATATATATTTTTTCACTATACTACATACTACTTACTATATGTATATACAGTATGTAGTGAAAAGTACAGAAAACAGTGACAAACATTATATATTACTATAATATTCTATTGATGATGTTAATTATAAATATATTTATCTGTATATCTATATTTATTTATGATGAAAAGCACTAGGAAAACAATGTTAAAGTTATTATTATTATTTAAATATAATAGTATAGTCAATATACTGTATGCACTGAGAAAAACTGTGTGAATTAATGCAATTGTTTTAATCATTTTAAATGATGCAAATGCATAAGCTCATTTGATATTTCTAAAAGACATCATAAATGGTGAAAGTGTTCAGCCACACGTTTGTATATTCAGGCAAATTACAAGAAACGGAAGAGAAATCGGAAATCCTAAAGGCACTACAAGGGAATGAATCCAGGAGCGCAAAACAGGAAGAAAGCAGAGGAGAAGTAAAGGTGCAGTAGGAGATGCTGATGGTCAAGTTGTTCTCTCTTTTTGACGATTTCCTTACTTTCTCGTGCTTCTGAGATGTTGGTGTGCTAAGCTGACGCAAACTTTGCTGCGTGTTAAGCTTCTTTTTATGGATGTTCTCCACATCAGTCAACGTTTCATATGAGCATGAACGCCGACGTGTTTCGGTCGAATTGCTCTTCATCTCCAGGTCAAGCGCCACCTCTCTGATGCCCTGAAGAGACACGGTCCAACCGTAGAGGTCTGAGATGGGTCTGGGTGCAGCTTTACCCTGCTCTCTGGACTTCACCCGAAGCACACATGCACTTCCCTGTAGTCTTCTCTCTTCTGACTGGATGGCTGGCTCAGTACTGTGCTCTACATGCTTTGAGTGCAAATTTAGGTGGTTATTGTACAGTACATGTACATGTCTTTCAATGGATGTCCACTGAGGGATGCAGTTTGTAATATGTTGACTTTAAACAATGTTAAGATGTTAAAAGTAAACATTAGTAATATATTTACACTGCACTATTTTTTATATTTTTCCAGTGAAAACATTATTAGACATATATATATATATATATATATACAACACCAACATTTTAATGGAAAAATCTACCAATGCAAAATACACTTATTTTTAAAGATACAATCTATTTAAACCTTAAAATATTTTACAGTGAATTTTTGCACTGTAGGCCACACTTTTTAAAAGGATGGACAATGTGATCATTAATGTTCCTTGTTAGCCGCTAGATGGCACTATCTTTGAGAAGTATTGTGACTTAAACATGAAAAAACCCTAGTCCAGCTCAATGCCAGAAAGCAAGAAAGTATTTTGAACAATGCACCATAACAATTCACTTTTGCTTTGACGTATAAAGAGCCTTGTGAAAAATCAAACTGAAGTAGAATTACTATATACAAACAACAAATCAAAATATAGAAAGTGAGAAATCGCATAGCAATCCTGTCCAAAATTTTCAAATGACACATTTAAGCTCTCCTAACATCATAAACTTCATAATTGACTCACCTCTGGTTTGTTGATCAGGGATGCTGAATTTAGGCTATTTTGAGACTGGCTGTCTGAACTGCTGTCCTCTAGTAAGAACTCGGAATCAAAAGAGTGGGTTGTTGTGAGTTGTGCTGTCCTTGGTTTCAGAGACGTTGGTCTCTGAGGTGGATCGGAGAGACCGTCAGTGCTCACTCCCTGACCGAGCAAGCAGAGAGAAGATGCAACAGATCTCGAGGGATAGCGGAAACTCCTCCGGTTTGTCCAGCCCAGACCAGCGCTGTGAGGTTTAGGGCTCATCGGCCTCGTCGGCGTATCAGTGGTCTCAAAACTTATAGACCTGGTCCAGGTAGGTGACATCTGGTTTGCAAGTGCAAAAACAGTGGGGTATGCAGGTGGTTGCGACCTATCCTCTACATTGGACTCGAAGTCTTCTTCTGAGATCTGGTCAGAATCTAAGTAAGAAGCACAAGGCAGCTCACCTCCTTCCACATATTTACTATCTTCAGACTCTTCCCGAAGACCAGATTTCAAACTCTGTAAATCAGAATGGCACATGTTCCTCAAACTCTTTTGGGAAGCTGGTGAGCTGTCAAGTCTGGACCTGTTCTGAGGAGCACAGAAGGCACAATCGATATGGCTCTGATGTATGGACTTGTCACAAACCATCCCAGGAACCGATAGAGTTCTTTTACAAAGTTCTGCTTCCTTAGAACGTTTCGACTTCCTCCAGGACTGCTTGGTTTTTACCTCCTCGTTTTCTGACTGTGCAATCTGCTCCTGGTTGTCCCTCTCAGGATATCTGGACTCAAACAGACTAGACAGAGACTTGTGAGCCATTGCGAGCTTCAAGCGCAAGTTTAAGTTATCGGTACTCTTGCTTCTTTTTTGTTGAAATCCCTCTGTCTTTGAGGAAACTCTAAAATTTAGTGCTTCTCCATCTTTGTGCTGCTGATACAAACTTTGGGATATTGTATATTTCTCTCTATTCTGCGTGTTTATAGTAAAAGCTTTTTCAAAAATATCATCGTTGGAGTGGTCAACAAACTTTGTAAAGTCTGTAAGATGATCTGTACTTTGAGAAATAGAGGTCTTGTACAGTGAAGGGTTGGATTTGTTACGTGTGGGCGACCTATTGTACATCAACTCACCCCGTTCATCTCCATCCTCACTGGAGTCCTTAATTTCTGGATCAACCTTGCTATTGCCTTTGTGTTCTCGTTTAATCTTGCGGAATGAGGGCATTCGAGAAAAAACCGAAAACACAGAGCTCTTCCCTGATTGGGTTCTCTTATTTCTTGCAGAACCACGAAGACTAGATGATGACTGAGTGCTGTCCTCCGTCTCTTCGCTGTTGGTACTGGAGTCAAGGTCTTGTGACACAAAACTGGAAATACTATAACCATCACTGCTATCAAAACCATTTGATAAAGAGCTCATTGTTTCTCCAGCATCTGGTTCATTCATGACAGTGGCTACATTGGCTTTTGTACACATGGTAGAAATGTCCTCATGTGATTGGTTTGTGACGTCATTACAAGAGCTGCATTCCTCACTTCCTCCCTGTTGCTCCCCCAGTCTGTTTTTAATCACAAATGAGCTCTCTGGTGAATGGTCCAACTCCAAAATGGCCTCTAAATTAGTGATGGGTAAAATACGGCAACATGTAACAAATGCGCCCTCAGTCTCCGAGTTGCGCAGTTGCAAAGATTGCTTACAAAGAGGATCAGAAGTTTCACATGTTGAATCAGTGCTTTCAGGAGAGATTGCCATTAAAGTTTCAAGCTTTCTCTCCATGTTTTCTAATGCATAAGTATCATCGACCTTGAGAGAGCCACTCAGTGGTAAAATGCTTTTCTCTTGGACGAGCTCCGGATGTTTGTGTGCAAGCAAATGGCCAATATGTGAAAATTCACAGTTTGTAGAGTCTGCATTAACCTCTCCATGTATGCTGCATTGGTCATCTGTGTGTGAGGGAATGAAGGTTTGCAACACTGCAGTTCTGCTGTGACTGATGCCGTCTGTACCCTTGAACTGAAATCCTCCTGCCGTCTGCTCTCCTTCCACTGCAGACGAGTGCAGCTGGCACTCCTTTCCACCACAGAAATCACAGAGCTGCTTTAGTATAGCATCTTTATGACTGCTGAATTTGTTGAATTCAGAAGGTTTAGCAAAATTATCTCTGCTGTCATTTGTAGTCCTCATTTCACGTGCTTTAAAGGGAGTAGCCTGATTAGCAGGGACACTGTCTTTACAATCACCATCTTTTGAGATTAAAGATCCAGCATTGTTAGTAAACCTGCTGTAATTTTGCAAATAATTTGGCAAAGAGATCTGTTCACCAGAGGCACACTCTTCTAAAGTAATGGCTTTAATATTATTATTTGAGTCTGAGTTGTATTCATTGTTTCTACTGTTCAGCAGGGAATTATCAAAAGGAGATTGTGCATTTGTGAAAGGATCAGTACATGCACTAGACAAAATATCAACATCTAGCTCAATTGTTTCAAGTGACTCGTTTTGCCTTGTTTGCTTGTCAGACAGGGTGTCGGGTCGGTGAAATTGTTTGGAGGCCTCTGTATATTCTATAACGCAATGCGCTACTTGTTTACAGTTCATATGAAGGCCATCACTGAGCTCAAAGCAAACATCTGTGGGGCTGACTTGAGATTTGTCATATGAAATCTCAAACAAACTAGCCAGAGATTCGACAGGACTGTCTACAGGACACCTATCGGCTTCAGCGGTCTTCATGTTAGGACACGCAACACTTAATGACTTAGGCCTAGTGTATTCTATGTACCCCGAACTATCAGAGTAAATAACTGACTGCTCTATCGAGGGAACTATTGTACATTCTTTCTGGTACCCTTTAATAATGCGATGTGCTTGGCTATTCTTGTGTGTTCCTTCTAAAACGTCACCATTGTTGGTATCAAAAGTTTTAGGGGTAACATATACTTGTGCTTTAGTGAATTCACCCTGTGTATTACAGTTAATTTTGCTATTAGGGCACTGATGGGTTTCATAAAAATCTGCCTCAAGCTCAGGGTCCTCTGAATATGTTTGCCTACTGTCTTCTAAACAATGACTGTCCATGTGATAACTACTAACTGAGTAATCCTTTTTTTCAGTGTGCATTTGTAATACTGGGAAATTTTGTTGATCGTAATGAGGACTGGCCTGCAGATCTGAGGTCCGGTCATTGATCACAAGCTGATTCTGTGAATCTGACACTCCAGCAGAAGTTGCATTAGGCACATTTGAGAAAGCTCTCTCAGCTGCAAAAGACTCGCATTCAGAAACAACAGGTGGGGTGTCATTTAAGTTCTGCTTTTTTAAATTTAGACTATTATTCTTTTCGAAGTTCAAATCAAGTTCTTTGTCAGTATCCTTTGAAGTAAGCCTTCCAGATGTTTTCAAGGATTGACTGACTTCAAAATGCATGCATACGTCCACACAGTCCTGTTTTAAGTGTCCCTTTTCATCAAGAGCCGCCGTGTTTGAAATAAAACCAGAGTCTGACTCGGTCACAGTCCACAGGGTATTCATAGAATTTGCCTTGATGAAATCAACCTGTGATTGGCTGTGTTCCACTGAAGTTTGTGATTGGCTGTGTTCCACTGAAGTTTGTGATTGGCTATGTTCCACTGGAGTTTGTGATTGGCTGTGCTCTATGGTGTTCTTTGATTGGTTTTGTTCTGCTAAATCCTGTGATTTCCTGTGTTGTATGGAATTCTGTGATTGGCTACATTCTATAGAATTCTGTAATTTAATGTGTTCTGATGTAGTATGTGACTGACTGTTTTCTACTGAATCCTGTGATTGGCTGCATTCTACAGAATCATTTGATTGGCTAAGTTCTATGGAATCCTGTGATTGGGTGTGTTGTAGAGAGGTCAGTGACAGACTATATTCTTCTGGGTCTTGTGATATGTTGTGGTTGATTACATTTAGGGATAGTATGTCTTCTACTGAGCTCTGTGACTGGCTGTGTTCAACTGAGTCCTGTGATTGGTTGTGTTCTACTGAAGTCTGTGATTGACTGCATTTTACAGAATCCTGTGATTTGGTGTGTTCTACGGGGGTCTGTGATTGGCTGTGTTTGATGAAATTTTTGGATGGCATGTCTTCTGAGCTCTGTGACTCGCCGTGTTCTATTGAGTCTTGTGATTGCCTGTGTTCTACTGAATTCAGTGATTGGCTGCATTCTATAGAATCCTGTAATTGGCTGCATTCTACAGAATCCTTTGACTGGATATGCTCTACTGAGTCTTGTAATTGGCTGCCTTCTACTGAATTCTGTGATTGCCTACATTCTACTGAACCCTGTGTCTGACTGTGTTCTATTGAGTCTCGTGATTGACTGTGTTCTACTAAATCCTGTGATTGGCTGCATTCTACAGAATCCACTGATTGGCTGTGTTCTACTGCGTCCTGTGATTGGCTGTCTTCTACTGAATTCTGTGATTGACTACATTCTACTGAATCCTGTGACTGACTGTGTTCTACTATGTTCCTGTGCTCGACTAAATTCTGTGATTGGCTGCATTCTACAGAATCCAGTGATTGAATGTGTTCTACTGAGTCCTGTGATTTGCTGTGTTCAACAAAATTTTGTGATGGCCTGTCTTCTGTTGAGGCCTGTGATTGGCTTTGTTCTGCTGAATTCCATGGTTGGCTGCATTCTACAGAATCCTGTGATTGGTCATGTTCTGTTGATGGCTGTGATTTGCTGTGCTCTACTGAGGATTGAGTTTGGCTGTTCTCCACTGAGGGCTTCGATTGGCTGTGCTCTACTGAGGGCTGTGATTGGCTGTGTTTTGTTGACTCCTCAAATTCCTGTTCAAAAGGCTTCTCAACTGATACAGACTCATATACAGAAAGATGATGTGATACAGATAAACTGATCTTATTTTCATTAACACCCAGCTCATAACATTTGTTATCTTTACTATTCGCAACAGATGCATTCGAAATCAACTGAATTTCAGTGTTACTACTGTCAATATCATTTTGCTGTAACTGCTTCTCACTTGAGGTTATGTTCTGTATTCGTGGCTCATTGTGTCCTGACTGAGTGTCTGTGATATTTTTGTTAATTTGATCCCATTTCGAACTTCCATCAAAGGTGTCAGCAAACTGAGACTTGGCTCCATCACCATCTGTTAAGGTCAATAATGAGTCATTAGCACATGGCTCAGTGAGTGTATGTGGTTCTACAGCGTTCTCTAATGCCAGTAGGGGTGTTACTACATATGATTGGTCATTCCTTAAAGAAGAATCAACTCCAGGTCCCGATAGAAAATTGCTAAAAACCTCCTCACATTCTGGAGCACCCTTAGCTTGAGACATTCCAGTGCCATCAACTCCCATGCGCATCATCCCCATATTTCCAGTCTGTGTTTGCAATTGTTCTCTATCCACTGTTCTACTGAGACTGTCAGCATGATTGACAGAATGATGCTGTTTTGATGAAGAGGGATTTCTCTTTCTAACTGAAGGTGAGTGTGAGTCCAGATGACCCACAGAGCAAGATCCGGTCTCATAGCTGAGCGATGTCCTGCGGCAGTCCTTAGTTTCATGACTCAAGCCATAGAACGTGTCACTGTGCCGAGAGTGTGTGTCAAAATATTCCTCTTTTGTGTCCTGTGTTGCTTCAGGAACCGACTCACACCATTCTTGATGGTCCTGTTGCTCTCCATCCTCCTCCCGCAGAGACTCCCCATCATCCAGACAGGCTGCCTCACTCCCAGAGTCCTCTAAAGCTGAGGCCTAGGAGGACAAAGAGAATATGAGTTATTTTGTTGTTCTTAACAAGGAGGACTTTATTTTTCTTAAAGTAAACAGTTTATAAGTGGCATCAGTGAGGCAATTCAAAATAGGAAAAAAACTATTTGTAGAGTGTTTTTTTATCTGCAATCAATTTAACTCTAAAGAGGAACATATGCTTGTGAAGTTACCCATAGAGTTATGAAAATCATTCAATTACTCTTAAATTCTTCCCCTCACACCTGGAACAAATGTGTCACTCAACCATGTCCTGCTTCATGCAGCTAAATCAAAGCTCTTTAGAACGCATCCGCTTATATGAATCATCTGATCCATTAGCTCATTTGTTCAAGGAATCGTTTCCCTACAAACAAAATTGTGCATGTTGATGCACAGATGCAGATGTAAGGAACACATGAGAGCACAACAGATTGCATGAGTTATTAACATCATTTTAGCACAAACAGCAGGGGAATAAAAATTGACAACTGACAAAAAAAAGCTAATAAAAAGTAAATGACAGCTTATGGGAGGCATTGAAGGCTGTAGTTAGAGGGGAAATAATAACATTTGAGATAGCTTAAAGGAAGAAAGTTAGGATGAGAATGACTGAAATAGAAAGAACTCTTACCAGATTAGAAAGCTTACACAAAAATAGGCCAAATAATGTGTTACTGAAAGAAATTATGGCATCAAAGTATAAATATAATTCTCTATTATCTAGCAGTGTGCTAAAGTTATTATGTAAGGTTAAACAAAGATACTATGAATTAGGTGATAAACCCCATAACCTTCTAGCGCTGCAATTAAGACAACATGAAGCTGCTAATGCCATATATCAAATTAAGAACAAAGAGGGGAAATAATAACCAATCCAAAGGAAATAAATCAAAATTTAGCTGAGTTTTATGCAGAGGTTTATACTTTCATAGGGAAATCTGACCAGAAAAATATTGATAGTTTTATAGAAGGACTACACTTGCCAAAATTAAGCGAAAAGGCTTTAAAGGCACTAGATGCAGAAATAAACATTGAAGAGGTGGAAAATGCTATTAAAGAGTTCCCTAACAACAAGGCCCCTGGACCTGATGGGTTCAGCATCGAATTTTACAAAAGATTTAGTAAGGTTATTTTGCCATTGTTGGTACGTATGTATAGGCATTCACAGGAAGCTGGCCGTTTCCTGCATCTATGTATGATGCCAATATTGCTCTTGTACCTAAACCGGGTCGTGATCGGCTACTAGTGTCATCATACAGACCAATTTCTTTACTACCCACTGAAACCAAAATAATTGGGAAAATCATTGCAAATAGGTTGAATAAGCATATCTGTGATATTATACATCCAGATCAGACAGGCTTCATGCCAAGCAGACATATGTATTTCAATCTACGTCGCCTGTGCAATGTTTTATATTTGAATCATAAAGAAGAAGCTGCAGTCATTTCACTGGAAGCACAAAGAGCATTTGACCAAGTAGAATGGGGATATATGATATCGGTCTTGAAGAAATTTGGTTTCGGCCATGTGTTTAGAGAGTGGATAAAAACAATATATTTCTGTCCAAAAGCCTCAGTAGTGACTAATCATAATGTCTCAGCTCCTTTTTCAATTTATAGAGGGACAAGGCAAGGCTGTCCGCTGTCCCCATTTCTTTTTGCAGTTGCGATGGAGCCTTTGGCTGCGTATATTCGGCAACAGGCAGATATCCAACCAATCACGATAGGTGGCCTCCCACAACATATTTCACTTTACGCAGACGATATACTTTTGTTTATAAAAAATCCTAGTAAGTCTATTCCACATCTCCTCTCTTCAATTACAAAATTTGGGAATATATCAGGATTTACTATTAATTGGGAAAAAAGTGAACTGATGACTATTATGCCCAACACTTGTCAGCAGTATATAAGATCCACCCCGTTCAAAATAGCAGAAAACTCTTTTACTTATCTTGGTGTCATAATAACTAGAAAACCACAAGACCTTCTAAGAGCCAACTGGCAAAAGGAGATTGATCAGTTAAAAAATAACATAGACTATTGGAGAACACTGCCAATTTCAATGGTAGGAAAATCAATGCAGTAAAGATGGTGAGTCTACCAAGATTCCTCCACCTATTTCAATCTATCCCTTCATGTATACCACAATCCTATTTTAAACAACTAGACAAGATAATTTTCAGTTTTTATGGAATTATAAAACAGCAAGAATTAAAAAAACATTTTTTTTTAAATATAAGGATAAGGGGGGATTTGGGTTACCTTTCTTTAAAGCATAATATTGGGCAGCACACTTGAATATATTCTCTTGGTGGAATAATGACCCATTAGAAGGAATCTGTGAACAACCGGAATGGCTTAGAATTGAACAAGCCCTTTGCTCTAACTCTTCACTGCAGGCGCTATGTAACAGTCCTGGTAAGGTTAGTAAGCTTATCTATAATAATCACTTTGTTATAGGCCAGTCTTTAAAAGTTTGGAAACAAATTAAAATATATATTGAAGCTCCTAATGTATATCTTTATAGCCCCATTTGTATGAATCACTCCTTCATTCCAGCTCTTAACGACAAGTCTTTTTCGCTTTGGAAACAGAAGGGAATAAGCTGTGTTGGCTCACTTTATATGAATGGGCATTTCCTGTCTTTTAAAGAGCTCCAATCAGAGTTTGAGTTACCAAATTCTCACTTTTTCAGATATCTGCAAATTAGAGACTACGTCAGAAAATATTTTCCTAATTTTGAACAACTAAAAAAGCATGGAAAATTAGAGGAAATAAATAGATTTAAAGCTGGAAACTCAAAAGCAGTGTCATATTTCTATAATGTATTAACCGATCTGGTGGAAAGTGACACAACTACAATTAGGAAAGCATGGGAGGAGGATTTAGGTTTCACTATTGAGGATGCGCAATGGGAGGAATGCCTACAGAATATACATGATTGTTCAATTAATACTAGACACAACTTAATTCAATTCAAATCTCTACAAAACTAAATTTTTCTCTGAAGTGTCACCGGTATGCAATAAATGCAAGGTTGCGGAGGGTACACTTCTACATTCATTTTGGACATGTTGTAACCTTCATAAGTACTGGACAGATATTTTTGACCTGCTTTCAAAAGTGTATAAAAAAGATATTGTTCCAGATCCAATGATTGCCATTTTTGGGGTGATTTCTGTACCTTCTTTTAGTTCATATGAAAGACAGGGTATTTCTTTATTTATGGTTCTTGCAAAGAGATTGATTCTTCAGAGGTGGAAATTTGACATTGTCCCAACATTCGATGTGTTGCTGAGTGAGCTAGCGGGCATTATTCATATTGAGAAATTACGATTTATTGGTAATGATAAGCTAGATATATTTTGGAAAATATGGAAGCCTGTGTTAGATTACTTAGGAATGAGATAACTTATTTACGCTGTTTTTTATGCTGCATTATACCTCTGTAACTCTTAAATTGATTTACCTAAATATTATGTTGTGATCAAAGTATTTTTGTATTTAATTAATTTATTTACTTATTTATTTATTATATTATATATATTTCTTTCTTTTTCTTTGTTTTTTCTTTTTTTCACACTCTGCCCCTGTACATTAGAGGAATTTATCTACCCCTATCGCTTTCCTTTTGGACCTTTGTTCTGGAAAAGCAAATGTCATATTTAAAACTAAATAAAGTAAAAAAAAAAATAAAAAATAAAAGTAAATGACAGCAATACAACAGACTGCACATAAGTGCAAAATGCATTTGTAGCCAGATATTTTGGTAACAAAATCTACCATTACAGACTAACTGGACCATGCTTAAGAGGAAAAAACTTGACCCCTTGAGCTCCACTCATAGTAGGATGTAGAAAGGGATGGGAACTTGCACTAGAGCAGACATTTACCCCGTCATCCAGCTTAGAGCAAACATACAAACAATCCCCTAAGTAGACCACCAGCTAACCTGCTGTTCGCAACGGACCGTTTTTTTTTTCCTCAGCACATTCCATAATCCCTTATTATTGGCCTCATAACCCACTGGTCTGTATACCAATAACTAACCATGTCTCCAATAATCTTGTGAGCCGAACAGATTGTAAAAGTAGACCACAGACTAAGTCAATCTGCAAACGAAAAGAGATGAAAGCCCCCTATCATACCCTGCTTGTACTTAATAGTCGAGGGGTCATCAAGCACAGCACGTCTCCAGCTAATCCAGACAGGTCAACCTACTGCAAGGCCTTCAGGTAAATTAGAAAGGACATTAAGAAGAATGGCTTTAAGGACAGCAGGTTTCAAAGAGTGCCAAATACTCCTGCACAGTCTTTGCTTGAAGCTTATTTTTGGAAATACTAACACTAGATAGATCGATATATCGATAGATAGATAGATGTACAATTAGTATTAACAATATTAAATAAAATAAATATAACATTAATAAAATACAAAATAGAATAGATTATATATATATATGTGTGTGTGTGTGTGTGTGGTGTGTGTGTACATATATATATATATACATCTCATGCATGATGATGTTTTCTCATTTTCAATCTAATGTTCAATATCCTATTAACAGCACTGACACTGACAAGTGGCCGGTGAGTGTATATGTTACATGTTTAACTAAACTTCAGTGATAAACTGTAACAGAGCACATAGTGGTACAGCATTAGCCAAGAGTAAACCTGTCCGCATTGGCCTCAGCCAACAACACAACGTCATCTGACCCCATTCAGGAACCAGAGCTTGTTTTACCAAATTGATCACAGTTGAGATCCCTAAATGGCTTAACATCTTAGCACTACATCGTAGGCTGTGCAGGAGAATGGGGGGATTGGGTTTGTGTTCAAGCGTGAAAATACATTATATACAGTAGGTATGAGTAAAAATGGAAAGACAGAGCCAAAAAGCGCACATGCGATCATGCACATGGGACTGCTAATGAATGACACTTGACCCACTACATGGTGTCACAAAAAATATTCACAGTCCTTCAGCTTGGTTCATTTTTTATTTTCACCAAGAAAGTCCAGCACAGTAATTTGAGTAAATGTCAAAAAAGACCCCATGTACATGCAAAAACTTAATGATTTTGAGCCCATTGGTACCATCATGTTAAAGTCCATAAATTGTTGTGTCCTCAGACATCTACAGGTTCCTGACTGAATGGACATGGGGAACTGAATCAGGGGCCAATCTATGGTATTGCTACAGAGATGATCATAGTAAAACAAAAATCAAACAAATGAACAAGCAAAAGGACAGCAATAAGTAAAAAATGCAATAAAAAATGAATCTGTCAATGTATGACAGGTCATGAATATTCAATGATCTGTAAAGTTATCTTCCAGTGAAGCAATCAGAAACATGAAGAATCTGAAAATTACAGCAAAAGCCAAATTCCTCAAAATAAAAGACATTAATGTACTCCGTGTAGCTGAATGTAGTTGAAGTAGTCCCAAAGAAAAATGCCAGAGCTCAGTCAAATTTTGAACCACAAAGTTCACAAATTATCCCCATTCAACAGCAAGCTTGAGCAATTTTGCTAAGATGTTCAACTCGATAGTGAGTGAGAGACCAGTCCTACTCACATTTCATCATTTTCTGCTGCTTGAGTATAATATCTAATCTTTTTTACAGATCAAAATATAGAGTACTGTGCATCACAATTTCTCAGTCAAGTAAACCACCGTTTAAAAGTCTGTGTGATTCATAATTTTTTTTTACTGCTTTTATTTTGTCAAAGCTAAATTTTTTGCAGTCATCACTCCAGTCTTCAGTGTCGCATGTCATGATCTTTCAGAAATTATTCTAATATGCTGACTTTGTCCTCAAAAATATTTATTATTACTAGTTAACGAATATTATTATTATAATATCAACCGTCAAAGCAGTTGTGCTACTTAATATTTTTGTGGAAACCATGATAAACAGGTGAACTTTTTCACCATATTCTAATTTTCTGAGATGCACCTGTAATTTCTCAGGATACTCTGTCGAATAGGAAGTTTGAAAGAACAGCATTTATTTGAAATAGAAATCTTTTGAAAAAATGCTTTATTGTCATTTTTAAATGAATTGCTGAATAAAAGTATTAAATAAAAAGATGCCAAAGTATGTGATAAATAAAAGTATATAAGATAATAAACAGTATTTATACTGTTGTTAGATAATACATAAAATAAGTTATCAAAAAGATGTTTAAATGCCTAGAAGTAGAAATAAACTTGTCAATAAGAGAAAATCTTTCCCTCCTTCTTAACCCTATGTTCATTTGACTTAATGTCTGAAATTAGAACCTATCCGTAACTCTGTGCATCAACAATCATATTAATAGGGTGTACAACAATGTGTGGGTGTCTATATGTAGAGGCGAGTGTGTTGCTAATGGCTTGTGCAGGCCCGCTTTCGTAGCACACTGATTGCACAAAAATAAGTGTTTTTTCCTGTGAGTGGTAAGGTGTGTGGGGGGGGGTAGTCATGTTTCAGAGTGGGGTTTGTTTGGGGTTTCAGAGAGGGGCGGTTTGTGAGACTCTCAGTGGGGGAAAAAGCTGTTGAGAGTCTGGCGGAGTGGGCTCTGATTCCGGTCCGTCTAGGGGTAGGAGCTGCTGGGTGGGTGTGGTCCTGCAAGGCAGCATCGTGTAAGGAAAATATCCAGGATGAAGAGGGGCACCAATGATTTTTGCCGGTGTTCATTCCGCTGGACTTGCGGTCTGCTGCACTACAGTCGTACCAGACAGTGATGCAGCTGGTCAAAAAAATGGTGAGGATGGGGGAGGGAGGCTGCTCTTTTCACCGGCGGAGAAAGTGTAGGCCTGTTGTGCCTTCTTGGATCTGGTGTTGGTGGTCCAGGTGAGGTCCTCTGTGATGTGCATCCCCAGGCTGCTGACTCTCTCCACAGATGGTTCTTAACAGAGTAGCCTTTCTCCATTCTCCTGAAGTCAACCCTATGTATTTGATTAATCTGAAATTAGAACATTATCTTTGCAAATAATCATATTAATAGGGTGTACAAGTGTGGGCTATATATAATATTTCATGATTTAAGTGAGCATGATTTAAGACTTCAGAAAACAATACCAAAGAAAATCTGCACCACCATCTGCTGTATAGGCTAGATGGTTCTTATAGCCTTTCTGCTATGTAATTTCCATTATAAGCACATCAGACATGATTCTTCAAAAAACAATACTTTAAATAGTGCTATAAAAAGAGATTAAAATTAACTAATAATTTAAAAGTAAAAATGCAATCACAGTCTTTCAATTTGCTGCTGACCTGTTGTAACAATGATGAGGTATACACTCCCAGATATTTAATAATATCCATAATAATTACTTATGTGGCAGATCAGATTGTTATGATCTTAAATCCCCGCAATGGAGTGTCTTAAACTGACTGGAACAACACTATAAAAGAGAGAGTGTGCTCGCTAATGAGATAATACACAGTGAGCTCAGCGTGCTTTTGCTTACATCATTCCTCATGGGTGCAGGATCGCTGCACAGTCCAGACTGAGCGTCTGCTTCCTCTAAACCCGTAAGACATGCAAATGTAACATCAACATACTGTATACTCCTGCACATGCAGTGTTGAGGTCATGTGACAATGTAGCAGTGTAGCATGCTACATATACTGTTGTGTACTGGCTAATGTTGCAACATGTTTTAATAATTATTAAGGGGGAAAACTGGCCATGTATTTTGACAAAGTTTTGGAAGCAACATCCTCTGTCATTGTTTTATTTATGCATCTATTTATGTATGCATTGTACATTAGAATACAACAATTAAACATCAGCCAAGACATTGAATTTGCTAACAACATCTTTCTCCAGGCATTATAAACCTGCTCAGTTTTGATTCATGAGGATTCATGATTCAGGAGCAGTGGTTTGGTTTCAGGGGAAGGTGGTTTTAAAGTCAGGAGGTGTTTGAGGTTCAGGAGGAGGTACAGGCGTGCATCGGATCACTCTGGCACACTGAAATGCTGCAATCACAGGATCCTGCTGCTATCCCAACATGAGCATGAGCTCAGCTCATCTGGGAGGCCAACCATAGAGAGGGAAACACACACAAACACATCTGCACACATGCAAGGATGTATGTTAAATGTGCGCTGTCATTTCAAATATAGGAGAGCACAGGAAGCGGATACATAATGAAGGGAAAGTCCAATGGTAAGAGAGTTGGACACCAAAGGTCACAGGGGGCCGGCAGGAATTATAGGTGGGGGGAGTGAATGTACTGTATTCAATACCGACTGAATTCTGTATTCTGAACTGACTGAAAAGACTGAAAAACTGGACTGCACTTTCAAGATATTCATTTTGATGCTTTTTTGGTTTGTTTCCTGTTCTTATTATTAAATATTGGTAATTCATATGTGTTATATTGATATTATTTTCTTGTCTTTGTCTTTTTTGAAATCTATGTTATTAAAGATTATTTATTCTGTTGGGCGCTTATTTCAAAGTAGTAACATAAACAAAGAAGACAGAATTGGAGATCATGCGTAGAGTGCATTTTGTGGACAACGCAATGCTCAACATACAATTTGGAGTCTTTGGAGGGAAGGGATCTCCGGTGTCTGGAGAGTGTCTTAAACCAACCGGCTGCACATCCGCGGCGAAAACAATTCGCCGTCCGCGGCTAAAGTCAAGTTACTTGCCGCGGCTCTCTCAATTTCTTTTAATTATTTCACCCCATAGTCTCCTAAGCCTTCGCTGGTCTCGTCCAAGTGAGTCTCCTTCCCCTCCGCTGGTCCCGTCCATTACCAGCCTCCTTCGTCCCTGATTTCTGAGTGAAAATTATTTCTAAACTAAATATTTTCAGGCTATAGGTGATAATTTTTGGTACGTTAAATGTGCTCCACACGAGGGCTGCTCTTATTTCTAAATATAGGGGTGAGGAGCACGCTTATATTTATTATTTATATTTTATCTCTTGGTCATATTTTTTACACTTTTTGTAATTTCAATTTTCATATTTTACACCGATGATACACATATCTACATAATCGAAAATTTCCATCCCCCTCTCGAACTTACTATATGTATGCAGAATGTTAACAATTTGGATGACTAAGAATTTCTTAAAGCTTCAATGCCAACATTACTGAAGCCTTTCTTGTTGGGTCTAGGTATACTTTATCTAAAACTCAGTTTTTTACTTTGTTTTTATTGACTTTTGTTGTAAGGTGTCCTTGAATGCCATGAAAGGTGGCTGTAAATAAAATGTAGTAGTAGTAGTAGTAATATCACAAAATATGTGAGACTTTATGTATAATGATTAGTGATCGACCGATATTGATTTTTTATAACCGATACCGATTATTTGTACGTTTATGTACCCGATAACCGATAAGACCATATCTTTATAAAGTAAATAAATAACTATAAGTCCATTCTTCGCTTTGGTTTTTCTCTTTCAATCAGAATAACAGAAAATTTTATCAAAATTACAACAATAAAAACATTTTATTTATAAAAAGCATCATAAGAACACTGATTTAACAATAAGCATAAATAATGTTTTCAAAATAAATAAAGGACAGAAGTAATCAACTTAATTTTAAACTACAGTTTTATAGTTTATAAGCTTTTAATAGGCTAAAGAGTGGATAATTCACTGAATAATTTCTCTGGAATATTGAAATAAGGTATAACAAACAAAACATCGTATTTTATTGCATTTCTTAACTGGCATGTTTTATCAGAATTATTAAAATGTTTTTTTGTCATTCTAAATTATGAAAACTGCTGACAGCATCTGCATCTATGCATACACAGAACTATACTCAAACTGTGATCGCCGTGCTGGACATTTCCTGGGCATCAACCACTGAATTTGCCCACTTTATTTGTGCATTTGGGTCATACAGAGAACACTTACTGCTAGTTATACATAATTATACCAGCAAATAATAGACAAATAAACCATACCTTCTATACCAGCTTTTATAATAGTAAAATAGTAAGATGCAGACAAAGCGAAATGCATTACAAATAAAGAGGACATTATAGAAGCAATCAAAACCAACAAAAGAGCAACAACATGCAAGTGCTATTACAAGTCCTGGTTAGCCTAACGCAGTACACGTAGGAAGGTGTTTTTTTTATTTATGTATTATTTTTATAATATATAAAATTATATTATAAAAATTATAAATAATTCTTATTTTTAAGAAAACGAGTAAATAGAATATAGAACAAAGAAACCTAGTGTTAGTTTTACAAGAAAAGCTAGCAGTTAGAGAATAAATATGCAATTGATAGAGGGTCAAATGTGTGTGTTTTTTTAAATAAAAGAAGACAGATTAGATCAAATAAAATTGGATGTTTTTAGAAATGTGTTTTTAGCCGTTTCTTGAAGATGGGTAAGGATTCAGCTGCTCGGATTGAGTTAGGCAGGTCATTCCACCAGATGGGAACAGTTAATGAAAAAGTCTGTGAAAGTGATTTTGTGCCTCTTTGGGATGGTACAGTAATATTTAATAGCTTTAGCTTTCCAAGTATAGTGGAGCCTTCATGAACACTTCATGAGCACTGCATAAGAAGTAGTTGTGGTGATTTAGAGCAGGTGCACACACAACTGAGATCATCCCTGTGCCAAATATATCAGCTGACTTCAGATCAGACAAACAGCTTTAACAAAGTTATCTTCAAAAACACCATGGGCCATGCTATTTCATACAATATCCTTCTTAATGTTTTAAAAACACTCATTCATTCAAAAACAACAGCCTTGAGACAGTATTTGCATTGGTTAAAATCTTAGACCGGCAATTAAACAATCAAATTAAGTCCAATAAACTATAATGTATGTATAAATATTGTCCTACCACTGCCCTGATGGTAGATAAATCTCTTCTTATGAAATATATAAACAGACAAGAGGATATAAATTCTACTCTTTTATAGATTAATTTGTGTTTTTCAAATACTTAATCACACTAAATGAATGCATTAAAGCCCTAATTGATAGCCCTAAATTTCACATGTTCCAACACTTCATCACTTTATTTGAAGATTATCTTCCAGCTATCTTTAAGTTCATGTGCTCACTTTGCTAGGAATTCCCCATTTGAACCATTATATCTTCATCAAAGGTCATTTTATCAGGCATTGCATTATTTATCTTTGAAGTGCAGGATCTGCAGGTATGATGCTCCTTGTTTCATTACCAAGGTATTATAAAAATGGCACTCTATGATTTATTTTGAATTGCACTAGAAGTCTAGATCAGATATTCACAGTAGAACATGTGTGTTCAACTACACGTTTACACTCATTAGTAAGCGTGTAATTCAGCCTGATCTACTGAATGAAGACCTCCAGAAGCAGCATGCACCACACTGGCTCCGTAAATCAGATCAGTGTCATGCACATCACACTTGCATACTGAGCATGCTGTAAATTTTCAGGAGATGTGCACACTGTCTGACAGACAGTGAAGGTCAGTGCTTACTGTTGAGATAAATCTAATTCAGAGATTTCAGTGACAACAAAGAAACAGAGACATAGGCTAAGGAATGTTGTGTTTCTGAGATCAGGAATTTTCAACTCTGCTTGCATTTTGACAACCATAAAACATGTTAAAATTACTTGAACTGAACAAATGCTTTTTGATTACTACATTTTCATGGCCGTTTGTAGAACTCGCTACGCAAGAATTGGATCATGTGATTTACAACCTGTGCTTTTCACCTGATTTACCATAAGTCAGACTTTTCTCACAGGTGTCTGATAGCGGAACATAATCTCCCAGTCTGTTTATTGCTCCAAATCTGATTATCATATTATCTGAAATCCCTCATGATGCACTGAAGCACAAGCGGTTAAATACAGCCTCATCCCCGCGATTTCTCTAAACTATTAGGGATCCCAGATAAAGAAGACTGCGTGTTGAATCAGCGGACCAAATAACAAGTGGTGTCTTGTTCCTAATGAGGAGGTGATGAGCAGCTTATGCAATGCTCCCCTGCTGAGAGACAGAATTTAAAGCCTTGCTCTGATAACTCTCAAAGAGACAGAAGAAAAATGCACAGGGAAAAGACCTTTGCCCTATAAACTCATGCCACGGCTCCCTGATCCCTCTTGTCCATTCTATTCGGCAGAAGTTTGTTTACCAAACAGAATGATACATACTTTATCAGTGGTTGCATAATCTAAACAGACACAATCACCAAAACACAAGGGAGCCGTTTTCCCAAAAACAGGTTTACTGGGCAGGGACATAACTTGCACATAACAACACATCCATTGAACCATTGCTAAATGCTATATGTAAAACAAAACAAAACACAGATATTCTTTCACATATACCTTATTTGCCCCTAAATGGTACATATTAGTAACTTAAAGGTATATATTAGTATTTTAAAAGTACATATTAGTACCTAAAGTGTACACTTATGCTCCAGTGACAGTTTTGTACATTTTTCTGAGAGTGTATGACCAACGATCTCAAGAACCACTGAACAGATTCCACACGACACTTGTTGTAACTCATCCCTTTACTACTATGTATGTCAAATCTGACTAAGCTCTATAGAGGTAATGTTTAAAATGACCACAGAGATCTTATTACCAAAAATCATAGACCATACTAAGAAAATCACAGGCTGGGGTCTGAGACGGGGGGGGTCACACTAGGTATAGCTCGTCGCCTCTTGGATTTGGTTTACATTCCTGTCCTGCTATCGCTCTCATTTGTCTCTACTCTGGGGAAATAGAAAATCTGTCCACATCTATTATAAACAGAGTGAGACTTCAGTAAAATACCTCATTGTGGGACATTTAAACAGAATTAGGGCTTTACATAACATAACAACCCTAGCTGAGACCTTCATTTGCATGTTTACTATCAGTTCTTGCTGTCCTGTTATACTCTAAATGAGATTGTTTGCAAAGGCCATATAAACTACTGAAAAAAATCCTTAAAATCATTTGGTATTTCGTCTGCTTGCATTTACAGACACTTCTTCTAAGCTTTCTCATGTGTCACATGCCACAAGACTCAAATTTCACTAAATGTTTTGCTTAATGAAGCACATAAATCTTTCACTGCTCGCTTGTTTTTTTCTTCTTTAATTAATTTGTCTGTCTATTTCCCTGTCCAGACAAATGTAATCGAAGCCGATGTATTGAGTAACTGAGTGTGGTACGTAATCGGCATTCTCAAATCTCTATGTCAGAGGGATTGGGGGCCTTGAGCATCAACTCTCTCTCTCTCTCACGCACGCACACACACACACACACACCTATCAATCCCAAACAACAACATGCATGCTTACACATGCATCCACACCCATACTTTTACTCATGTCTAGATCTGACATCCCAAAACACTGTGATTCAAAGAGAAACCGGATAATCAAACTGCCTCAGGAAAACACAGATGGGAAAAACACTCTCATTCATGTGCAATCTGATCTCTGATATTCCTGGCGGGAGAGCAGATTGGGACGGATCCTCTGTCGCATTGCTCTTTGCTTGAAAACGGTATTGTTTGGGAAAAGTGCTGTTTCACGGCTCTAATTACAGCTGGCGGCATAGAGATATAAAAGGCCAAAAGTCAAGGCAGTTTATGTCCATAGCATGAAGTTTGACAACTAATTGATTAAGCTGTTCAGTGCTTATATCACCAGAATTATGGCTGAAATTGTCAGGAAGCGATTATGCTAACTGAATGCATGCATAAACTGCTTACAATCCCATGCCAAAAAGGCAAACTATGAATTCAAAAGATTCTCTTTTAGACAGAGTCAGGCTATGAGGATGCATTAATTCACAACCATAATCTGACTCATGCTGTGTATGACATATTGCAATTCAACAAATGCCCCTCAACGAGAGGTTCTTACATCACAGATGAGGCTGCTGGAAGAGCTGAGTAAGACACACGGCACTGCGCTTAAACTGAGCTGCAACTGAAGTCCTGCTTCAGGAAACTCATGCTTCATTACAATGCATCTGTAAGTGTCTTGCCCATGAGTCAGGTGGCTAGATCTACATGGCATATTTCAACATTCCATGAAAACAGCTTAGGTTGCTTTTCTGCAAGTTTAAGAAGTAGGGGACATGATGTACAGTGACTCTGAGAAATATTGAAACACTTCAAGGGATAGTTCACCCAAAAAATGTAATATAATTCTGTCATCTTTTCTTCACTGTCATTTCACTTCAAACCTGTTTGACTTTCTTTCTTCTGCTAAACAAAAATATTTTGAAAAATGTTGGTTTCAGTTTGACTTATATTGTATGGAGAGAAAAAATACAGACATTTTTTTCAAAAAACTCAAACTATCTATTGTGTTTAGCAGAAATTAGAAGGTCTTAGAGGTTTGGAACAACATGAGGGTGAGCAAATAACAGGATGTTCATTTTTAAATGGACTATACATTTAAACCACAATTAAGATAAGAGATAAAATAGGAATTATCATGTGAAGAAAAAGAATAAAAACGTAAATATCACTTGTAATCAGAATATTACCAATATTGTCATTTTGTCAATTGATTGATTAATTGATTGATTGATGCCAAAATTATAAATTGTGACAATATTTGTAATATTTAGTAATTATTTAATAATGATGTGCATTTGGATACATAAAATGCTAGATATGAAAGTAAGGACTCTGTCATTTTGTTCCAAAATGTTAGAAATCCATCAATGTATTCCATGCAATTTCAAAAAGTGAAACGGAATTAGGTTTTAAGGTTTTAAGAGATATATATATTTTGAGGAGATTTGCTTATAAGTTTTTATAAAATAATTGGTCACACTTTATTTTAAGGTCTACTTCTAACTAGTAACAAACCATTAACTACGAATTTTGCCTCAATAAACTCCTAATTTGCTGCTTATTAATAAGCTATGTTTAGGCATTGGGTATGATTAGGGATGTAGAATATGGTCATGAACAATATGTGCTTTATAAGTACTAATAAACAGCCAATATGTTAATTATAACCTACTAAGCAACTAGTTAATAGTGAAAATTGGTCCCTATACTAAAGTGTTACCAAACAAATAACAGTATTTCTAAAATATTGTTGCTTGAAAAGTATGTTTCAAACTTTGAAAAACAAATTTATACATTTTAATTCCAGTCTAAGTCTTCAAATACAGTTTGGGGCCACTATATGGAAAAGGTGCTGAAAATATCTAGGCACATTTTTCTAAGAATGTTGTATGCATGAATGTGTATTTAAAAACAGGAACACTGCAAGTGACAAAACTTTTCCGCACACACTTTTTCAGTCTCACTGGTAGCCGATGACAGGATGTCAAAAGCCTTTGCAGTGACAGTAAGTGCAAATTCAGCTGGCAGGACACTTTTGTTCTCTCCCTTATATAAGTTAAGTTTGACCTTCCTCAAGCTTGTTGTGCCACTGAAAACCATTTTTTTAAACCAGCACCTCCCCAAATCCATGACAACGCTGAAGACGCTGCCAATACTTCCTCCCAACTGCACGAGTCCACTCACGCACACTAATGCAGCCGTTGGTGTAGCTTCACTGACTCAGTGGGAGAAAGTCCAGGCGGTGATCTAAGCGTCCTTCATTTAATCAAAGACATATGTGATCTCAAGAAACAAGCCTAAGGATACAACCAAACTGCCATTATAGGAAGATTGTCAGACATTTGACACAAAAAAACATATTTGTTTGACACTAAAATAATCACTAAACTAATCCAAAAAGTGCAAACGTAATATCATTACACTGAATAAAAGCAAATGTATCAGATCCTGATATGCTAATATTATCTGCTATGATATTTTTCATCTAAAACTTCAACATATCTTTCACCAAAGCAAATATGTCAAAAATGCTCCTTTGAACTCAAGGCTGTCCTCTTTCCAGTAAGCAAAGTTGCAAGATAACCTATTAAGAACAGCTTCAAATAAAAATTAACCGAATGCCATAACTAACAACAATGACAAGTGTTTATGTTAATCTGTTCCGACAATCCGTAAGCAACACAAAGCTATGAAAACAAGCTGAAGCACTCTTACCTTAAAGAAGCTTTGTATAAAGTATATAACACTCAACATTGTGAGTGAGTGTGTTGAGGAGGGGACGACTTCAATCCTCTTTCACTCCCCTCTAACCCTCTCTCTCTCTCTCTCTCATGTCCTGTTGAGAGTTTCTCCAGCCCGTTCCGGCCACATGCTTACTTGTTGCTATTTAGGAGCGCTCTAAGACTCATGACACATCCAGGGAGAGAGAGAAAGCGAGCGAGAGACACGCAGAGAGAGACCGAATGAACCTGTCATGCCATGCCAGTGGTTTAAGTTTCCAAACAATGAGCACTCCTCCGTTCAACTCAGCTATGTAAAAACAACCGTCTTAGCCAGAGAATCATTTAACCATTTCACTTCTGATCCTACGAATGTCTTAAAAAGATTTAATTACACTGTCTGAGGCCGGTCTGAGGTACAATAACAGCGTCGGGCTGGGGTGGATTAAAAAGGGTGTTGTGAGTGGAAAAGCATTAGGTCATTTTATTTATTTTTTTATATTGTTGGGTGCATGTCTGCGAAACGCCCAGTGTTTGTGCTAATGCTTTAATCTTAAACCTTCCGCCTAGCAACTGTACCTGTGGTGTATATAAACACTATGAGTGTGAAGTAAAACTAAACATCACTTGGCAGTCGGTCAAGTGGGCAAACGCTCTCCAAAGGCCTGGTGTTATCACGTGTTTATGATAGTGCTGAGAAACATATTTTAGGAAGGTTTAACCCATGAGAGGACCTGCAGTGGGAAGTGTTTTTCGTCTAATAGCAGAGGTATACTTTAACCTGAAGTGTGTAAGTTGTGTCACCAAAAACAACTAAATTACTGTTTCTATGTTTCTCCATCTACCATTGGCTAACCAAACAGTTAGTCCCGCCCTAAATGGATGCCATTGGTTGTGCCAATTTGGTCAAGATCAAACAAACAGAGCAATCTTTTGTGCCACAGACCCACAGCTGCTTTCAGAGAAATCAGCTAGCTTACATAGATACCTGTAAGGGGGGATATTATACACTTTATAACATTTTAATGTTTTGTATTTTTCCTGGTGGTCCACTTCTTGCAAAAAAAAACAAAAAAACATCCTAAATACTGGATATGTAGCTGTGGTGAAACAATGCTCTCAGTTTCTCGATGTAACTAAAATAAAAATGCTTTCATTGAAACCTGACCATAGTTTTCTCCAAGATTCAGTATTGCCTTTCTATTTTCTATTTGCATACACTACGATTACAAAATGTTGGGTCAATAAGATGTTATTGAACACCTTGAAGTCTCTTATGCTCACCAAGACTGCATTTATTTGATCAAGAAATAGTAAATGGTAAAATACTGTAAAAATAGCAATATTGTGCAACATTACACTCTTAAAAATAAAGGTTCTTTATTGGCATCAATGGTTCTATGAAGAACCTTGAACATCCAAGGAACCTTTCAAATGAAGTAAAGGTCATTTATAGTCGAAAAAGGTTCTTTAGATTTTTTAAATGTACTTCAAAATAATTATTTTAGGAACTGTTCACTGAAAGGTTCTTTGGGGAACCAAATATGGTTCGTCTATGGCATCACTGCAAAAACATCCTTTTGGAACCTTTATTTTCAAGAGTGTATTACATTTTAAATAATTAATATATATATATATATATATATATATATATATATATATATATATATATATAATACATATTCTATTTCAATATCTTATTTATTCATATAATGAAAAAGGCTAACTTATTTATTTGAAATAATCTTTTCTAACATCCTTAATGTTTTTATTGTCTCTTGATCAATTTAATAAATGCTTGCTGATTAAAAGTATTACTTTATTTTTAATTAAAGCTGAGGAGCACAGATCTGTGAGATAGAAGCTCGTCCTCCGACTGGGCCAAAACGAGCCAGTCGTCGAGGTAATTCAGGATGCGGATTCCCATCGGTCTCAGCAGGGAAAGAGCCGCATCCATGCACTTTTTAATTTAATTCAATATTTTGAATAGTTGTGTAGTTTGCTTCTTTCTTCCCAAAAATCTGTTAGGTTAGCTATTTAAAGACAATGCATTTTTAGAAATAATTAGGCCTATCAAAGTGTGCTAATAGAACTTACTCAAATCAAATTATTGAATCCAAATGAATCATTTCCACAAATGGTCAGGATGAACTGAGGGGACTTCTTGTTGTGAATTTTAAAGCATCTCTTAGCTACAAAGTAATTCAAGTGGATGAGGAAAATAAAAATTTTGAGTAATATAGGACACTGATTCCAAAGTACTAAATTACAGCTAAAAAAGGGCCTGTTAAATCATGTCAGTGTAAAAGTATGTTGGAATGACAATAGCATAATGCTGGCAGGCAAGTGAATAAAACTTCAGTATCAAGATTCACATTTCACATTATTAATCAAGCTTTAAAATAGTAGGTCTTGACCGAGGGCGTCCTCTGCTGTACAAATGTGAAAATACAACCGAGGGGCAGTAAAGGCCCAGACATCACTGCTGGGGAATGGAAACTATTATGAGGATTTATCAGACTATCAAGAATCAAAAGCAAACCAAAAAAAGAGCCAACCCATTTTTGCACACTTACCAGCTAAAAACAGGACGGCAATGTATCCAAATTAAGAAAAGAGTGGCAAGTGTTAGAATTACAACCAGACTGTAAAAATCCAAATTACTTGCTATTTTTTTGTTCTATGGTTAAATTATTTTCCACAAAAACAACAAAGAATGTCTTTTATTCTGTTTTGTCTACACCTTTTTGGCTTCGTTCACAGTCTGCTGTGACCACAAATCACCGCCTGCTGCCCCCACAACAACGGACGATTCATCCGAACCCCTCAAGCCCGTCCTCTGTGTCTCTGCCTGTAGACTCCGCTGTTCCCTGGGTGATGGCCGCCTCCCTCGGGGCTATTCAGTGTGTCAGCTCTCTCTGGGAGGTAGACGGTCGGGGCAGTTGGCGACGGACCAGTAGCTCTAGTGACCGGTACCGCTCTATCTCTCTCCCTCACACTTTTCTCTCTCTAATTTAGTTTGACACTGTTTAGTCGGAGGCCTATCCTGAATGAGGCCATTGTGAACAAAGCGACTGAATGACAGTCACGAAGGAAAACGTCCGTTCTTCGATTTCCCGCACTTTACAAGATGAAGGTTTCCACAGCATGAGTGAGACGGCGGGACTCTGTCAAGAAGCTTTGTGTGGGCCGAGGACAATCTTATGATATTCTCATAATGGATATGAACTCCGTCAAGAGGCTTTCGCAGAGACAAAGGGGTGGGGAGGCAGTATGCCGGGAATCGACACAAATCGCATTATAATTACAAAAGCAGTTGGAGAGCGCTCAGCTACCCAGCAGATCACTCACTGCGGCCTCCCACCACGAATCTGACAACTCAGCACCACTATAGATACAAAGGCACTCAAGAAAAAACACCCGCACTGAAATGTACACAACGGCCCGTGTGCACGTGGCCCCAAACGGAAGCTGTAGCGGAAGGTCAACATTTATATAAGCGATACAGGCACCGCATTTAAATTCTTGAGGAAATTAGTAGGCTAGTATTTCATTCTTGCAAATTAAACATATAAGGTATTTTCCACGTGTCCCATTGCCTTTTTTTAAAGCATCAGAGGTACACATCCAGTGTTGATTGATTTTGTATTCAATATTCAATAAACAGTTATCTCAAATAAAATGAATATAGACACTATACAGTATTTACAGTGGGGCAAATAAGTATTTGATACACTGCCGATTTTCCCCACTTACAAAGAATGGAGAGATCTATAATTTTCATCGTAGGTACACCTCGAGTGTGAGAGACAGAAAATCCATAAAATCACATTGTATGATTTTTAAATAATTAATTTCCATTTTATTGCATGAAATAAGTATTTGATCACCTACCAACCAGCAAGAATTCTTAGCGCTTAGATTAGCGAGCAAGGTCCTGGCAGATCGCTAGGTCACACTTGTCCTCACAGATGAAGAAAAAAAAAGCGCATAGGAATCAATGGGCAGGATCGAAATATTTATTTGACAACAAGTATCCGATTCCTGACCTTAAGATTTTCGATTCCCAACCCTGTGTGCTCCTAATGGACTGGGAAATAGAGCAGTCTGCTTTGCTTTCTCAAGCTACTGTACGCTGGCCTACATCACAAAACTGTTTCCTTCTGTCCTCTGCTTTTAACAGAATTGGCAGTTAATGCACTCATACCGACAACAGCAACCTTAGCTTAACACAATCATTATTAAAAAGATATACACAGACACAAACCAGAAAACAGACTGAATCAACACATTAGAATGATTTCTGAAGGATCATGTAACACTGAAAACTAAAATATTGATGATGAAAATTCAGCTTTGCCATCTTAGGAATAAATATTTTTTAAAATGAGTGCTCTCAAACGATTAATCGCATCCAAAATAAAAGTTTTTTCTTTACATAATATATGTGTGTGTGCTGTGTATATAAATACACATACATACAGTATATACAGTATTTTGATACATAACATATCTTTCTTAAATATATACATGTATATGTGAGTATTTATATAAATAATAAATATGCACAGTACACACACACATATATATTATATAAAGAATCACTTTTTTATGTGATTAATCATTTGACAGCACTAATTAAAATATATTAAAAACAAAAAATTTAATTGTAATAATATTTTACAATATTACTGTTTTTTGATCAAATAAATGTAAACTTCTTTGAAGAACATAAATCTTACAGACCTCAATGGTTGTAAATATGCAGGTAATACACCTGTAATATCATTAAAATATTAAAATAAAATAATTTGTTTTGTATTTTATTTTATTTTAGATTTATTTGTTTTGTGATAAACAGCAGATGTTCCATTATTCTACTTTTTACATGTCCAAATTGATCAACTCAGTAAATAAATATTCCTAAAAATACTGATTTAAGTTTAATATTCTTGAAAGACACCATTGTACGTAGGAATTCAGTCAATTATACAGTTTAGCAGTCATAGTACAACAATCAACCAATCAGAGTAAAGTATTCCAGGGAGCCGTGTAATATGTAATGACACATGTGAGGTGACCTCAGATGTTATTAATCCAAGGGAGCTGTCTAGGTGGAGAACGATCTTAATGATAGCTCTTGAGCTCTGGATTTGTAGAGTCCATGTTCCTGAGGCGAGGGATGTCAATCCCATTGGACAGACTATAACCCAGCCCGTGACAACAGAACCTCCCAGGACACAGAGCGTGAGAAAGAAGCAGGAACAATGCAACATGCTGCCCATGGCAACTTAAGCACACACACAATTAGGTTGTTGGTGCATATTACACACTGCTGTCCAGGCAACAGTGGCTCGTTGAGACTGTGAGGGTTAAATCAAAAGCCTCCTATGGAGTGTTCTTCTCAGAAGAACTTCCATTCCCACCTTTAGAGCTCAAACCCTGTCAGATTGTACTGCCTTCGCTTATTAATACCAACTGTTTGGAGAAGAGAAGGCCAATGGTCTCCAGGGCCTGTCAATCAGAGAGCTTGTGAAATCCCTGCATTTTTGAAACAGTGAGGAAAATGGCACGAGTTCTGAAGATGAATCATCCACCATAAAACACACAGGACTCCTTGGACGATCAACACTGAGCTCTCAATCATCAGAGTCAAGGATATATTACACTTGCAGATCTTCCTGGCCTGGCCAGGCCACAGCATTACACTTAGTGATCGAAACACTTCTGGATTAAAAACAAAATGTTAGGTTAAGTGAAGGATATGAGATTCTGATATACAAGGTCACTATACACAATGAATGCACAATATATCAGTACCATATTAGGTATTAGTTGATATTACAGATGTTTTATAGCATTGGTCCATACTGAATATGTCATTCAATTATCGGTTTAATTGTGCATGCTCAGTTACCCTGTTAGGGCACATTTAGATTAAGTGTGAGATAACAGTGAAAATTATCTTTAAAAAAATATATATATTATTAAATGAATAACAATATTCAATGTAAACTTCAACAAATCTCAAAATAAATATACATTTTTGATAATGTCATGCCTAAATTCACTCATTTTATTTTTTATACTGATTGTTTTTAGGTTTAATATTTATACATTAAAAATAATAATATAATATGACATTTAAAACTAAAATTAATTTAAAATAAATGTCTAGCAAATATATTTTAGACAGTTAATTTTAGATTAATTATAAATTATAATTTATTTTATGTAAATTAAATATTACATAAACACATTATATATAAATTAAATATTAATATTAATATTTAAAATATTCTAATATGTAATGATGATATATTTAATAATAAAATGTTTAGCATATATCATTTCATCTTGATCATATCATCTAGATTTATAGAAAATGATTCAGCATCTTGAAACTTATGATAACCAATCAAGAAACAACAAAGCACTGGTATAATTTCATTTCAGCAGCTGTTGAATAATTATTTAACTAAAATTCTAAGCTGCAAATACTTGCTCACCTGACGAGGTTATTTAGGAAGAGAATCAATCATGCGTCATTTATAAGACACTTTGAATGTGTCCAGTTCTACAGAAAACATGAATCAAATTAAACAGACTCAAAGAGGACACAAATTATCCTAGAGCTTTTCCAAAACAACACTTAGCGCTATATACTTCACTTATGAGCACTGTTGCTAAATGTCATTTGAGACACTCATCCAACAACCTGTATGCAACAAGACCTGAGCATAAGACTGCTCTGTGTTTATCCTTGTTTATACGACTCAGTGCTGGTCATTTGCTCAGAGCCTAAACATAGCCCAAGACATGAGTCTTCCTGGCCGTGCATGTTAGTTTTGTATTTGTTTTGTTTTATTCCACCAGTTGCGTGACGTGACCGTTTGTAAGCCCATAATGACACTCTAAGTGTGTGGAAACATAGCAAACAAGTGGTGATTTAGAGACACAAGTGTTTTCAATCACTCCTCCTAAGAGAATTGAGTGCCATACAAATGTACTGCACGCTATATATGACCCCTCTGCAAAATGCATACTTACACATACAATGGGTGTAGATTGCATCAATGTGAAAATCCAGAGCATCCAATGTACCAAGACAGTTCACTCGTAACTGAATGCAAGAAACAGCAATACGCAATAGGGTGGAAGTGCCACCTTCTAAATAAAGAGTAAATTACAAATAGGCAAAGTCATCACTGCAGCTGCCATTATACGCTTCAGTTTCCGTCAAACAGAGATGCATAATTGGGACTGTGCATGCAAATTGGCTTTACCAACCTGAAATATATGCTTCTTAAAAGCTATTTGAGGATAAGAAAGAACATTTATAGGTCAGTCCATGGCAGATTGTGTTGCTGATTTGAAATGTCATTTAAATATGAATTTGGCAAGTAGTCTTTCCCCTGTGTTTACTCATTCAAGAATATAGGAGTTAGCATTGCATGGCCAAAATATGGCTGCTGAGAGAATTGACTTTCCTTGACTTTGGCCACAGACAGTAAACTGTTTTTGAGGCAATCCCTAAATTCCATGTGACTAATTACTTTAAACCACAGGAAAAAATATTTAATGGCAACACTAGCACCACGTATGTTAGAAATACATGATATTTGTAAAGAATATTATTTCATGACAGTATACAACTATTTTGATATAGCCATCTGTGAATTAAAAAAGGCATATTGTTCTGTCACATAATTCCATTTTGTGTCTTGTTTTGGACATTTATGTTGTAGTTTCAGTTACGCGGTTTCCTGTTTCCTGCCCTAGTCTTGTAGTCTGTTTGTAGTTTCTTTGTTGATTAATTCAGTGATTATGTTCAGGTGTGTTATGTTTCCTTATCATCCCCTGTATACTGTAAATAGCCTTTGTGTTGCTTTGTACATTATTAAGGTTTGGTTGTCTTCCCAAGCAATTAGTTTGTGTTCTCTCTTCCAGTTCACGTTTGCTTTGTGTTCTTTCTTGGTTCTGGTTCTCCTATTGTTTTGTATTTCTTTATTTATCATAATTAAACCATTTATCTGCATTTGAATCCTGGCCCCCGTCTTTGAGTTCACCTTCGTCACATGTTCCTCTAAACTGCCTCTCTAGTTACATTTGCATCTTCAGCATATTTTTGAATACAGTTGGTTCGAGCACATACCATGGATTTCAACTTTATGACTGTATTTAACATTAATATTTTAGGTTAACATAAATGTATAGCACAAAGTATATTTTTTAGGTGCTTGTCGTAACTGAATCTTTCATTGTCAGAGGACATATTTAGACCCGTTACAGACCAGATGTCTCATCCAAAACAGGCCTGTCGATCATATGAATCCTAGTCATAACCACAGTAAACCACAAAGGCAGAATGCTGTTGAAAGGACATGATCACATTGATGGACCAACTAGCAGGTGCAGGAAATGGAATCTAGCCTTTCTGGAGCACCATTGAGTCCTGTGAGACTCCCACATGGGCAGAGGCCGTACATGTGAGTTTAATCACTCTATTTGTCTACTCTATATGGGCTTTATTTGCCCATACAGGAATACTTCTGCCATCTTTTGCTCATCTAAATCTATTTGATGTTCTTTCTTCAGTGAAACACAAAAGTCGAAGTTTTAAAGAATGTTCATGCTGTTCTTTTCCATACAATGAAAACGGATGGGGACTTAAAAAGGACAAAAAAAAGCTCCACAGAAGCATAATAAAATTAGTCCATACTACTTCTTCAGAAGTCACAAAATGATAGCTTTGTGTGAAAAACAAACTCAAACTTGAAAGTCAACATTGACTGCTTCACAGCTGTGGTCACCATTCACTTTCATTGTATGGAAAACAGCAGCTTAGATATTACTTATACATTTCATGTTCCTTGGAATAAAGAACGTCATATTGGTTTCAAAAAGACATGAATGTGAGTAATTATTGACAGTAAATAATGACAGAATTGCTTGGACAGCTGTGGTCACCATTCACTTTCATTGCATGGGAAACAGCGGGTTCGACATTCCTAGTGTTTCTTGGAAGAAAGTCGATAATAGTGAGTAAATAATGACATAATTTTCATTTTTTTGCTGAACTAACTTTTGTACCACGCTAATGTGCTTGCCCTCATTTTAGAAAAGCTGAATCTAAAAATATGACTTGAAAACCCTAGACAAGAACTAAACACATTAAAGAAATCAAATTTGAAAAAAGTTCAGTATTGACAAAACAAAAACAATCCAAAAACACACACTCCGAGTTCAGCCAGAACCGAGCGACCTCAAACAGAACAAAGGAGGTGAGAGTGAAACCAGATCCTTTATCAACGTGTTCCCATGCGGAGGAGAAGCTCTGACACGAGATCGGTTTGCATTGCTGGCATTCTCCCACTGCTCCGTTTAAAGAAATCGGCTTTGCTGTGAAAGAAACAAAGAGAAGGGAGAAAATGGGGGATCTGTTTCACAAACCCACAAGCCAACAACACCTGCACTAACAGCCTTGAATAACAAGTGCAATTCTTCTAGACAAATGAAGTTCCTGGTGACCTGGCGGGGGAATCTGACGTTGAGGCAGACTTGTTCATGCATGTTTTTGCTTTTTAATTGTCAGTCTGCATGTGATGTAAATTGTTGCATCACAGGAAGGTAAAGATGCGGTGAGTCGATAGAAGGGCATGACTTCTTGGAATCTTGGCGCATTTCTGGCTTCGCCATTGTTGCCATACAAGGAGTGTTAGAAACAGCTTTGGAAAGATGGCGTGTGTTATTCTTGTGTAATATATAAGTCTGGCAAACACATTATTATTAGAGGATGGCCTCTAGGCTTTCTAGAAAACTTGTGTGTCAGTTAAGCAAAAAAAAGACATTGATTGGCTCTAATTGGCTGATGGCACAACAAAACAACTATCACAAGCCGTGGTGTCTAGGCATCAGAATTGTCCTTGCCCCTTAAAATATGCATTACATAAATTGCAATCATCTTTTCTTCCCTAATGTGAAGTATATCCAAGTAAAATAGCTTCTCAAACAAGAAAGATCTGGGGAGAGACTTGATTTTCTTAATTGGCAATTGACTGGATCATTATCAGTTGCTAATTGCTGTGATCTCATTTGAGTGACAGGTTTTTGTCCCACCCAATCAGAGAAGAGATGCTGCAGGGGAAGGGGAAGTTAAGGTAAAAATGACAAGGGCATGTTTCCTTGGTTACCGCTATAAACAAAGTAGTGTTGCACTTATAAATACTACATTACTACACTCTGACTTTGCTGCAGTTGGAACAAACTACTGGTTCGTCTGGCCGGAGGGGAACTGGCCCCCCCGACTGAGCCTGGTTTCTCCCAAGGTTTTTTCTCCATTCTGTCACCGATGGAGTTTTCGTTCCTTGCCGCTGTCGCCTCTGGCTTGCTTAGTTGGGGAATCTTCATTTCCAGCGATATCATCGACTTGATTGCACAGATATTATTTAAACTGAACTGAGCTGGACAATGCCATCACTAAATTCAATAATGAAATGCATTAATCTGAAAATTGAGTGTTAAATCCTGTCATTTTACATTTTTACACAATTTGCCTATTTTGATATTGTGCAGTGCTTTGTTACAATTTGTATTGTTAAAAGCGCTATATAAATAAAGGTGACTTGACTTGACTTGACATTAAAGGGATAGTTCACTCTAAATAGATAGTTCACATACTAAATAAAAAATACTCATATTCTTCCAAACCCGTTAGACCTTCGCTCATCTTCAGAACACAAATTAAGATATTTTTATCATGTTCGATGCCCAGAAAGGTAAGGACATCGATAAAATAGTTAATGTGACATCAGTGATTCAATCATAATTTTATGAAGCTATACAGGAACACTTTTTGTGTGTGAAGAATACAAAAATAATGATTTTATTCAAAAATGTATTCTATTCTTTGTCAGTCTTTGTCATGAGTTCACAACGTAGAACATCCAATTCTCTTAATTCATCGTCTGTTTAATCTAGTTCAAATAAGTAAGGCTGGGCAACAAATTGCAAGTCATCCTCTCTTCAGACATGTTTACGAAGACTGTTTTATGTACAGTGTGCGTCTTCCTCTGCTTAGGTTCTGCATCAGAACGCTGGCTCCTGCGTCAGCAGCACCACTCGCATGCATCAGACTGACACTGAAGAGAACAAATTGTTGAATAAAGTCATTATTTTTGTTTTCTTTGCAAAAAAAAAAAGTTGAACCACTAAAGTCACGTGGACTATTTTACTATCATCATACCCGTCTCGGTCTTGAACATGTCAGTTCCGTTGCTGTCTATGGAGGGTCAGAAAACTCGGATTTCATCAAAAATATCTTAATTGTGTTCGAAAGATGAACAAAGGTCTTATGGGGTTGGAACAACATGAGGGTGAGTAATTAATGACAGAATTAACATTTTTGGGTGGACATTTCCTTTACTATGCATTATACAGAAACAAGATGAAAAGATACTACCATCTAAACCTTTCTGAAGATCAGCTCCACTCAGAAATACATTCATATAAACCCCAACCCTCAGTTGTATCCTGATTTGTTTTATTGTTATCAATTTTTAAACGGCTCGGGGTGCATTGTTACATCCCTAACATGTACTACATGAAATTTTAGCAACATATTTGTTGCTTGCAAAAAAAAACTAACTATTTGCTAGAGCTTCTGAATGGCCATCAACAGAGAAAGACACTGATGCAAGGAGTGTATGCTATTGTTTCAATTAAATCGGTAGAAATCATCATCACAGCTTTTTGAAAATTGTGTTGCAGTTCCTTCTAACACATTCTGAAATGCAACAAAGAGTGAAATAAACCCGGAGCAATAATTTGCCTTAAAGAAGTGTTTCACCCAAAAATGAAATTTCAGTCATTAATTACTCACCACGTAGTTCCAAACCTGTATGACGTTCTTACTTCTGCAGAAGAGATATCGGTAAAACACAGATACCTTTATCAAAATACCTTCTTTTTTGTGCAGCAGATGAAGAAAAAAAATATAACAGTTTTAGAATGAGTAAATAATATATTGGCAGAAATGTCATTGTTGGGTGTTTGCATAGAGAACATTTAAGGCTGAACACACACAGGAGAAGACAAAGAAACAAATCCAGAATATGAAATGGGATTTCTGGAAACCCTCAAAAGTAGCTCCAAGCAACGTCTGACAACCAATTCCTTGCTTCATTTGTTGGCTGAAATTAATCCAAGGAGTTGGACATGTTTTTTAGTTGGACTATGATTTCTGTAATGTAGGAACTGAGTGTAATTCTGTGCAAGTCTATGATTAGGTTAGCTAACAGGGAGGGAAGAAGAGAAGAAAGAAACGATGAAAGAAAGATCTCAGACATCAGACTGTTGAACAAAAGACGAGTGGTCTGGAACACTAGAAAAAGTGCTGCTCTCAAACTTACATAGTATAGCTGCAGGACTGCCAATAAGAACATTGGGTCAAGGGACCTATGAAAAGCTTGCATAACTCCAGACAGGAGGCCGATATACTACAGAAGGAAAGCCCAGGAAATTACTTGAATTCTTGACATTAAACCACACTAGCACCACTATTTACTTTATAAGGCCATTAGGGTGTAGTGCAGTGGTTCTCAACCGGTTTTGCTTCAGGACCTTTCATTGCAAATCAAGTAGCAACTCGACACAAAAGCAACAAAAATGTCCTTAAAATTGAACTTTAAAAGGCAATACTACCATGAACAATAAGGCCAAACAATACATAAAATGATTAACATCGCATGGGCTGAATAGGAAATGTTGATCTTTGTTAATAACCCACTGCACAAAACCTCCTCTGGTCACACGTGTTGTTAATCTCATCAAAAATGCTGTTGAAGACGAGAATATGGCCATTTTAATTAAAACACCGCTAATGGAAACATCCAGACAAAAACAGTGCAAGATATTAACAATGCATTAACAACGTCCTTTAAAGAAACAAAATCCATAAAGAATATGGCTGAAATAATATGGTTGGATTTACCCACTGCAACCACTTTGATATCAGCAAACTGCCTCATTAAAGTTCACTCTATATACACATGAAATTTGTATACATGAATGTATACACAACATAAATGTAATATTATAATTTACATCTGCAAAGACAATGAACACTGCACAGGGGTGTTATGCGCTAGTCAGAACATGTACTGTAACTCACATCACAATTACAGTAATATTTAATATTTAATAATAATATAAAACTAGATCTTTATTAGTTCTGTCTATTATAGTCAATCTGTCTATCTATCTATTATTAATTTATTTAATGACAACTATATTCTTAATGTTTTATCTTTTTGAAGTTTTACTTAAAATTAACTAAAAATAAAGAATATTAATATTAATTCAAAGGAAAAATGTAAACATAAAACTGTAAAAATGAATTTGTGAATTCATTATTGTTTTGTATTATGTATCGTTTATTGCGTTATTATGTATATCTATTATTGTTGTATTCTATTGTATTGAACACTGTAGTTTTTACTGTTTATGCACTATACAAATATCTTTACAAGTTGTAAATAAAACAAACATAATTGGAGCATTTTCCGTCAGCAGTTCAAAATCCCATGTTTAATTCAGTGTTACTTGCTGCTCCTTTAATTATTTGTGAATTATAGCATTCCTGAGTGATAATTGTTTCAAAGGAAATTCTACACATTATTTATTTCAGTGTAGTTTTCTATGTTTCTAAGGATGACATCAGTGAGAGTCACACAACGTTTCAATGTCTAGCTACCAAAAAATGACAGATTAGTCTGCATCAAAATATTGTACAAATATACCGCATATGTTCAAACGCAAACTAATATCTAATTATACTGATCCCCGATTGAAAGGCTAATTGACACACTTTGCAGAAAAGGAGGCTAAACTCCATTACAGCTGTCCAACCTGGACACCAACACCAGGATAAAGGCTCAAAAGAAGGCTTGGCAGCTGCCCCAGGCTTGTGGTCCAGATCTGCAAGGAAAGGCAAGCTTGAAGCAACCAATCATCCTGTCCGGCTTTCTGTAGCCACAAATGAGCTACTAGCTTCTGGCAAAGTCATATTCCAGTTACTCTATGTGTATAAGTCGAAAAAACCAGCATGGACCGGAGAAGCGAAAATACTTCAGCCTCAAATCCTGGACGGGAAAGCATCCACCCTACAATTTTAAGACAGGAAGAATGCTTGGGTAGAACTGTGAACACTATTTAGTATTCAGCACCATTCATCTCCAGTGTCCTTAGAAGCTGTTTTCCCCTTTCCTCTGGGAAAAGAACAGTTGGCTACTAGAGGATAGAGGCTTTTGTGAGCAAACTTGTGTGAAACCTGAAGGACTGTTACTGTAAATCAGGCCCACTCTGGGATGTTTCTCTGGCTCTGAAGGAGTCAGGACGGGGGTTGGAGGGCTGGCAAGGCAGTACAGGGCGAGACCGGAACGTTCCACATTTCTTTTCCTCTGGGACAGATGAAACACATTCATGACCCCCACACAACACTGAAACAACACCACACCTTGTTTGTTATTCTGAACCGCGCTCCTAACGCACTTTTATTATTGGCTATGTGCAAAAAAGAAATGATATCAATGGTACAAAACAACAGCTGTTTTGTAACGGACACTAGCAGCTGCAGAATGCTACTGTACCTGACACAGCAACAATTCCATCGGCATGAGCACAACAGATATTTTCCAGAGCTGTTCATATCTCACTATCCAGCTACATCCCAAAGGACAGGAGAAGACACAAATGTTGAAACTAGGTCTGTATAATACATTATAAACACGTATGGCTAAAAGCTGTTCTGCTCTCTTCTGTCTTTCTTTGTTTATGATTCTGACAAGTGCCAGCTATTAGTATGCAGTTTTACTATCAAACTGTCTTACAGTGTCATTCAACACTTGTAGCTGTGCCTGCTGTGAAACTAAATCAGTGCTATATAAGAGACTGTTAGTTTATGGATGGATGGTGACCTCTGCTGCTTTGTTTGACTGCCCTTTAACTCTGAACTCAGCAGGAGTTTAAAATAGACTGTGACGGGCACAACAGATTATTCTAAAACTAGGGGGCTACATCAGGACATCCCAGCAAGACATGAACAAATAAAGCATCCTCATTTACTGCTTCAGTCCAACTAATCCAATAGGAAGTCTAGGAAATTAAGCAGAAAAGAGCTTCAAGGATAAATAACCAATATTTTTTTAATCTGCTTGTTCTCTCACTATATTTACATATTTTTGGTCATGTCATGAAAATGTTTGGTCATGTCATATATTTTGGAATATATATATATATATATATATATATATATATTAAGCAGACAATTAAGAACAATTAAGTAGATTTCTGTTGTCAATTCCTCATTTCCGTAATGAAAAATACTATATCTCATTACTATTACTGTAATATAAAAAATTCATAATTTATTACTTAAATTGGGATTTTGGGAATTTAATTGAACAGCAGACAGTTAATCATGCATAATTTTAATTTATGCTAAATAAATATTGTAAAACATAAAAAAACTATACATATTATAATAATGAAGATTTGGTGGGGAAATGTTTGTAACCGTTATAAAAAATAATGCCAAAATGCAGAAAAAAATATCTTAATAGAATACCAAAAAAAGCATAGGCTAAATAAAAAATTATATATATATATATTAAAATAGTTACATAAAGTATGTAAAATAGAAATGATTTTGGCATGAAATGGCCATGTTTTTGTGACATTCACTCGTTTATTTTATTATGCCAAGCAGTCCAATTAAGTGTACTGTGGTATCATTGTCAAGACTAACAATTCCTATAGTTCCCTAGAGAAATTTATTAAAATAAACATTAAAAAACGTAGTATTTTCCACATCATATACCACATCAGTATTGTATAAAATACAGAACCCCATCAGCATTGTATAGGCTAAAACAAACATGATCTCAAAACTCAAATTTACACAATTCGCATACTGTATAAACAAGAGTTCCCAAGATCAGTGCTGTGTGATAGAATCCCTGAGATTACAGGCTTCACATCAAAACAATGGAGTTTTATTAAATAATCCATCCAAGTGTGAAATCGCCTACTCATATACACCAACAAATTATTGGCTTAACAATAGAAAACTGGAGAGCGCAACTGCCATAACGGTTCTATATATGATGTATTATATCATAACATCTAAAGAAAATTGTAAACCAACCTATTACCAACCTATTAGTGTAAAACAAAACACAATGGTGGCTACATTACAGCGTGGTGTAAAATAACATGGCTGAACAAAGCACAATATGGTTGACCCCTATGTAGGTGTCTGTACTTCGAAGTGTGCACCAATGAGACTTTTAAAGTAAAGAAACCAGAGAAACACTGCAATACGGTCATGTCCAAAAAGAAAATGGACTGCTGAACTGACCACAACAAGATTTACATCAAGACATACCTGTGCCATGTCTCTGTGGCCACAGCCTCTGTTTGGCATCCTAACAGCCACTCTTCTCAGATAGCTGATCTGAGTTCAGCCAGACTGGCTCCCAGAGTCCATTCATCGCCCTGACTGCTCCTCAAGCACTGAGACTTACAGTGCACTCACTCCACAGCCTGTGGCTCAAACAGTGACACAAAAACAAAGGAGGAGGAAGCCCATCCCAAAACACAGAGTGAAAGAGGGAGGAAAAAAATTGAATAAGAGAAAAGGGCCAGTCAGGACAGCCTGATGCCGCTAAGAAATTGAGGCTTTCTGAATAAAGATAGGGAGAGAAAGAACCAATCAAAGGGGAGCGGACTCCCTCCTCCTTTTCACCCGGAGGATGCTAATTATTTCTCAGTGCAGTCTGACAGGTAAAGTCAGTGCGCTGCTTTTATTTTCACAACAGTGTGTTTTCATGGCAGCGTATCCTCGTGAGATTTCCGCAAACAAGTGAATGTTTTAAAGAGATAAAACATGCAGGACAGATGGACAATTGGGGAAGGAATATAAAACGCTTCTTTCAGGTCAATGGGGGTGATTCGCTAAAGGTGTTTTGAAAAATAAGCTTTTTTATTAATGATGTTTTTGTCTTATTAGGTAACTCAGCAGCCCATTAATGCTTAAGTACACTTTCATTGACACTATAACTTTGGCATTAATATTACTAAATATTAAGAACCATTTTTACAATGATTCACTTTTGAACTAAAATCAAACTTGAAGCTTCACTGTAAAAGAAAATCCCATAAAATTTACAGTAAAAACTGGCAGCTGTGGTTGCCAGAATTTTACCGTAAAAAAATATAGTAACAACGTTTTAGAGTTTACGGATTTCACTTAAATTTACAATTAAAAAACGTATTTCATTAACTGATATAATGTAAATATACCAACCTATTGAAGTTCTGAAATCTGTTTTGTACCTTTGTAATACACTGATAACCACCAAAATCAGGTGGTGATGAGAAAGTCACATGATGAACCAAAGCCCATCACAAGCTGAGAAGGCCAATATTAATATAAATATAGAAGGTACACAATGTCATTCACATAAACACCATTATGGTAAGACACATGAAACTGAAATATGCAAAAAACATTAAACATTAGCTGTAAAATGAAACCCTAATAAACATAACTGATAAGAAAAACTTAGAAGAAACATAATTATTTCAAAGAAAAAGCATCAAATTTGAAATGCAACTTTCTTTTTCACTTGCAAAAACAGTATTTTACCGTTATATGAAATATGAAATGACTATTACAGTTTTTCACCGTATGTAATAGGGGAACTTACATTAACCATTTAACAGTTTTTTACCGTTAAATTCACGATAATTTTTTACAGTGTTCCTTTACCTATCCCTTTAAAATATAAGTGAACCAGAAATTGCACCCAAAAGTTGTGAATTTCCTGAGTGAAACAAATATTAAATAAAAAAAATGGCAGGGCTTGATTTTAGTACACAACTCAGCAGACTCAATGTTCTGCTCAAACTGACATCATCGGATACTAAACTCCATTCAGTGGAGGAAGCAAATTTTTTTGATTTTGACTAAAGATTACAAAACACAAACAACTTTTTCCTGTGGATTAACTTGCAAACTTGAGTCAAAGCAGAATAAACTGATTAGTGACTCCAAGCAGAACACAATAAAGAGACTTTCCGGAATGAATCAGTGTTTTTGAACAAACTGGTTGAGTGAATAATTCAATAACTCACTCAAAAAGACATTTAAGTGATTTGTTCCTCAAATAATCAGTGTTTTTAAATGAATCAGTTAAGTGAATAATTTAATGACTCATTTATAAAAGCCATTTACATCATTTGTTCAAGAATTAATAACCATTTTTGAACGAATCAGTTGAGTGAAAGATTCGCTGACAACATAACCTGTAGAAATTCCCACCACTAATTCACAGACCGACAGACTTTTGTTATTAATATTAGCATTACTATTATAGTTTACATGTTTAATTCAGTAATTTTGTGTTGCAATGTCTGTTTTCTAGGTTTAACAAATTTGAAATCTTTCCATCTATCCCCCAGGCTGAGAATCACTGAACAATTATCAGAAGAAGGAAGCATCAATTGCCATTTTAAAGTCCAATTATATTCATCTGATAAGGACTCAGTAAAGTCATTATCCACAGGTCAGCATTCATAAATGAAGTCTGTGTAGTCCACCTGAGCAGGATTTAGAGCTTCAAGGCAAATGGAAATAAATAAACAGCTTGCCAGTACAAATTTGGCACACCTCCTGCAGCCCTTTGCCTGCGGCAACCACCTCCAAAGAAGAAGAGTGTGCGTGAGAAGTCGCTTTATTCTAAAAGGAGAGGGAATGAAAAGAAAAGCAAGCACTTCCAAATCTCTTTGTTTAGGCCATAATGAATACCCCTGAATAACAGTCGCTTTTCTCTCTCTTTCTCCTCTCCCTCTGTCTCACCTAGCATGAAGCATGAATCTTGCACTAAATACTAACATATTATAGTCATAATGAATGCAGCCACCAAATGAAAGGCCATTGTTCCAGGCAGACATGTGACTTTTATTACTGCGAGTGATCAAAATCAGTTATTCAGTGTTGGGCGGGTTGAGGGGGAGCGAGCACAGAGGGAAGTTGTCAGTCAGAAGCTGAAAGAGGTCACAATGCAGGCGGTGCGGTACATGATAATGAGGAGCTCTTTCCGATGCATGACTGATTAACGGACCACGTAAAAATGCGTTGAACTTCAAATGCACGGATAAAACCCAGTCATTCCAGCTAATCCACAGAAGAAAGATCCGAAGCACAGAAACAACACAAGTACTGCCAACTCTCTTTAGCTCCTCTTTTCACATCTCTGTGGTTCCCAGACATTTTTGGAGATTACAGTAGTGTTTAACCCATTGTCTAAAGGAGAGTAATTATGGAGCGTGTATCCAGAGAACTTTACCCAGGGTGAAGTTTACCCTGGCAGTCAGCTGCTATCATCCACTCGCCACATGAGGGTCCACCGCAGCCAATGCAACGGTCTAAAGCCAACTCTGAGGTTCAGCACTGGGTCATGAGCATTGTGACAGGTTCTTCATCCAGTCCACAAACAAGAAGGGCAATGCTGAGATTTTCAAAGATTATGTGTAATTATTAGAGCTAATGTAGGAGTTTATGACTGATGAAGCATTATTTGCATGTGTGTGGCATTATAACTCATGCCTCGAACTTGCATTGCCTGTAGGGCACAACCATTCAACGCATACTTCAGAGGAGCATGTGACCAGAAATCCAAGAATATATCTCTAAGCTTGTTGAATACAATGGTGTGCTGTTTAAAGCATGCAAATACTTTGTAATACATACACTAACCCTGAAGTCTCAACTGAGAGCAAACTGTGCAGATGGAACATTAGACTCAAGACTGATTTATACATATACAAACATGCATTTGTACCAATTTAAATCCTAAAGTTAAAGGCATAATGTCTACATCTTATACACTCACATATATTTTAAAGGAAATTTTGAAACTCTAATAAGGCTAAACGCCCAGAAGTGACAAGGCTGACGTATTACTGTAAAATAGGTACAAGCTGAGACACGATGAGGAAAATTAGAGCTTAGCTGGAAAAGCATGAAATTCAACCAGTATTTCATCTTCTGCAAAATCCCTTTCATTAAAGTCAACCGTTTTACCTTCACTTTAAAGTTGCCTAATTTGTTCTATATGGTATATGTTTTATTATTTAAGTAAGCACTTTAAAAAGACATAAGTGTGTAATTATACAAAACAACATATAATAGTATAATTAGAAATGAATTCTCATATTTTACTAAATTACTAAATTTATTTCTTGAGATATTTTTATTTGTATACGCCCTCCTAACATATATTATTTGTAAATACAAAAATAAATGTAGGTGTTTTTTTTGTATTCATCAAAGAATACTAAGTATATATTGTTATGATTACTGATGATAATAATAATAATAATAATGGATGATGAAAATTCAGCTTAGCCAATAGAATAAATTAAATATGAAATATGTTAAAATATATTAAAGAGACAAGAGTAATAATATTTAACAATATTACTGTTTTACTGCGTTTTTGTTCAAACAAATGCAGCCTTGGTGAGCATAAGAGACTTCTTTCATAAACATTAAAAAATCATACCAATCTCAAACTTGTGTTTCAGTGATCTTGTAGAAATGCTTATCTTCTCTGCTTTATTGGTGTTTAAATGAAACCTCATTCCAAAGAAAATTCTGAGGTACAGCCAAAGCAAGTCCTGGATGTTCCAAAAGGCACTATTGGCTCAATTATCAACAACAGAAAGCTACATAAATCACCCGGACAATGACTGAACGGTTGTGTCCTCACACTCTCAGTGTAAATAAGCAGATCTGTGAGAGGAGCACAGAGGCCAAGATCTTTTTGTGAGATATACAATGTGCAGTAGTGGAGAATGTAGTAAAGGTGCAGCAGTCAACCATATCAAGAGCTCTGCATAACACTAGCCTTTAAAAGAGCGTGGCACAATAGATACCATCACTCAAATAAGTGAAATAGACTTTGGCATTCAAGAGAACCATAAACTATAACAGAGCTTCACAATAATAGAGTTTATGGTTAAATGACACGAAAATCAAATCAATATGTGCTGCACAAATCTAACACAACACAGCGCACCAAGAAGTGTGGCTAATCCTTCTCTACTAAACCAACCAGAAGAACAGCAAATCTGCCAAGATAAATGGGTCAAATTCACACCTGTCAGTTATGCAATTATATATATGCGTATCCCAACAAACTTAACCCTATAAGCCTAATGCATCATATTTGATTTATAAATGTATAATGCATCTAAATTACCAACATGATCAAAACTTTGCTGAAGAACCTGTTGTGCATAAGAACTGCTAAATGCACTCTGGTTGATACAGTGTGTACCTTATTAGCAAATAAAAGGCCTTTTAATATCATTCTAAAAAGTCCCACTTCAGGTTGTGGTGCACATGCCTTTTTGCTGTGAAGTCTTTGCTGAATTTTATAAAGTAAACATAAGAAAAAATGTAACATTGTTAGTAATTTGATGATGAACACTTAGTGGACCAAAGCAACTTTGACAACTTGACAAAGCAGGGTCTATTTGATTATCTATGTTAAAATTTGAGTATCAAATATGATACAACAGGCTTTTGAGGAACTTTATTTATACATCTCTGCACTGCATTATATGTTTTGACCCCCACAGTGAAAAACTACCAAGCTGATCATAAAAATAAGCATTTAAATATCATCTTATTACAAAATATAATTGGGAGATATAGAGTGACAACTGATATTTATATGTATTGTACAAGTAGTTAAAATACAGACCTTGTTAATTTACATTACAAGTAATCAGAAATTCCATCTTACTTTTTTGAATATAAATATAGCAATTACACCAAATTGTGTGTTTTGCTCAGTTTGGGCCTCTGAATAAATTTGAAGTGTTTTTTTTTTCTTCCTCAAGTATGAGTTTCATATTTTCTTATATCATATTATTATGAGCTATATGAGCTGACATAACAAGTGTAATACTCAACAAAAAAACATGCAAACTTTTTTTTTTGTCTTAAAGTTCAATAAACTGTGCCATTAAAAATTCTGATATCTAATATCAAAATGTGAGGACTAAATACTTAGACTAGCAGCATATTTCAGAGTTTCTTTTAAATAATAACTGTGGAGAGGATAAAGGGTCTTAATAATTTTTCATGTGACTCTAAACAAGGTTTCCTTATGCTATTATTATGATGCAAGATGCCTGTAATCCAGTTTGAATTCACCCAAAGCTATTTGAAAGGCTAGAATGATTCTACACATCAAGTTCTGTCTTTTTCTGCCTTGCATAACTTCAGAAAAGAAGTGAACATATAAATGTCAATCATAATAACACTTCTGCTGGATGGTTTAACCGGACCTCAACATAATCATAGTTCAGACTTACAATTATCATAAGTGCCTATAAAATCTTGTAAATGCAAAACCTAACAAGCACCTGCAAACAAACATTCGCAATGACTGTATGAACCTCCTATTAATATATAACTACTACTGAATGAAAGATATTATGCAATAATATTAGGTAACATTTCAATAAAACAAGAAAGGAAGTGAACAAATTGTACGACAGGAATCAACAACTACTGCTGTAGGGAGGAGTGGTGAACTATCAGGACTAATCATTCTATTAAATAAGAGGCATAAAACCAACATCATTTTCTGGCCTGTTCATACCTGATCAGAGCAACACAATACACTGCAAATCTTCCGTTCATGGTGTCAGGAAAGTGCACCAACCATCTGCAGACACTAGACTTCAATGCATTGCACAACTCCTTAGCAACATCCGACAAGTTAAGGCACAGCCTCTACAGCGGTGAAGGCAGATAAGCTGTTGGCAGCATGTGAGGAGAAGTACAGTATGTCCTGATGGTGCACGCTTGCTCCTCAATGATGATTACATCAAACCCTTTGGCTGAAAGACGCGTAGTGGGATTAAATTCAAATGAATGAATCCTTGCATTGAATGGAAAATGACATATCTAAGAGTATTAGATAATAAGCTCCCACTGCATCAGTGGTTAAATAATAAATGAACTGAATTATGGTAACAGTGTGAATTATGTGTGTTTTTTTGTTGGTATAAGATTTGAAGAGTGCAATCAGGTTCATCAAACTAAAAAGGAAGACTGAGCTTACCTGGGGAAGAACTGGCGACGGTCTTAATCTCTGGAGACAAAGAAAAAGGTTCAAGGTGTGTCGTGAATTAAACTACCGACTATTCTGTACAAAACACAAGCAATGCAGGCATTAGCCTTACGGCAAACTGTTGACGTTAATGCAAACCACAGGGAACTGGTAAAGTATTACTAGAACTATTGTAAGACATTTAGTGTTTAATTAGGGTGAGGTAAACAATATTTTCTTAGTACATAGCCTACACCTTTAATATTACGACTTCACTCTAAAAAAATGGTGCTATTTAGCACTAAAAGTGGTCCTTTGGCTCATAATCATATAGGGGAACCACTTTTGGTGCTGTATAGCACTTTTGGTGCTTCAGTGGTTCTTCAGTGGTTCTTCGGCATGACTGCGGGGCAATAAAGCACCGCTACCATATACAGAGCCTGTATGGTTCTTCAGCAGTTCCTAAGTGGTTATTTGGGGTGATTAGGGTGCTATATAGCACCACTGCTGTACAAAGAACCTCTTAAGTCCTTTTAAAGGTTCTTTACGACCGAAAGAACCACTGTTGGTGCTGTTTAGCACCATTTTTGTTGAAGAAATACAATGCAATATTGCACTTCTTATGGTTCTACATAGCACCATTTGACAATGGTGTTGCATAGCACCTTTGCTATATAGCACCAAAAGTGGTTCCCCTATGATTAAGAGACAAGAACCACTTTTAGTGCTATATAGCACCAATGTTTTTCGAGCGTTCTTTTGAGGTTAAACAGATATCTTAGTGTTAACGTCTACTATAGTTAAAAGTAATGCTACCAAATAAACATGAAAGAGAAAAATCTAACCCATGGTGCTTGTTAAAAGCTACTGTTTCTTGTGCAATTTTGTTCGGTCATAAATGTCTTAATAAATACATGCCTTTGTTTGATCTACTAGCCGTCCATATGGTTCTCTACCATGTAAAAAAAACTCCTGCTGAGGTTTAATATCAGTGTTCATTCTTTAACCAATCAAAACAATTAAAAGTTCAGGGTTGTGCTGCGACCTCCGACCTAAGACAGCCGGCTTGGTTTCATTACAAGGTACACTATTTATATCATATTTTATTAAACCAGATTAAGTTGTCAGATTTTATCCATTTTAATTAAACCATTAATACATTAGGAAGCCACATATGAATAGGATCACTGAAGGTCTTTGAAATGATAGTGCCTACCAAAAAAATACTAATAATACAAACACCAGTCTTTTATTCCCTAAATAGTCCAAGAAACCACTCTGTTGTTGATGTTTGGGCCTACAGATGGTTCTAGATATGCCTTGCTTATAAAAGATGCTAAACCCCTAATAGGTCATAAAGCTTGAGAAGTTGTTGTGATTTACAGCTGCTTTATTCATGGGAAGGCTCAAATGGCAGCATTTCAAAGGCTGGTAGAAGGATAGCGCATGGACGAAGTCAGCCAGCCATTACAGACGTTTCAGTGCCCTGAGAAACACTTCACTGTTGGAACAGGTTCAAGGATTTGACTGCAATTGAACAGGCAGATATGAAGACATATATAAGAAATGGGTCTTATCGAACTGAAAATCGAGTGTTACTTAATTGGAAATTGATTGTTTTAGTTCTATAAACAGGCTGAGGGAGATCAGAGCAGTTATGTTTTAATCAATTTTTGGGAGATAATCCTTACTTTTCACAGACCTCCAACAACCATTTAATGGACTTACAATGGCCAGTGTGAAGATGATTTCACACCTTTCAACTGCATCATACCATAATATGATTGGGGTATAAAAAGGGTGAGATTGAGGGGAAGGGTTGGGCAGTTAAATACTGATGAGCTTAACAGACCCCCTGGGTTAAAGCAGGTGGAAGGTCTGACTCCACTCAAAGCAATTTAAACTTTCTGACTGGGAGGGAATCTACTGTGAAGCAAATCTTCACCATCTGTTATGAACAAGACTATACTCTACATCGGTCGTTTTCAACCAGGGGCTGGGTCTCACTAGGGGGTCTCATGAAACTTCCAGGGGGGCCTCGGTATATCAGAAATTAGATTATCATAGTCTTAATTGAAATCTAGATATCTGTAAAGACTGAAAACTCATGTCTTATATAATTATTATACCTACACTTTTTATGACAACATATTATTTGATACTTTTAACATTCGTACTTTTAAAAATGTATTTGTCATTCTACACCGCTATTTAAGTGAACTTTACTTAAAAGCAAAATGACTTAATGACTTGACAAATGTTTAAAAACTGTATACTTAATAAAAAAAATTATATAAATAAATAAACAAACCTGCTAATGGTCTAAGAAAAATAAACTTGATTTTTTAAAAATCTTGCTTTAAAGCATTAAGTCACTTTATTTTTTATTTAGCTACTTTTATTTTATTTTATTGTATTGTTTTTTTTTCGGAAAACAGGACTTAACAGTCTTTGCTATTTTCTTTAACAAGTAAATGTATCTTGATTTAAGAATGTTCAGAAATGTATATAGGAAAACAAGACAAATATACTGAGTAAAATATATATATTTTGAGGGTGATTATTTCACTTTGTACTTTCAAATGCAACAAGCCTTACCTGACACAACTTCACTACTGTCCAACAGAATATGTACGCGGAGAGGGAGAACTTCGCTCTCATGTACCGCTCCGGTAAGCAGGCGAGATGCATCTGCACCTCATCCAGTCCTCCGTCTCCAGAACGCTCCACTTCACAGCCCTGCGTCCCAGTACCGTTCCCAGCGCCTGCCTCGTCCATGTTTACAACGAGTTGAAAAGTCCTTTACAACAGGCAAAGCGTTCTAACTGTACCTGTCTGCTTCATGTTGGTTGTTATAAAGTCCGCTGAATGTCACAGAAGGCAAAGGCTCTTAAACAGTGCATGACATTTGTGAGAACTCAACCGCGGGTGACAGTGCAACGTTTATTTTACCGCTGTCAGTAGTTTACACATATTTTCCAACTCCGCGAAACGCGAGATTCACTTGTGACGCGGCGGTGTATTTAAAGCAGTGCAAAAGTCTCTGTGGCGTGGTATAACAAATTCCAGCGTCCCACGTTGTTTGTCGGTGACAGTCGGGGGGAGAGGAGAGTTTCACATCCAACACCTCCTCCGTCTACAGTAAACGAGCGACGCGACAAACCTGAACGCGCCCACTAAACAGCGAATTTGAGTACACTGCTGCGAGCTATCGGAGTTGTGGATGGAATTCTGACGTCAACGCCCAGTGTACCAATCAAGAGTTTGTTTACGCGATCAGCGCGACGCGACAAACTAGAACACTTACATTAAAATCAATGAAATCATCTATGTACGTTCATTTGAACTGTAAACAACTTAAGTGTAGCTACAGATGTGAATTATATGAGGTGAGGTCAGTAGCATATTTTAAGCAATTTCTTTAAATAATAGATCGTTTATTACTATCAAGAAATTCAGGATCAGCTTTACATACCCAAGGACCCTCATCCAGACAGGGACCAGCAATATAAAATATATAAAACAATAAATAGTATTATTATATTATTTAATAAGATCACAATCATTCTCTTAAAGCAATAGTTCACATGAATATGAAAATTTGCTGAAAATGTAGGCTACTCGCCCTCAGGCTGTACAACATGTTGATATGATTGTTTCTTCATTCAACAGTTTTGGAGATTTTTTGCATTACATTAATTACTAATTGAACCTCTGCAGTGAATGGGTGCCGTCAGAATGAGTCCAAACAGCTGATAAAACATCACAATAATCCACACAACTAGTTAATCAGTTAATGTATTTTGAAGCGCAAAGCTGCGTGTTCATAATAAATAAATGTATCATTAAGAGTTTTAACTTTATACCAGACCAGTCCATAATAATTATTCTTCTTGTGAAAATGTCCACCCCCTTTTGTCCTCTATAACATCAAAATACACCAGAATATTTGTTTAGGACTGTTTTTGCTTGTAAACAGCACTTGATCTGTGCATATTTCTCTCCTGATTCAACTTTTTCACTGGAGAAAGCAGTTTTAGAGGACTAAATAGAGGACTCATTTTAGCGAGAACGGTTTGACGTTAAATACATCTTAATGATGGTTTTGCTTGCTACAAACATGCATCTTTATTCTCTTCATAAGATGTTACTTGATGGACTGGAGTGGTGTGGATTACTTGTGGATTATTGTGATGTTTTCATCAGCTGTTTGAACTTTCTTTCTGACGGCACCCATTCACTGCAGAGGATCCATTGGTAATGTCATGCCAAATCTCGCCAAATCTGTTCCTATGAAGAAACAAACTCAATTTTCAGCAAATTTTCTTTTTGGGGTGAACTATACTTTATCTTACATGTCATACCAATCCCTGCTGTATCTTCACAGACCCCTGGTAGAAAACCCTGGCCATAAAAACATTAAGCTCATTATTGTATTATATTGACATTATTGTAATCCATTTAAAGAAAAAGCATTAAATCAATGTCTCTGTGAAGAGAGTCGTTTGTGCACCCACATTCAATCACAGACTTGTTGACGTGATTTTGTCTTCAAGCTAAGCCGGCGCCAGGCCTGATACAGGGCTCTGTTCAGTCACTCAGTTGTTTGCTTTGCTATTGTTCTGTCTATTAAGCAATGTCTGAGCTATAGTCAATACGTACAGTGCTGACACCTCAGCTCATCTGCTTGGTTTTGAAACAGCCCACATCTGAGTGTGAAATCAACCATTAGTACACCACAAATAAAAAAGATCTCATTTAAATGCACATGGATTCATAAATAGGTTTTTATTAATACTCAGTGACAAAGGCAAGCACATCAATAGAAATATTGCACAGAACTACGATAATTGTCAGCTGCCCTGTCTTGAAAAGAATATAATGGCACTATGAGGTGACAAAATAACCTTCTTACTACTCCATTTCAACTAAATCTGCACATTACATCTTTTATATAGCCTAAAAATTCATGCAACACGTTCATTTTGCAATATAGTAATTCATATTATTAGGATATTGTCAGTAGTTCAAGTTTTACATGCTATTATCACTTATCTAATTCTTGGATTTTGACACAGCTTATCCTGAGAAGTAATATAATTACATTTGTACAAGAAATACAGCACAGATAAAACAACTTCCCCAATTTTAAGTATATCAAATAATATGAGAAAAAGTAAGCTATCTGAAAAGCTTCTTCAATTTTTAATTGTCATTAATAGAGTGCTTTTATTGAGGATTCTCATTGCATTCATTACTGACACCAGCTCTGTACCAGATGTTGTTATGGCTGATGCTGATCTAATGGAAAACAGGTTGAGGCCCTGAAATATAATACTTTACTAATAGCTGCTATAAGGTTATAGAAGAAAGGGCTTCTTTGAAATGACCCCTTGGCTTGCATTTGTTTAGAGCAAGGATTGTGTGCACATATAGGCCACTTCTAAAGGTACCATTTCTTTGGTATCTGACTATATCTTCAAATTTTCGGTTTATTCATATTAGGGGTGGGTGATATGATCAAAATCTTATATCAGGATCTGAGTAATTTTATTGCACGGTAACAATATATATCACAATATAATTATATTTGCTTTAAATAAGGTCTTTAAGATATCATTTTTTTATACAATAGAAATTTGATTAATTATTGTCACCAATGTCAATATCACAAAAAAACAAAAACTAGCAAGCTCAATGAAGACAAGTAAACAGTGATTAAATAAGAAACTAATTACAAGCAGTAGGACAAAAAAACTACAGTAGAACAAATAAATAAGAAATGCTATACACTGTATAATCAAATGAATAAAAACACTGCACATTCTATGTAAATTAAACATATATTTCGTCTTATTAAAGTTACAAAAGTGATTAAGTCAAGAGCAGTGAGAGATTTTCTCTCTTCTTTTGTTTGATTAACATGAATGACAGACAGCAGGGATATTAGACTGCTGTCACTTTAAGAGCTGCCCGGATCCAATATAGTGTTACACAAGTGCTTTCTTTCTCAGCTGTTTGCTTTCACTTAACACCTAACCGCAAAGACGCCATTTTGATAGAAACATTCACATAAAATGTTCAAAATCTCTACCGGTTGACAAATTTCTATTGGTTAATCGTGTCTATATCGGTATATTGCCCATCCCTAATTCATATACATACCTAACCGTTAAAGGGATAGTTCACCCAAAAATGGAAATTGTGTCATCATTTACTCACCCTCAAGTAGTTCCAAACCTGTTTGAATGTCTTTGTTCTGCTGAACACAAAGGAAGATATTCTGAAGAATGTGGGAAAGAGAGCAGTTCTGGGACACCATTGACTTCAAAAGTGTTTTTTTTCCTACTATGGAAATCAATGGTGCCCCTGGTTACAAACTTTCATCAAAATATCGTCCTTTGTATTCGGCAGAACAAATAAATTATTACAGGTTTGGAACTACTTGAGGGTGAGTAAATGATAACAGAATTTTCATTTTTGGGTGAACTATCCCTTTAAGAGTGTATATGGCTCGAAGTTAAGTTCAATGTTAACTGTCCACCAAAATATAGATGTACAGACGTCTATTTTTAAGCAGATAACTATCTGCTTAAAGATAGATGTAAAGACATATATATATTAATAATCATACCAGGGCTTGTATTTATGGGAATTTTGTTCAATAACAACCCTAGCTGGACTATTGCAGTCTAAGTTGAGTTGAAGTATTTACCAAGTGAAAAAGGGACAGAATTTGCAGAATTAAATTCTAAAATGGACAAAGACGACAAGTAAATGTGCCACCTGCCTGCTTTGTGAAGAGGCCTACTATATGTATGAATGGACCCTTTTTGGGGGTTCTCATCAATTCTGGTCACATCAGCCAGATCAGAGGAGTTCTTTCAAAGGGCTACTTTACCTCATTTATTCACTGATACACAATTATCCGTCTCTGTTTTGAACTTTAATTGGACAAATGGAAATGCAAAGTTGATTCCATTGCTATGTCTCCAGCTGTCCCATTCCTTTCAAGAAACTGGCTGTTTCTCTTCCAAACTCCAGAGCTTTTCAAATAGCTTGTCAGATCGTTTCGATATACAAAAACAAGCTAAAGTATAACTTCCCACAGTGTCAAATATCATAACTTTTCTCTATTAAGACAACAGTTTAAAATGTGTCCCTTGGACATTAATAAAGTGTTATTGTAGTTATTGCACTAGTATGTACTGTCATTAATCCTTGGTTTGAAAACTCCAGCAATAAACTTGCAATAAAAATAGCAGTGATTGTAGAAACACTATGGAGAGAGAAAAACACTGATACGACAGGTTTCAGACAAATGACATTTTTCAAACAAACAGATCAACAGACCTGTTGTTGCTGTCCAGGCTGAGTGTTGCTGAGTTGACAGTAAAATGAGCAAACATTTCAGATGTCTTGCGGACGAAAGGTAGAGACTTTGACAGCTGGTAGAGCGGTCAGCTGACCGGAGGGCTGAGGTACTGGACGGAAGAAACGAGTTTAAGACAGTCAGGATCCACAAAGTCAGAATCTAAACAGGAGAAATTAGAAAAACAAATCAATGTGCAAGTAGCTCTAAGGTTGAATCTCACCAAGAAATGTCATGTTTCCCCACAAAAAAAGAGAAAGAATAAGACTTAAAATACAAATAAGAAATTATATATAGATTAAAATGTTATGTATTTCAACATTATTTCTCAAAAAAAAAGATAAATTCATTCTCATTAATCTGATATATAATATAATGATATACCATTAATCTGGTGTATATATATATATATATATAAAAAAAAATGTGGTCCAAAAATTTGTAATGAGCATAAATTAAACAACAACAAATACTATGATGTACCTGTTCACTTAGAATTGTACTTTAAATTTAAATAATATATACTTATTTTCATATTATAATAATGAGAATTAGATTTATTTATATTTATTTATTTATAATTATTGATTGATTGGACAGTCAACAACAATCATTTTGTTACTTAATGTGCTTCAATTTCAAAATATAATAATAATAATAATAATGGTCCTAAATAATTCTTGAATTTTTGTTTATGCAAAATATGTTTTGACAGATCTTGTGACATTCACTCATACCGTGATCTTATAATTATTCACAAACTTAGATACGTGTACCGAGCCATCCCTACTCCTGTCATTGTCATTGCCAATTATTTGAAGCAGCTGCACCAGATAATTTACTCTACTTTGAAGCAAATGTTTGTTTCCTTTAAGCATCAACCAACTCAACAAGTGTTTAGCGTTCCAGCAGCGCAGTCTATTCCCTTTCCATCTTGGTGTCCTGCACAAATAGCTAATTCCATCCCTTCAATATTGAACACAGTCCCCCATTGTGTCCCACGTCATTGGACTAAATCATCCGTAGAGTCATGAAGCCAAACTAACAGCATGAGGCTTATTCCCTAAGCCAGAAAACAGAACAGAGTCCTGTTCAGCATCACCTCTCTCAATGGGCAGCAGTCAGCCAGCTCTATACATCTGCTCTGTAGTGGTTGCTAAGAACAGTCCCAGGAGCACACTGATGGATTATAGACCAGTCAAATCCTACATGAACCCCTTCCACTCTGGCTGCAAGCCGAACTGCTGGAGAGCAGCATCAGATGAGACAAGTATGCATAAAACATGTCCTGTTCTGATGAAGGATAATGTATGAGGAAATACACACAGGCTTAGTTTGATTCTGGTGAAGAAATGCAGGTGGTTTAAACATTCTGTTCAATCTCACACTGGGTTTTCAGCACTCATGCATAGGTTGTGATATGTCTATACTGCCACATAGTGGCCAAACTGTACCTTTACAATATAAAAATAACATGTTTTTTTCTGTAAACCTCTCCATTTAATTAAAAACAAACATGTCAATCATATATCACTACATAATAAAACATATTTGGCTGAACTCACTGAAGTCACTGGTGGCTTAGACTGAATACACGCTTTCATATTTTCCAGATGTGCATGCAAACAGCTGTCTGTTGTGTGAAGATCCACTGAGAGCTGAGCAGGAAATAAAAGCATGTCAATAGACCATTTACTGCTCATGTCCAACCCTGTGACCATGATATAACCATCCAAAACAAGCCGAGCAAAATACCTCAGGCCACATTCAAATACATTTCCTGCGCAGGAAAAACCACGCTTCACGTTGTATTGTACACTGATTTTGCAATAAGAAATACAAATACTAAAATAAAGAGAAAGTCCTTTCTCTCAGTCTCTTGATGTTGTCCTGTTTTTTTTTTTTTTTTTTTTGCTTATTTATCTTCTAAAGCAGCTCTGTTAAGAACAGGCACAGACTGAAGGTGGATAATAATCCACTTTGGTCTGATTAGAGTGATGGATCTAAAAAGGAGTTCAATATCTACATTCAGCATTTTTTGGTACACATGTGAAGTAATCTAGTTAAAAGGCTACATCTCTAAAATCCATGAGGTTGATTTGGTTCTTTACCGTTTTCCAAAACTCCACATTATCTAACACTGCACCTAGAGGTGAGCCGCCTGGCCGGGTGGTGCCAACAATTCCTCTGAATGTGGAGAAGACAAGGAGATTATCAGGAGAGTGCAACACTGCTCCTCTGACCATAGGTGCGAGTAAGAGTGAGCAGCACCAAGTTCCTGGGTGTGCACTCACAGGGACCTTCCTGGACCAACAACACTACGGCACTCCAAGAAAGCACAACAGCGTCTCTACTTCCTCCGCAAACTCAGGACCAGAGCCCCGACCCCCATCATGTGCATGACTTAAGCTGCAACTGTGTGTATGGCGCCTGCATTTAACGGATAGTGAGAGCAGCTGAGAAGATCGTTGGTGTCTCTCTCCCCTCCATCTACAGCACCGTGTACTGTTTTCTCTCAGTCTGCTGCCATGGGAGGAGACTGCGGATTAGGCGAGGACCAGCAGACTGAAGGACAGCTTTATTTCAAATACATGAAACAGAAGATTTAATCTTGATTAATTTAATATATCAACACTCTCAGTTTGAAAACAAGCAGCATTGTCATAATTTATTAGCCATTTATTTCCCCCATTGGGGGGTCTTCAAGTCAAAAATGTTGAGAACCATAGAAACAGTTCACATGATAATTTCTTACATTTATTTCCCCCATTGGGGGGTCTTCAAGTCAAAAATGTTGAGAACCATAGGGTTCACATGATAATCACACATTAATGTTCCTTAAGAGTAAATAAGTATGTAGCAACCTGCAATCTAACACAATATGTGCTCTTGTGGTACCCACATTTTGGGGCCCCTTTTATCAGAAGAAATGGGGTAAGCAGATTTGCCAAAATGCCCATTAAAAGCTTACACAAAGGAAAATATATATTTAAGACATTTTGAGTTAGAATCAAATTCTTTGTCAACAGGGCCAGACAGCCTTATTAAATTATTAACAAGCTATTCTCCTCAAATTCCATTTACTTTCAGTTCCACAGTTATCGTTTTAAATTATTAATTACCACAGATCAGACGTTTTCTTTTCAGACACATAAGTCTTGATCACCAAAAAGCATCTAAGCAAAATAAAAATAATAAAATCACCATCAAAACCCCATACAACCTAAAGAATATTAAAACAATTACATGAAAGAATTACCAGCAGCATCATATCCTAAATCAGAAGCTTATGACACTAACATCATTTCCACTATCATGCTGGTACACTGCCAATATACTGAGAGCTTTCCCATCGAAGTGCTGTTGCTATGGTTTCAAGATATCAGCTCAAATATATAACAAGACAGATATGTAGGGAGGATATCTGACCTTGAAGCCCTATCAAAAGCAGCTCTGCTATCCTTAGTGCTCATTAATTTACTCCAAACACTCTCACCTGGAGAATTATCATTCTAAAGCTGCCACGTAAGTCATTTATAAAAGGAACAAATCCAGAGACAAAGCTTATTGCAGATTTCAATGTATCCATGTATTTCAGTAGACAGTGTGTACTCATTTCAGATCTTTTTTGTGGAATAGTTTGCATGAGAGTACTAATAATAGACCAAAAGACTAAAACCCTCCCTCCCCCTGAAATCCTAATTACACAATCAGTCCATCAACACTCAGTGACGCACACACCAAACAACCTATATATCAGAGTCTTCGAGCACCTCTGCTGACCCAGCTACAGCAGAATCATTCCCAGAAAGCCCAGAAACGCTGAGACACAAGCACTTCCCCTGACACAAGCACAAAACAGTGGCCACTGACTCTCTTATAATGTAATTAAAGAAGAGGTTTTAAAGGCCCTGATCTGCAAAATGTGCTTCTGCACTATAATGACAGGAAGTGTAAAAATAAACTTCTTTGAAAATGCTTTAACGAAGACATTAGAATATATTAAGTATTGTGCTGTTGAACCTTTCCAATTTTATTTTTAAAAACTGCATGATGTTTTCCTCCTGCAACAGACAGCCTGTTACAGTACAGCATGCCAATTTGTTCACCTCTTGCCATTTTTTGTGAGTGAACTAAAGGAGAAAGTGCTTGCTGTGAGTATACCTACAAGGCATGTGAGAATTTGACAACAGGATGAAGGACTAAGTGACATTTTCCTCTGAGGCCTCACTAACACAGGTGCTTCTCAAGCACCCCTACAGTCATTAACAATGAAACTTTTCTTAGCTCTATTTCTCTTGCAATAAGATTATAGTGACTTGGACAGCTACAATACAGGCAAATAGTACATAATGTAAACACATATATATATATATATATACTGAACAAAATTATAAACGCAACACTTTTGTTTTTGCCTTCATTTTTCATGAGCTGAACTCACAGATCTAAGACTTTTTCTATGTACACAAAAGGCCTATTTCTCTCAAATATTGTTCACAAATCTGTCTAAATCTGTGTTAGTGAGCACTTCTCCTTTGCCGAGATAATCCATCCACCTCACAAGTGTGGCATATCAAGATGCTGATTAGACAGCATGATTATTGCACAGGTGTGCCTTAGGCTGGCCACAATAAAAGGCCACTCTAAAATGTGCAGTTTTATCACACAGCACAATGCCACAGATGTCGCAAGTTTTGAGAGAGCTTGCAATCGGCATGCTGACTGCAGGAATCTCCACCAGAGCTGTAGCCCATGAATTGAATGCTCATTTCTCTACCATAAGTCGTCTCGAAAGGTGTTTCAGAGAATTTGGCAGTACATCCAACCGGCCTCACAACCGCAGACCACATGCAACCACACCAGCCCAGGACCTCCACATCCAGCAACTTCACCTCCAAGATCGTCTGAGACCAGCCACCCGAACAGCTGCTGCAAAAATCGGTTTGCATAACCAAAGAATTTCTGCACAAACTGTCAGAAACCGTCTCAGGGAAGCTTATCTGTATGCTCGTCGTCCTCATCGGGGGCTCGACCTGACTGCAGTTCGTCGTCGTAACCGACTTGAGTGAGCAAATGCTCACATTCGATGGCGTCTGGCACTTTGGAGAGGTGTTCTCTTCCCGGATGAATCCTGGTTTTCACTGTACCCCCCCCCCAATACACTAATACAGATTTGTGAACAATATTTGAGAGAAATAGGCCTTTTATGTACATAGACAAAAGTCTTAGATCTTTCAGTTCAGCTCATGAAAAATGGGAGCAAAAACAAAAGTGTTGCATTTATAATTTTGTTCAGTATATATATATATATATATATGCAACACTTAATGCAATGCTTAATGCAAGGCCGATTGTCCTAAACCACAATAAGAATGTCAACACTTGAAATTTAGGGCCTCTCTAAAAATTAAAAATAAATAATGAACATAATGAACAGGATAGTCGACATGACGTGTAATAGTAGCAAGCGTCTAAATATATTATATATATTTAATATAATATATATTTAATGTAAAATATTTCCTTAAAAATTTGCATTTTAACAAACATTTTAAATAGTTCAAACCGAATTTGGCTGGATGGATGGATGCGTCAGCACTGAAAAGACATTGTTGTGCAAATATGTGCAAACTCTTGATTAGATAAATACAGCACCTGTTTCACTTCTTCATTCGGTATCTGCGTTCTACTTTCCTATCTCCTGGAAAGACACTGCATGATCCCTCATTATTCACAGCAGACTTCATGTGATGCCTTAATCTATGCTTCTTTTGGGATGGATTTCCCTCTTCCACCTTATTATGGTGGTCATCTCTGCAAAAAAATTCTGAAGAGGCAGAGGCCATGAGAGGAAGAGATGTAGGCCTGGTAGCTTGAGATCCGTCTGCGTCACCAGATTCAACATTGCATGGATCATAAGTTTCCAACACCAAATCATCGGAAGCATTGGTAGTGACAAGTCCCTCAGTCTCTAAAAGGGAAGGTTTCATATCTTCAGAAAAGCTGGACCTCCTCAAGCGATGTCTAGCATGCAAGCCTCTCTCAGTAGTTGCCACCGGCCTTTTCTTGTGCTTTGACTTCATGTATTTTTTAGACTGCTCTTTGTTCCATTTTGCCCCTTGCTCAAGCACAAGGGCATCTCTTATCTCACAGCTTGAGTGAGTTTGAGTTGAGTTGATTTTCAAAGAAGACAACTGACTAGCACACTGCTTAACAAGGGAAGATATGCTGATGTCACTTCTTATCCCGCAGGTGCTGGCTGGAGAGAGTAGGTCTCTGGTTATTGGCAGTGGAGTTGGAGTGGATCTGGGAAGACTGTCATGGGCCCAAAGGTCTGAAGTCTTGATGTGCTCAATGAGGGACATACAAGAACGGCACAGGTGCATTTGTTTAGCTCCTTTTTTCAGGGAATTCTTGCAGGATTCACAAAGAGAATCCTTGTTTATGGCCAACACAAACAAAGACCTTGTCCCAGAGCCAGGGGAGCTTACCACTGGGGACTGCAAATCTCCACCTGGAGTCATAGGAGAGTCGATATTGAATATCCTGAAACACACACCACTCATTGGGGTCCTGGGTTGACTCTCTGGAGAGGCCAAGGTTGACATCAATGTATTTACATCATATTTTGAGGGCAGAACATCAACACTTTTTTGACTTGACTCTTTGAAATTAACAGTGTCTCCTTTATCATTAACAGTTCTTGCTACTTTTGTTGGTTTTCTAACCCTTCCTGACTGGGTTTCGCATCTCAGACATACATCTCTTTTATCTTCACTGCTAATTGTTGAAGATCTCAAATATGTTGGGTTGCTTTTTTCTGTCCTATGCTTTAGCCAGTTAACTATACCCATAGCCATAGATATCTCAGTGTCACAAAGCTTTAGTAAGCAATCCTTCCCCATCCATTTACTTTGCAGATGCTCTTGACCAACAAAGTCCTGAGCCAAAGATGGGGCAAGATTCTCCTCTGCTCCAACATGGAAGCTGTACATGGACAATGGAAGATCACTGCACTGGCCAACAATGCTGTCTGTTATATCAGGCTCATCATCAAAGATTGGGGTAATCTCTGCCTCGCTGGGGTCACAGAATAGCTCATAAAGAGCATCTCCACTGTATGTGTCCCTTGGGAACTTACTGGAATGACCTGAAGTGAGGGAACTTCTGCTGTGGTCCTCAAAACCAGGAGAAACATAATCACAGTAGCCCTCATCACTGGTGTTCCCTTGGTTGTCACTTTTGGTTGTTATCACATCAGTATTAAATTCCCTGATCTCGGACTCTACAGGTCGTGATGTATTTGCTGTTACATCTTCAGACTTGGTTGTTGAAGGAGATTTTGAGATAGGTGTTGTGGATTTTGTTGCATGTCCTGGTGCTTTTGAACTTTGCCCTAATTGCAAAGTTCTGTTTAGGGTTTCCCACAGCCCAAACATATCCAGGACCTCAGCGTGAGCTGGAGAGGCCAGACATTCCGTACCTCCCTGGAAACCTGCAGTAGTAGGGCTTTGCTTTGGATATTCACAAGCATCTTTGTGACGCTCAAGGCTAAGAACCCCCTCAGGTGATACAAGATCATCAGCAAATATCTCACCACAACCAGCCTGAGATCCAAAGCTTTTTAATGAAGCTGCATCCTCACAGACATTAGCACAATATTCACTGGAAGAATCAGAGGGAGTCTCACTGAGTTCGTCATTAAATCTGCTTCCTGCAGTGGTACGCTCTCGGTGCCTTACCGTCTTCCTCGTCCGTTTCAATGATGGAAAATTTTCACCTACAACACGACATGGCATACTTGGTGACATAGCTTTCTCATGTTTGTGTCTTTTGTGAACAAACAAGTCCTTAATGGCCTTCCTAGGTTTCCTCAGGGAGATCCTCTTTTTAGGAATGGATTTAGCTATGCAGGGCACAAAGGGCACTTGAGGTGTTAGGTTACGGTAATCGATGATTTCACGACTGCTGCCAGATGTTTCCCGATTCTCACGAAGTAACCTTAGAGGTGCCTCGAATCCTGAAAAGCTGACACTGGTCACCAGCTTATGATGATGGCGCCAGTTGGTCCCATCTTTGTATCCAGGTCTCTCAGCTTGCTGCTGTCCTGTTCCTCTCACACAATCATGGGTTCTGCTTCTTCTAAAAGAGCCACGGAGCCGTCTGTGACCTTCTGAGAGTGTGTCACTAACCCCTGGAGACAGTATGTCCAGAGCGTCTGGCACAGGCAGAGAGGATGGGCTTTCATCAGCACTGTGTGTATTCACAAATCCATTATTCATGGTGATTTGAGATTTGCACTCTTCAGGCTCTTTACATCGGCCATATGCCTGACTTGACCTCTTCCGATCATCTGAAGAATCTTCGCTCTTTGGCAGCTCCATGTTTTCATGTACATTACTGTAACTAGATATGAGACAAATGCAGGATACAGTAAATATAGGAGGATTATTTGTGATTTTTATTTAACTGTAATTTTGGGAATTTTTCTAATATTATATTGTACTTAAATCATAAATGTGTTTACTATCTCGTCCTTTATCACTCAAATTTGAACAATATTAAGAACATTTCAAAGAAACGTAAAAAATTTTTTTATGTCTAATGTTTTTATTTTTTGATTCTTTTGAATCTACACTTCAAAGATCAGTGAGAAATTTCTATATGCAACAGAAACTCACAACAAATGAATCTTCAAAACAACTAATGAACACTATTTCAGAAAAAAAGACATTAAGATTTAGATTGCTTTTACCAGCAAAACAATATTCATGTTGAATAGATTTTAAACTCATTCACATAACTGTAATGCCGGTCCCACATACACTATGTGTCTGTTTTTTATTATTCCTGCCAGTCAAAACATTCACTGCCATACATATGTGACCCTGGATCACAAAACCATTCTTAAGTCGTTGGGGTATATTTGTAGCAATAGCCAACAATACATTGTCAAAAATTGTCGATTTGTCTTTTATGCCAAAATCTTTAGGATAATAAGTAAAGATCATGTTCCATAAAGATATTTTGTAAATATTCTACCGTAAATATATAAAACTGCATTTTTTATTAGTAATATGCATTTCTAAGAACTTCATTTTGATAACTTTAAAGGTGATTTTCTCAATATTTTGATTTTCTTGCTCCCTCAGATTCAAGATATTCAAATAGTTGTATCTCGGCCAAATATTGTCCGATCATAACAAACCACACACATCAGTGGAAAGCTTATTTATTCAGCTCTATCTAAATGTAAAAAAAATGTCCCTTATAGTTGTGGTCCAGGGCCACATAAGTGAAAAAAAAATATTCAGCAATATTAAACAGCACAGCGACAATAATACCACTTTGATGTAGCCTATGCTATTATTTGACGTAATAGGGGAAATTGTAATAGCCTACATATAGTATTTACACTACGCATAGCTACAATACATTTTAAAGCAGGTGACATATTTATTTGTAGTAAGAAAAATAGGATGTTATTGTGCACTTCGTTAATACTTATTTAACGATAACGTTATCTCAAATTTGATACCACAAGAACAGTCTGTATAGCTTATAAAATAGGTCACACAAGTATATTATGACAAGATTGAGCATTTTGTGGCTATATAATTTCCAATAAACAACGGGTCATACTAACGGTAATGAGCCAATCGTAAATGCCTCACAAAAACAAAATTCCATTGATTTTATATTTAGGAATAACTCCTGTTTGTAAGGTACTCTGCCCTACTGCCTTGCAGTTCGTCGTTCAATTTCATTTGAGCAACGCCTCAATACACACGTTTTTGCCTAAAACAAAGTCCACTGAATTCCTATAAATAAACGAATTCGAACGGCACGTCATTTCTGCAGTCATTTCTATACATACCTGAAGCAGATTGTGACAGAAGGCGTTTGGCGGGAGCTGCTGGTTCACAAGCGCGTGACAAGATGGGATGCTCTGGCTGTCAGCGCGCGTGAAGATAATTACGATAGCCAATCAGAAGACAGAACAACGCTCACAACACAGCATCATCACTCGCTGATCATACGCCTGGTTACAATGAGCGCGGAACGTTCTCACACTCTGTGGACACTGAAATATCACTGAAGGGCTTTCATAACATGTCTGGTTGAGAAACATAAAGCCTCCAGGCTCAGCTCAAACGGAGAGTCATATTAACACTATATTCCCCTAAAAAAGAAAACCGGTGTATCACTCACAACCCACTAATTCCACTCCAGCCACTCCAGTTATATTATAAAAACAAAAACCATTTGAATCCGTAAAATCATTTTAAATGTTTAGCGCTAAAAGCTTATGCTTAATATTTGCTTGTACTATCACACTAATATTTTACTTGTAAATTCCTTCAAAACAAAACACAAACAAATGAATATTCTTGAAAATGTGAACAAAATTTTATTAACCTTTTGAGGAACACTGAAAACAATGACAAACATAACCATTTTTGAAAGAAAAAAAGTACAGAACTAAACAGAAATATGTTCTCCAACTCTGAAGTGCAAATGTTGATCACAGATAAGGACCCCATCCAAGGTACATGAGGCACATGAGGTTATCATCCGTGGCTTCCTGAATGAGGTAGTGTACTTGGCCCTCAATGGACAGAGGTAGGCCCACCACTTTATTCCTGTTCTTGATCACTCCCTGAAGACGCTGCTCTATGTCCAGAACATGAGTCTTAGCCTAGAGTGGAATAGAATCAAATTATGGCTATTTACAACTATTACTTAAGCGCATTACTTCATCTATAGTTAAAACGCAGCAGCTCAAATTGAAAGCAAAGAGAGGGCACTTAAGTACTCAAAGCAAGTGTATTCTAAGTTCTAATCATAATGCCTTATGTTTATTCATAATTCAAGCCTGCTTAGCTGAATATAAAAGCACATATGATAGACATCATCGATAAGGTTCTTCATTCAGACTGAAGTTTTTAATGGGTTAAGTACCTTCTCATTGAGGATCTCTCCAGATTCATTGACTTGTGTCTTAGAGGAACCCTTGACAGGTTTACTCCACTCCACCAAAGGATCATGCAGGAATGTTTTTAAAACACTGGTGAAAAGGAATCAAAAGACATCATGAAGTATTATACAAATACTGTATGAAATGTTAAACTCATTACACAAATCAAACACACTCAGCATAGAACAGAGATTTGTTTTGAGATATTTATTTTCCGTAATCATGCATTTTTACTGCAGTATCATGTCTACCAATAAGTGCTGCTATTTTGTGAGTCTTTCAGGAATATCATTCAAAACAAGTGTACATTTAATAAGAACATAACAGTGTTCACAGGTAAAGTAGCGGACTTATTTACTGCACTAATTTACAAGTGAGAAATGCATTGCATTTTAAGCTCAAGAGTGATTATTTAGATGGGAAAAAAGTTCAAAATGAATAAACAGTGCTACAAATTACTTAAAAATAATTTAAATATTCATATTGTATATTTTGTTTTGGTTGTTGTAGTCCAATGATTATTTATTACAATAACAATACAAATGGATAAAAATATAGTTCTGCATAATAGGTTAAACATTTAACCATAAACAATCTTAATTTGTAACATATGTCATAAACTATAATACTGGTCAATCTTTAACCCTTGACAAATAATATACCAAAAAATAAACAAACAGAGTAGTAGTGAGAGCACTGGAGGTGATATGGATATGTGTTTCAGCATGTATGATACTACCGTTCAAAAGTTAGGGGCCAGTGTGTTTTTATTTTGAAAGAAATTAATACTTATTTCATTAACATTAAATTTGATCAAAAGTGACAGTAAAGACATCTGTAAGGTTACGAAGGTTTCTATTTCTAATAAAGGCTGTTCTTTTAAACCTTCTATTTATTCTATTCTTTTCAGAATTGGAAAAAAAATGCATCATAGTTTCCACAAAAAATATTACACAGCACAACCATTTTTAACATTGCTAATAATAAATGTTTCTTCAGCAGCAAATCAGCATATTAGAATGGTTTCTGAAGGAACATGTGACACTGAAGATGAGTAATGATGATGCTGAAAATCCAGCTTTGCCGAATAAGTTAATCTTTTTAAATATAATAAATCAGAAAACAAAAAAAAATATTATAATATTTCTCCATACTCCTGTTAGTACTATATTTGTAATCAAATAAATGCAGCTTTGGTTAGAATAAGAGACTTTTTTCAAAAAAAAAAAAAAACACTCTTATTAACCCCAAAACTTTTGAACTGTAGTGTAAGTTTGTCTGCCTGTGTAAGTTCAGAGATGTTCACCTCATGAGAGGCTCACTCTGGTCCCTCATGAGTCTGAGAGTGACTTCACAGGCCTGTCTGAACAGACCCTCTGTGCCCATCGGCCCCATCGCATGAACCATGTTCTGAGTGAGCCGGAAGGGAACCACCTCAGGAACATCAAATGTCTCTCCCTTAAGCACCAAAAACACATTTAGTCTTCAGTTACCCAAATATATCAAATATAGGGAGTGATAAAATTGTCACATTCCTCATTCATCTCACCTTGTTGAAGAGGCAGTTGAAGTCCACATGTACACACTCGCCAGTTAGAGAGTCAAACAAAATGTTCTCTCCATGGCGATCGCCAAGGCCAAGAATATAGCCCACCATAGACATAACCGCAGTAGAGCGACAGTAAGCAGACCTGCTGTTGTACCTGTGAAATGCCACATTTGCCCCGTGTGCGAAGACATTCAAGTAAGAGCTTTTCTAATGAATTACTCAAAACTCACTTTAATAGCTAATACTAAGAAACATTTAGCATGTTACTGTGCAGAGATACTATGAATATGAACACTGAAAGCCTGTAATATATACCAAGAGGTGGGATCAGGAAACGTCCGTAGGAACCACTCATGAAAAACTGGTGGGTGTTTGGTACACAGCACATCTTTGTGCAGCTTCAGCTTCTCCTCAAAAGATGCTGTTTTTGGTAAGATCAGCTTTCGCAGCTCTGTCCCACTCACATAGATCCCTGTTTAAAAAAAATGTAAATACACCAATTTAACTCAATTTAGACCGCATTCACAAAAAAATGGAAGACACTGAAAGCCAGAAAAACTATCATTTTTAAAACAGCATGTTTTAACTCTCTCTGGAGTTGATTCTGATTGGTTAGTCAATATTTGATGTCTATGTAACAGTACACTACCGTTCAGAAGTTTGGGGTAGATAAAAATGAGCTAATTTGCTACTCAAGCAACATTTCTTATTAGTATCATTGTTGAAAACAGTGCTGCTTAATATTTTTGAGGAAATTTTCTCCAGGATTCTTGAATTTAAAGTTTAAGAAACTCAATTTACGTGAAACAGAAATATTTTATAACATTACAAATGTCTTTACTTCCTTTTTTATAAATGTAATGCATCTTGCCAAATATATATATATATATATATATATATATATATATATACAATTATTATTATTATTATTATATTATTATTATAAATATATATTATTATTAAATAAAAAAATAAACCACATCAGTGTGATGCAAGCTTTAATTCTATGATCTGTTTCAGGATATATAATGCGACACACAACATTACTCCATTATGACATACACTTTCTACCCTTAAAAAGAGAACTAGAGGCTATGAAATCAGCACACCCACCATTCTCTTTATACAGCTTCGTGAGGATGTGGCGTAAACCCGCCGTGTTGTTGACCCACTCTATTATGCCACACTCTTCATTCAGAGGGATGACCGCGTATGTCCGAATGTGCAAATCCCTCCGTCTAGACTCTACATCTTTCCTCAAAGACTAAACAAAGGCACATTTTTATCAGGAAAGTTTTAATTATTATTTCATTATTCAAGTATATTGTGAACAGCACAACTCTTAGTACCTTTATTAATGAGACAGTTGAACTCCATCAGACGGCAATCTTTCCTCAGGTCATCTTTAGGTTTGCACATCATGGTGTAGAACTTCCCATCAGAGCCCTTGAGCGAGATCTTTTTTGGCTTCTGCAAGGATGCCAAGATCTCCACCTTCATGAAATGAAATGTATAATATCAATGAATAAAGTATCATCTAAATTGAGACTGATGCTCAAAAACTGGTGTATGTTGAAACAAGTGGGCCTGACCGTGTCATCGAAGCCAGCGAGGTAGACCCAGTGTCCCGGAAAAGGGTCATGTTTGCGGTTGGCTCCTCCAGTGGAAGGCAGGGTGGGTATAAGGACAGACTGCAGGGGGATGAGGATCTGACTGAAGGTGGGCTCTTCCACCAGTTTCTTCAGCATTTTGAAGTGTACACTCATGCTGAGGGTGCTGCTGTTCCCATCCACCTACACAATTCAACAAATCACGGTCTAAATGCATCCAAACGCAAGAGTAATTTTAGAACCAACTGTTTTAAAAATGAATGCCTAAGGGGAAAGCTGAGGAATACAAAAGATTAATAATAAATGCATAAAAGCTGTTTCCTTGGAAATCTAAATATAATTTTCTTGCTAGCGGTACAGTCTGTCCTACTGGTTTATTGCCGAGCTCCACCAGCTTGTCAGTCAGTTTGTTGGCATCTCCTATAAATTTCCCAAACGACTCATTCAAACTGACAGCCTTCTTCAGGATCTCCTTACATCTGTTCATTCGAGTTGGATAGGAGGACTAAACAAATTAAAGAAGCATATACATTACACAGTTTATATCTGTGAAAGACATTATTTACGGTTGTAGATGTGGCTGAGGCGTCTGACCTTTGACACAGCCGTCATCATCCACATCGCTTGTTGAGGGTAAGCTAAGAAAACTTTGGCCACAATCTCCATCAGCACAGCAAAGACCTTGTTGCTGGAGTGGCAGATTCGGGAGATGAGCTGTGAAAAGGCCGTGAGGAACTGGTAGGGCGAGAGGTTGCTGGTGTGTTCGCTGATGACAGAATTGATCTTCGTAAGTTCAGCACGCATCTGGACTCGGTCAGAGCGGCCAGCTGAAAAAGAGGGAGGAAGCAGGTGTATCATGGTGGTCTGTTTTAACTAGGTTAGTCAATATTTGGGTGGACAGTAAACTAATTTTAATCACTAGGCTACTGCACTGCATATTCAGTTACATTAGGCAAAATTTTTTTTTTTATTCTGAATATTAAGAATAATAACAACACTAGTAATAATTACAACTAGTATCACTAATACTATTAATATTTTCCCTTTTGTTTGTAATATTGCATAATATTTTAGCAAATCCTTCAATTTTTATCATTATAAATCAATTAATCGGTCAACAAATGAGTTATGATTGAAAAGTAGTGCTGTCAAATGATTAATCGCATCCTAAATAAGTTTTGTTTACATAATATATGTATGTGTGCTGTGTATTTGACAGCACTATTGAAAAGGTTTAAATATTTCAAGAACAATGCATATGAATCTGCTCGATTCATAATCAATGCATTGATAAAATAAGTTAATCTTTTAACTTTATATTTTTATATCGATTTGACTTGTCAATTACAGGCCAATAAAAGGATTTAAATATGTCAAAATCAATGCATATGATTGTGCAAGATTTGTAATCAATGTTTTTTTTTAATACAATAAGTTCATTGTTTATATGCTTAATTTTAACACTACAGATTATCGCAGGTTATTTTGTTTCACCTTTTTCAAACTCATAAACTTTGGCTCCGAAGTCCAGCCATAAGGTTAGCATTCTGGGCATGGCTTGATAGATGTACTGATTGCCAAACTGCAGGGCTCTATGAAGAGAGCAAAGCATTACTGTATCCACCTATTGCACATTGAAACAATTAATTTATAACTGCTCCTACAGGAAGATAAACAATAGAAAACATCTTACTTTCCAAAATATGTGACGATATAACAGATGAGGTTGCCCTGTCTTTCCAGTTTGTTGTCAGTGACCATGGGCATCAGCTTGTCATAGTATTTGGCCAGATAGAAATTACCATCCTCCCATTCTGGTAATAGATGTGTGACATCCTGTATTTATGAAAGAACACATTTTGTCTGATCTGTGACTGAACAGAGTTAATTGTGAAGAACATTTTAATAATTTTTTCTCTATAAACAACCTTTTGTCCAATGGAAAAGTTTCATTTAACAAGTTAATTTATTTTACATTTACACTATGTTGACCACTTCATGTGTTTTAATAAAGAGAATATTACAGTACTTGAATCTCATTGAAATTACATTTTTAAGTTATGTAGTTAAACATAAAAAAACAGATTTTTCCCCATATCACCCAGCTCTAGTCTAATCGATCTGATTCCCGTTGCATTTGTCCTCGTAAGTAAGTTACTGAAATACCTTATAGGTTTTCATTATAGCATTGCTCTCAAAGTTGGCCGTATCTTCCATGTATCTGCCCACCAGCAGCATGGCATTCCCTTTTATCTGGATTCTCTTTGGGTCCATGAGTGGCTGGTCATCAGGAAAACACTGCTGCACACCTTTCTGCAGGACTATCAGAGCCTGATGTACATCACCCTATAATAACAAAAAAAATTCTTATAACAATTTCAATGATGGAGAAGACCTCCATCAAAGAGATCTGCATTGGTATAAACAACATATATCTCATTGGCACCAATAGCTTCATGGTCAGCAAGCTGACGTATAGAGCTGTTGCCCTTCGTGCATCCCAAATTCGAGTCCAGTACCTTTCCCGATCCTGTCCCACTTTGCTTCCTGTCTACATACTGTCCTATCCTAATAAAGGCAAAAATGGCAAACAAATTTCTTAACATTTAGCTCAATTGTTATACCTTAGACCAGAGCCATTTGGCCTTCTCGATGAAGAGCTCATTGAGGTGGGAGTTCTCAGCATTGAGCAGGGCGTTGAAAGCTGTTTGGTGATGACCAGCTCTTCTGGCCACACGAGCGCTCTGCAGCCAGCACTCACCGACCTGCTCCTCACATGAAGAACTACAAAAAAGTCTTCATCAGCATAAAAACACACTCTCAAATCGAATTATTTCACCACTCAAACAGAATAGGTTACAGAATACCTATGCGTATATGTAAATGCTAGTATGCGTTTACTGTGTGGAGACTAGAGTTGTGTGATATATATAGTCTGCGACAATATCGTAATTGTTTTAACGATATGCAATTTTACAATATCGAGTATTTTGCAAAAACCCAACAAAACTCCTACAGTATATCACAGAAGTGAGTACACCCCTCACATTTTTGTAAATATTTTATTATATCTTTTCATGTGACAACACTGAAGAAATGACACTTTGCTACAATGTAAAGTAGTGAGTGTACAGCTTGCATAACAGTGTAAATTTGCTGTCCCCTCAAAGTACACCCCTAAGCGAAAATGTCCAAATTTGCCCATTTAGCCTTTTTCTCTCCCCAGTGTCAAAAAAGTGAAATAATGTGACTCGTTAGTGTTACAAGGTCTCTGGTGTGAATGGGGAGCAGGTGTGTTAAATTTGGCGTTATAACTCTCACTCTCATATACTGGTCACTGGAAGTATAAAATGGCACCTCATGGCAAAGAACTCTCTGAGGGTCTAAAAAAAAAAAGAATTGTTGCTCTACATAAAGATGGCGTAGGCAATAATAAGATTGCCAAGACCCTGCAACTGAGCTGCAACTCGGTGGCAAAGGCCTTACAGCGGTTTAACAGGACAGGTCCCACTCAGAACAGGCCTCGCCATGGTCGACCAAAGAAGTTGAGTGCACGTGCTCAGCATCATATCCAGAGGTTGTGTTTGGGAAATATACGTATCAGTGCTGCCAGCATTGCTGCAGAGGTTGAAGGGGTGGGGGGTCGGCCTGTCAGTGCTCAGACCATACGCCGCACACTGCATCAAATTGGTCTGCATGGCTGTCGTCCCAGAAGGAAGCCTCTTCTAAAGATGATGCACAAGAAAGCCCGCAAACAGTTTGCTGAAGACAAGCAGACTAAGGACATGGATTACTGGAACCATGTCCTGTGGTCTGATGAGAGGCCAAGATAAACTTATTTGGTTCGGATAGTGTCAAGCGTGTGTGGCGGCAACTAGGTGAGGAGCACAAAGACAAGTGTGTCTTGTCTTGCCTACAGTCAAGCATGGTGGTGGGAGTATCATGGTCTGGGGCTGCATGAGTGCTGCCGGCACTGGGGAGCTGCAGTTCATTGAGGGAACCATGAATGCCAACATGTACCGTGACATACTGAAGCAGAGCATGATCCCCTCCCTTCGGAGACTGGGCCGCAGGGCAGTATTCCAACATGATAACGACCACTGCCTTGCTAAAGAAGCTGAGGGTAAAGGTGATGGACTGGCCAAGCATGTCTCAGACCTAAACCCTATTGAGCATCTGTGGGGCATCCTCAAAAGGAAGGTGGAGGAGCACAAGGTCTCTAACATCCACCAGCTCTGTGATGTCGACATGGAGGAGTGGAAGAGGTCTCCAGTGGCAACCCGCGAAGTTATGCAAAAATTTTGTTTTACGTGGATATTGGAACGTGAGTGAGCCTACATAAACAGTAAATAGCCTACTATTTTGGCTATTGAAAAGTAGTGCTAGAAACGTAGAGCCAAAGTATTTTAATACTTCAACAAACTAAATGGAAATTAAATCATATATATATATATTGATTTTATAAATGTGTATGTATATATATGTGTGTGTGTGTGTGTGTGTGTGTGTGTGTTGTACATACACATATAAGTAGTTGTTTTTTGGTGTTTGGCTTAGTGTTATGTTAGAATCACTATTATACTCTTATGCCTTTTGTTCTTTAATCTTTTGAATTGTTCTTATCTTTATTTTCTATTTTTTGTTTTTCATTTAAGTGTTCAGTTTTTAAATTTTGTTGTATGAATTTGTCATTTTTATTTAATTTCTTTGTTTTTAATACTACATTTGATTGCTTCTGTTGTCCTCATTTGTATCGCTTTGGATAAAAGTGTCTGCTAAATGACTAAATGTAAATACTTAACCCTAATGAATTAAGAATTATTAATAAATAGAAAAGACAATATACAACCAAGTATCTTTAAAAGCATATTCAACAATGAACTCATTACTTGGATTTTTGACATGGAAGTAAAACATTTTGTATTTAGAACCGATAGTAGCATGTGCTCATACCCCTTGCTGAGATTGAGAAGAGCTCTCCGCAGGGCCAGGATGGGTTCCTTGGCTCTGAATGAGTTTTGGGTCATAAGTTGGCGGGCGTCCCAGTTGAGTTTGGGCTCAGGCTTTTTTTCTGTGCTTTCCTTCTGCAGCTCAGTGAAGGCATGCTCCAACTCACAAAGCATGTGCAGCCTAAGACGCAACACGGAAGTTGAGCATACTGTATGAGTAGTTTTTAATTTTCTAAAATGGTCAACCACTAGATTACCTGACAATGTACTCGTATCCTCTCTGATAGGTGCCACACTCAAAGCTGGCTGCTGATAAAGGGACGACTTGTTCTTTCCTGGCTATTTTAAGTTTTTCATAGAATGCCTCGGAATCTTGCTTCTTGGCAGCCAGCAACATTTGGCCAAGTCTGACACCCCATGTGCTGGACTTACAATCTATAAAACAGATGTGACAAACATTAACGCTTCTTCAATCTGAAAAACATTTCTATGTTTCTAGAAACATCAAAAATCCTTTACCAGAGGCAAGATAGTCCTCAACTAAGTCCCACTTTGACAGCTTCCATGCTGCCTCGACCCGGTACGCATTCAGATCAGACTTCCATCGTGGCCTTTGTAAAGGAAATAACGTCAGTTTAAAAACACAAAACCTGGGGATGCTTGAAACGTTGTCAGAAGACTGCGTCTACAACGGTACGCCTACCTGCTTGTCAGAACTCCATTGACCTGGGTTATTACTGTAGAGAGTTGGCCAAGACCCAACATAGAGTTCATAACACCATGATAATGGACAATCTGCATGCAAAGATAAGCAAGTGAGAGGGAAAAGTAGTAGTTAGCATAATACTAAAAATGAGAAAATACATGAACGGTAAACCATGCAAATGTCAGTACAGAATACTCAAGTAAAACTAAATCAAATCATGTTTTCAATATGATCTTACTTAAAATATATCAACTACACTTGTATGTAAAAAGATATTAAGTGAAATTACTGCATAGGATTTTACAGGATATAACAAAAAAATATCACATCGGATCTACTGAATTCACTTGGGTTATTCTCAAAATGTGCTATGTGAATTTTCAGTCATGAAAAGCATATCAAATATTCAAGCAACCCCATATAAATTATATATATCACGATATAGTGATTTTATTTCATTAAAAAGGTTTTTATTATATTAAAATCTATAATAACATAAATCCTTGTCAAAATTAAATATAACCCTAAAGAGAGAGCGAGAGAAACTCAACCCCACTGAAGATAAATAAACAGAGTGATGAAATAAGGATAAGAAACTCTTAAGCAATGAAAAAAACTACAATAAATAAGCCCAAATTGTGTTAATTATATCTATCTATCTATGATAGATATAATTAACATACATACATACATAAATAAATAAATAAAAGGAATACATGACTTTATCAAACAAACACTATTAATTTTTATCTACATGTGGTCAAAGTCAAAATATCCTCTCACACAGAAAGAGACGGTACGCATTTTTTTTTGAGTTTCAACGGCATAAAATTTTTTTAAAACCTGCAGTTAAAAACGCGTGACCATAATTATTTTCTGTATTTATTTTTAACTTTACACACGAAATAAACGTGAACAAATTGAAACAATAGACTTTTTATTTCGTCCATCCGATATATATCGTCATACGCACAGCCCTACAAACAACCCCATATAAATTGCATCATTATATAATTAAATAAAATTAAATGATTTGACTCTTATGAAGCCCCAAATTTGCATACTTGCATACATAAATAAATAAAAGGAATACATTACTTCAAACAAATACTATTAATTTTTATTTACATGTAGTCCTAAATATATATTTTTTGTAATACTTTTTCCTTTATTAATTATTTTCTGTATTTCTTTTTAACTTTACACATTGTCCACATTTCTATGGGATACTGCAGATCAACAGGATAATTCAAAGTTATTTTTCATATTATTTCGAATTACAATTTTCCAGAACTACAGTATAAACAGTAGTATAAACAAACCTTTATTCATTTATTTGTTTGTATTTTTATAGGTTTCATCCTTCATAGACACTGTATCATTTTGCACCTTTTTTATTTTTGTTTAATTTGCTAAATTATATAGGAGTTGAAATATATAATTCACACATGTCATTGGTGTTACAATGTAGTTTACAATGGCACTGGGTCTGTTTGGACACTGGAAGCACACACTGACCTGAATTTGGTACCCATAAGAATAAGAGTGTGTGGTTGTCACCTGGTCTGGCTCGAGTTGGATGGCTCTGTCGTAGCAGGCAGTGGATTCACGCAGCAGTCCAATGCTCTCATGCTCCAGGATCTGCTCTCTCAATGATGGCTCCTCTTTCCTCAGAGCATTCACACCCCTCACGCCATCTGGCTCATGCATGGCTGCATACATAGTCTAGAAGAGGGCCAGCAAAACAGACACGTTACAACAGAACTTAAGAGTACATCTGATTTCTAGACAAATAACAACAAGATTAATGTGCATTAATGTGTGAATATTTTCAAACTCCAAGCATATTTGATAGATCAGATTGTATTTTATTACATGACTCTCTAGAATACATGCTTCTGATTGATAAACTGTAGCATTGTACAAAGTACAATACAGCAGTTTTCTCAGGCAACCCATTTTCTATATATACTACAGGTCAAAAGTTTGGGGTCAATAAATGTTCTTTGTTCTCTTTTTTTAAATTGATCAAAAGTGACAGTGAAATCTTTCAATTTCAAACAGATGCTGTTCTTTTGCACTTAATATTTATGAAAGAATCAATACAAATTTCAATAAAATACACATTTTTTAAGTTTCAATAAAAATATTAAACATCACAGCTGTGTTCAAAATTGTTTTATGAGCACTAAATTGACATATTAGAATGATTTCTGAAGGATCATGTGACACTAAAGACTGGAATAATGGCTGCTAAAAATCCAGATTTAATATCACAGGAATAAATTACATAAAAAATATGTATTAATATATAATTTATTTGTAAAAATACAAAACAGTTATTTTAAATTGTAATATTTATTACGATTTAACACAATGTTACTGTTCTTACTATATTCTTGATCAAATAAATAGTGAGCATAAAAGCATAAGAGTGAGCCTTGGAGCGCATGAGACATTTTTCAAAAACATAAAAAAAAATTAATGACCCCAAACTTTTGAACAGAAGTGTGGCTGTGTTAGTTTCATGTATTTCATATCATTCCTCAATCAATTTCTTACATAAAAGTAATTGATTTATGTATTTTTTTCTCTTTTTCTTATTGACCCAAGTCAATATTTCATGTTCATTCATTTAGTTGCCATAACAGTAACCATAAAAACACATGCAAAAAAATCTAGATTTTTAAGACCTGGAGGAATGAAAGATGGTCCTGAATGTTCTGCTTCTTCTCACGGATAAAGCACTCAAAGTGCATGACAGCACGTGTGTAGGCTCTGGAGCGGAAGGATGCCTTGGCCAGCACATCCTGAGGAATGCGGTTTAGAAAGCCCACCACACTTTGTAACTCACTGCTCTCTGGGCCTAAGATGATGAAGAAAGTGTCAGAAATACTTTACTTTCACTTGACTTACACACATGATACAGAGCTGAAAAATATAACTTACATGTTATTTATGTTGCATTGTTTAGAATAACATATTTTTATAGAAAAAAATCCACGGCATAATGAATTGAGTCACATCAGTAGTGTGTTACAGATGCAAAAAAAAAATAATATATATATATATATATATATAGTAGGGGTGTAACGATTCATCGATATGGATCGATATATCGATATAATGTATGACGATACGATGCATCGATGCCACGCGTAAAATATCGATTTCTGTAGTATAAAAAGGCACCTTTATTTTGGCACTGTCCACATTTTCATATAATGTCCGTCTATGCATTACAGCCAACGCGTGCATTCTCGTTCAATCTCAGGTGTCAGGACTCGATATAAGGACTGCCCGAAGGCACAAGGCGAGCATATAAAACGTTCGGGATTGTGTGCGCGGAAATCTGAAGCGCGCACGCACATCTGAAGCGCGCGCACACAGACAGCCACGTCAACTCTGCGCGAATACTAAATTGAGCTCTCCTCCGCTTTTTTGAGCATGGATGAATAAATGTTTTGGCTAATATCCTTGTTAACAGTAGGTTAATAAAAGCATATGTCTTAATGTAAAGAGTGGGTAAAGAAAAGGCATGTGTATAATCAGTATATTAAATCTGTGCTTTCGTTCTTAAAGTGAAAGAAAACTAATAATAAATCTAATGCTGTCAAAGACAAATACAAGTGCTCACTGCTCCTGACTAAATAAACTTTGTAACATCAAAAAGTATTAATTTATAGGCTATTTAATTTATACAGTGAAGACTATGCAGTTATTTTACATTTGATTACATTTCTTTAGCGTACCTGAAAATGTATTTTAGACTGAGCTGAAAAACCTGAAAAGCACTGTTTATTGAACTTGTGTCTTTCTTCTATTGTATTTATTTTCTGCTATTGCTTGTAATTTGGTTATCTGTAGAAAAGATGTTTAGCACTGAGCCCATAGCAGCATTTTTAGATTTATGTTCATGTTATATATTTTTTGTTACATTTGTGAGTTAAAAAAAATGTAGATGGTTGTTTAAAATAGGTATATAATATGATAATATCGATATATCGATCGATATACTCCTGTATCGAATCGAATCGGATCGTATAATTTTTTTGACGTATCGGCAAATATCGTATCGCTGGGTATGAAAATCGATATCATATCGAATCGTGACGAACCATCCGATTTACACCCCTAATATATATATGTCTTTAAAGTGAAGATATAATTGGTGAAGTAGAATTCAATAAAGAACAAAAGACATGTTGCCTATTATAATTCCCAATAATGTCAAGACATGAATAAATAATAATCATCAGCTTTTAGGGAAGAAAACAGCACTGAATTAAATGGAAATGTAATCTTGTAAGTGACCTGTGGCCTGTGGCTGCTCTCTGGCATGTTTGCCTGGCCTCTTGTTGGCACTCAGACTCTGCAGCTTGTGGCGGGACCACTGAGTGAGGTGGTCCAGCATGGAGAAGACAGTTTGTGTGCTGAGCTGACTCAGACTGGAGGCGTTGTCCTGCAGTCGCAGTAACCGCGGGTCACCCTCCTTTAGGACTGCCATCATCTCTTCGTTCACCTACAAGACCCAAACAATAACACTATTTTGCACTGTGTATTTGCACTGTTTCTGTAACTAAATTTCACTGAGAAAAATTACATGAACAGTTTCCTATCAAAAATGAAATGAATAGCGGGTCCTTTCCGCGGAGCTTGAATTTGTACCTCTCGCTGCTCGTCCTGAGTGCATCCAATCAGCACATAGACCAAAATATGGGGCAGCAGATAGATGGTCACTTTGTAATCATGCTTTATGATGAAACTACAGCAGTTGAACACTTTTCCGGCAAGTTCATGTCTAACCTGAAACGTATTAAAAAATGAGATTGAATTAGCCTTTTAGGCATATTTGAGGCTGGAAAACAAGTGGATGTGGACTTACTTTACTGATGAGATTTCCTGCCCACGTTGCAGACCAGTCAGAGAATTTGCTTCCACGGCTGGTAAGATATATAGGCTTTTTCAACTTAGACCAGTTCACCACCTTCTGAGAGCTCTTATACCTTTAGATGATTAAAACAAGTCAGTTTTATGAACACTAGCAAGCAGAAAACAAGCCATGCAAAAGGACCATGCCCAACCTGGTATTGAGATGCGGCTCCAGGATTTCCTGAACCTGCTCTGGGAATCTTCTCCATAGACGGCGCCCTGGCGAGTCAGTCCTGCCCTCCCGACATTCAAATAATGACAGCAGCTCCTGAAACAGAAGGTTACAGAGTTTAACTACCCTAAAACCTACAAAATACTGGTACAATAACGTTTATCTGCTGATTTATCAATATCAGTCGATATCGAGAATATGCACGTTCATTTTCCCAATTTTTACATTTAAAGGGGTCATATGACGCAATTTCATGTTTTCCCTTCTCTTTGGAGTGTTACAAGCTGTTTGCACATAGATAAGATCCGTAAAGCTGCAAAGATTAAAGTCTCAATCCCAAAGTTATTAGATATTATTTCTAAAAGTTTAGATTCAACCTCACATTCCTAAAATGCCTCATTCAAACACCCCCCTACAAATCTATGTCACTGTGTTGGACGATTTGCATAACATCACCCAAATGTTTACACAAAATAAGAACGTGTAACTCTTACTCTCGCTGTAGTATTATTGCTGCCACCATGTCGAGGAGACGCTGTGTGTTTCCAAATATGGTAAGGGCCGGGGTGTAACATCAGGGTTTCTGCAGGGTTTTTAAGCTCAAATTTAAGACTTTTTAAGAAACCCTGAACATTTCCGTCACACACTTGAGGTATTAGCCCAATCACAACGCACTGGACAGGTGGCCAATCAGAGCACATCGTACTTTTCAGAACAATGAGTTTTGTAAAAGTCAACACAGGGCAGAGAGGAGCAACAATAATGTACAGTATGCGGAGAATAATGTGTTTTTTTTTACCTTAAACGGTGTAAACACATTGCATTACACTAAATACACTAAATAATGTTATTTTTGATATTGTCATAAAACCCCTTTACATTTTCTTTGCCATCATCTAACGCTCACCTAAAGTTTTTTTTAAAAACACTGGATTTAATAACACCGCTTGAATGGAGTATTTAAAATGGTTATTTTTTTTTACACTGTACATTATAATGCCGTGATGTCTAAACTCACTTGAAGCATTTTAAACAACTGATTTTAGTTTTTAATGTTTTATTTTTTATTTAATAAGATAACATTGTATAAAATTAAATAGAAGCCATTTATCAGGACAGAATTTTATATAATTTCAACCATAGTTTCTACCCATTTTAAGCTAATATGTTAAAATCCAACTTAATATCTCCTAAATACTTCTAAAATCTCAAAGAAAGTCTAAAAGTGAGTCACAAAGGACATTATCTTTAGCACAGTGCGTACCTGCACGGCATACGCCGCAGCATCTTGAGCTCTCACATCATCTGCATAGGCTAGAAAGGTTCTGGTCAGCTCTGTCAGTAGTTCATAGGCAAAGTTTGGATCATCGATCCCACTCTAAAAGCATAAAGACATTCTCTTTATTCTGCGCCTAACACTCAGAATACATCAAATGCAAAGCTAAACACTTAAAACGTGATCTTCAAGATTCTGCTTGACACATACAGGAACAAAACTGGAATTGGAATGTCTTACCACAAATGTCGAGCCAGTTCCCTGAGTGTCAGCGGGTGACAAATCAAGTCGACCAGGATCAATGGCTCCCAACTGCCCCAGGCATTCCCCGCACAAAAGCCTGGCTTCAGGATTGACGTCCTGGCAGCCCCGGAGCAACACCGTCACTAACTGAGAGATCACTGGCTCCACCATCTCACTGTCCAAGACATGCTTTAACAGAGCATCCTGTAGAACAAACAAATATACTGTAGATCAAGTTTTCAGGTCCTTGAAGCATTTTATTTTAAGCCTCCTTAAAATAAAGGTTCCTATAAATGTATTTGCATCCAAGCTGGTAATACTTTCTTATTTATTAAGAGTGAGTCTGACCTGGTTCTTGTATATCATCTCCTTCAGGCTGGTGAGCGCATGGATGCGTACGTCCACATTCTCATGCTGGATGGCCCGCATGGAGAGCTGCAGCGCTGCCTGCATGTCAGTGCTCTTTGAGGTTTGCTGAAGTTGAATAATTGTGATTTACAAGCATAATTAATGTAATAGTTTCATTGTGTTGAACTCATGTCACAATATGTAGCACAACTGGCTTTAACATTGTTTTTTGCACTTATTGAGATGATTGGTTTGTTTAGGTTGTACCTTACGGTTATCTTGAAGGACCTTGTGAATGTTTTTCAGTTCTGGGTGGTCAGGAAGGAAGTAGATTTCATGAAGAAAGTCTTGCACTTCCTCCCTGAGATACGAAGATCATGAGAAAATTATTTTCCCAAGGAAAAAAAAAACTAATACATTACAAATAATTTTTTTGTATTATTAATTAGTGTAAACGTTAAAGGGATAGTTCACCCAAAAATGACAAGTCTGTCATTAATTACTCACCCTCGTTACAAACCCGTAACACCCTCATTCCTCCTCAGAACACAAATTAAGATATTTTTGATGAAATCCAAGAGCTTTCTCATCTTAATTTGTGTTCTGAAGATAAATTAAGGTCTTCTGGGTTTGGAACGACATGAGGGTGAGTAATTAATGACAGAATTTTTCAAAGGAACTATCCCTTTAAAATAATTTATTCTGAATATGCAGAGACTACTATAAATAAACAAAATTGGCTCAGCCAACCGCATGAATTTGGGGCGGGACTCTCTGTTTGTCCATCCAATGGAGCATTCAAATGCAACTGAAAATTTCCACACTTTACACAACATACTTTATGAGTATGTTATCAACATTTTAATTATTAGCAGCTATCTAAAAATCATCTAAAACCTTTAGAGAACTAAAGCCATATCTAGCCTATGACATAAAAGAGAAAGGAGGAATGACACACACCTGTTCTCCACTATGAGGTAGTGCATGATCACCGCAGTCTCTTTAGGCTGGATGGAGATGAGAGGTAATAGAGCAACGATTACATGACTCAGAAGCGGACCCAGATAAGACGGGTCAAGACAGCGCACAAAACAGTCCCACGTCCTGTAAACCAACAAAACAACAATAAAACCCATATCCTTGTTATTGTGTGGGTAAAGTGCAATTACAATTTCATCCTCTAAACTGACTGCATATTAGATACAGATGGCTCTTGCTGAGCTTAAACGTTAAAATATAAATGCAAATCTGATGTCCTGCTGACTCTGAGCTCACTGCAGTAATTACAGAACTATCTGGATCTTATCGGCAGCGCTCTCATGCAGATGGTGCTTCTTATACTCTACGTAATCTATTTGCAAAGCTTCTTCTGTGCATTCACACCACTCAACGAGAAACACACCTGCAGCAGAGCTCTGGGAAGTCGTCCTTGTACCTCAGGCCAGTTCTGAGTGTGGTCATCATCTTCACTCGGACTGAGCTGATGTGCTTTGGACCCATTAGCTTCATCAGGGCCATTAAACTGTTCAGAGCCTGAGTGGAGAAAAAAGGTCCTAAATTTACTGACATTATGTCGATAGGACAATCTTGCTACGTCAAGTACTAAGTTTCTCAAGAGCTCATACAGCTCTGGATTCTTTGTACTATATAACCCACACACTGATAAAGATTACATACTTAAAATCCTGAGTTTATGGAGATCTTTACTTGTCTTGGGACATGACAAAGTGATTCAAGTAAAAACTAAAAAAAGCAATTTCTTCAATTTTCTTTAATAAAATAATTAATTTTGTTTTTCTCTGAGAACAAAAAATGAGAATTTGTAAAGAATGTTTTCTTTCGTTCACAAGTAGGACTAAACGTTTAATTGTAACTGATTTGTTGATAAATTAACACTTTTTGGTGTTTGATGTTTTTTTCTGTAATTGTTGATGCATAACAGCCTGCTGCTGTATTAATTCGGTCAATTCAAAACGTTTATTTTTGGTTTCATATAAGAGAGAAAGTCATCAAAGTAAATAATGAAAGAATTGTCATATTTGGCTGAACTATCGCTTTTGTCCTAACCAGCCATGACAAGCAATGAAGAACAGAACATATTTCCCCACCCCCATAAAAATCTCATTGGTTCAAAATCCAGCTGCATATAACAGTATATTAAATGTTAAATATATTCTGACAGGTGTATTTATCATTTTCTGCAGCATTTTGCTTTCAGTGAGGACATTCAAAAAAACTATTACAGTATGCTGTGCCTAGAACGTGGTGTATGATCCGTTTATAATGCAGTAAAACAGATCATAGCTACTGAAAGCTAATGTTTCACATTAAAACCAGACTAATTGTATTTAACACCTACCATTTTCTTTTTCTCTTTCTCTCCAGCACTAGAGCTCAATAGCTGCATGTTGAAAAAAGCCAGAATGCCAAGGAGCTTGGGCTGCAGATAATCCGCCTGCACAGACATACAGTACAGTCACAGTGACAGACAGCATTATTTATAGAACAATGACTACAATAGACAACTGAAAACAGACTTCAATGCATTCAACTGTGTAGAACAAATGTGCTTTAATCAGTTTGTAAAAGATTTGCTAGATATTCAACGGCCTTAATCTGATGATTATTATTAAAGCAGCTGTACCATGCATCCTGGGTGGTGATTTCTCTTGGGCCCTGGTAGGGGTCGTCACCGGAGGCGAAAGAAGCTAAAATAGCAAGTCCATTAAAGACCTGCTGGTAGTGTTCTCCTAGACGCAAGAGCAACTCATTATGAAGACCCTGGAAATCCTGTCTCAGCAGACTGCCCAATTCAATTTCTGTCTCATTCTGTGAAAAAATAAATAAATAATATAAAAAATAATATGTATTTTTCCTCACTACTCTCCTGATTTCTTAATATGAAAATCACACCTTAAGGTAGTGGAAGGCCCTTTCCAGCTCCTCCTTGGTACAGGAACACACAAGATGGGAGAATATATATTTAAAGTTATTGATGAGCATTTCTCTGCGGTTGACATTCAGTTGCTTGGCAATAGTGCGGATCAGGGCAGAGGCTGTAGAACTGGCCTTGGCTGCCAAAAAGGGAAGAAGGACCTGTAGTGTCCGCTGTGAACAAAGAGATAGGGAAAGCTCATTACTTCAGTCAAATTAGTGATTAACAGTTACAGTTTAGTTTATAGGAGCAATTTATCATGCATTTATCATGTACTATATTTGACCACATGACCAAGTTCCACAAATCTAAATTCTGTCATTTACACCCCTCAGGTCATTCCAAATCTGTATACTTTTTTTCTGTGGAACACAAAATAATATATTTAGAAAAACAATAGTAATCAAACATTTTGCGTCCCATTGCCATGGTATTTTTTTTCCATACTATGGAAGTCCGTGGGACCTGAAACCATTTGGTTACCAAGATTTGTAAAATATGTTCTTTTCTCTTCCACATAGGAAAGTATGTCATAAGGGTTTGGAACAACATGAGAGTGAATAAAGGTTGACAGAATTTTAATTTTTTGGTGTACTATCCCTTTAAGGCTTTTCTTTTACGTCAGAGGCTGATCTTGTTGAATCTGATATTGAGATGTTGGGACTTACATTGAGAAAACGATTAAGGTCAGGAAAATCAAAGACATGTGCCACATGAGACAGAATGTCCAGTGCCAGCTCTCTCTGATTGGCTGCTTCCTCCTGCAGAGCCTCGCTGCTCTGATCTGGTGTGCAGCGCAGAGCCGTCACATGTCGTGAATGCAAAGACTCCACCAAGAACTGCAGCAAAGCAAAAGGTAGAACCAATACATATTACATGGACTAAGGATTGACTGACCACAAAGTTTAGTTAGTTTTAACCTTAACAAACACTGTTCTCCATTTCTAACTCGTAGTTTTTAAAGGGCAACTATTATGCCCCTTTTTACAAGATATATTATTCATCTTGGGTGTCCCCAGAATGCGTCTGTGAAGTTTCAGCTCAAAATACCCAACATTACATTTGGAGTGTATCATTTAAAAGCAAATGAGCTGCATAGTCCGGCCCCATCTCCAGAAGAGGGCATCGCGTATGTATACGTCACTCTGCATTGCATATCTAACTTACAGTGCTACGAATGGCACAAACTAATCTAACAAGCGCGCCGCTGATTAGTTAAAAATAATTAATGTACTCACACAAATACAGTTAAAGCACTATAAAGACAGGACATTTCACAAAGGAGTCTGGAGTGATACACGTATTTAGGTAGATTTTGAGGCGCATTACGTTGAAAAATTAAAGTAATCCAGTGTCCTCAGCAGCTAGGATGTTGGGAGAAAGTTGGGATAGACTCTTATGTTCAGTCTTACATCCAAACACAGAGCACGGGGATTGCTCGCGAGAAATTGTTGACGTTACAGCTGCTCGAGCGCAGAGAAAATGGAGGACAGCTTACAACCACTGAGGGTGGAAACTATGAAAATGCAGGGCTGTCAATCATTCACAGTGGCCCAGCCCTCCGAAATGTGACGTCACACTGCGTGAGAATCAAAACGGCAGGCCTAGTGAGACTGACTTGGTTTAAAGAGAATTCAAAAATGAGGAGTAGGTGGATTTTTATCATTGAAGGGTGGTTGTGTTACCACACTGCCAACACACGTTTATGTCCAAACACCATGTAAAAGTGGATTTACAATGCGCTCAGGTGATAAACAATTTATGTTGGTGCTCACATTGATACATATACCACCACATAAAAGCACACAACATTATTAATATTGCAAACATCATCACATTATCAGAAGTGCACACTGACCTGGCAAATTGGGTTCCTGTACTGATTGAAGAAGGACTGCAGTTTGAGGTCTCTACAGGTGGCCAAAGCCTGGATCTCTGTGTAGGCTGCTACCGACACAGGATTAGACTTGGACAGCAGGCAATGCAGGAGACGAAGCAGAGCAAAAGACACCAGGTTCCCTTCAGCAGCTCTGAGAAGCATTGTTGATACATGATTTGAAAACTGTTAACAGCGGAAAGGATCAATAGATACTAAAAGTGTCACACTACCTCCCAATTTCTCCAGTGGTTAATATGAGTGTGTTTTTGAGTTCATTGTTTCTGGAGGTCTTTGCATTTGTATAAGCTTCTTTTAGCCTGGACACAAGAAGCTGTGAAAAATCAAAATTATAAACACATCCATTAGTTAGTTTGAATAAAAGCATCTGCTAAATGGCTCAATTAATGACATTAAGTGACAAAAAGGTGGCGATGGTTACAGCATGTTTATATAATTTGAACTTTAAAATCTGTACCTCCTTCAGGAAGTCATTTCCCTTCCAAAACTCCAGAAGATTCTTGATATTTTGGCCAAACTTTATGCGGACTTCCTGGTCAGGGTCTTCAATGAGGTTGACTAATGTGCTAACCAGAGATTTTGTGTCAGGGTCACTGTTACCCAGATCCACATGCTTGAACAAGTGCCGTATATTCCTGATAAAAGCTACCATTTCAAAAGACAAAAGTTGAGACTGAATTGGTGAACAAAACATATTTTCACAGTACATTACACACACTGTAAAGGCTGCAAAACATAAGGTACATACTACCAAAGCACAAAAAGTAAACAATATTTAATAAATTAATTGATTCGTATTTAGTTATTTACATTCCCTATCAGTCGGTCACTCTCGACGTCACGTCGGAGGACCGACGAATTGGGATCTCGCTTAGAGAGACCAATCTACTTCGAGTGTAAACTAAACGAGCCAATGCACATTGGCATGCAATTATTGCATCCAGCTGCCACTGATCACAGCGTGAGTATAAGTAGGCAGCAGGTGCAGAGCATATTCAGCTTTTCGGTTAGGAGCCGAGCGGTTACATCGTTCTGCTCCTGACTTCTGCTGAACAAGTGAATTCAACGAGTTGAGCACGCTCTTCGGAAGACTCTCGTGCTGGTGGTACGGCACTACAGCGGTGGTGGTTCTTCCCGTGTCGAGTGGACTGCACACATCAGGCTGCACTACCCCTGTTTGTGTTGCAGATGACCATCTCCCCTGTGCGCTTCAGCATGCTAAAAGAGTTTTTTCCCTAAAAGAGCATTCACGGATGCGTCTTTTTAAAGACGACATTGCATCTGGCAAACTTGACGTTGCATCTTTATAAAGACGAGTTGGGTCTTGCTTCAGACAACGTGTCACCCGTGCATTTCTGGATGCGGTCGTTGCCTGGCGCTGGGTGATGGTCACGATCGCTGCTTCACGTGCCTGGGCAGTAAGCACGCTGAGGTGGCGTTCGTGGATGAGTCATCTTCTCTTTGTGGATGCTCATCTCGGAGTTGCGGCCAGGCTCCGTTACCTCGACAAAGGGGCGGAGCTGTTGCCTCCGTCTCGATCTAGTTCTCGTCCTGGCTGCAGACAGGCGAGGCCTACTTCAGACGGTAGCACGGCTGGTCTGAGGATTACAGTGGTGGCAAACCCTCAAGTCAAGGGACCATCGCTCCTCTTGCGCTCCGCAACCAGTTGAGCTGCCAATGGAACGTGCTGGGCCCTCTAAAAGGAGCGTACCAGCAGTATCCTTGGCACTCCTCCCGACGACCAGATGTCGATCACTGCATCGGAGGGCGAGCCGGAGCTTCTGGAGAGGAAGATTCGGCTGCGCTGCTGCTCCGGCGGTAGCAATGCCTGAGTCGGATCTGGAAATGACGGCTATGCTTTCCCGGGCCGCCGAAAGGGTAGGGCTCGAGTGGACAAAGCCACCATGTCCCGAACCCTCGAGGTTGGATGACTGGTTTCTCGGAGTAGATTGTGCTGGTTCTCTGCGCCCTGCCCCGGATGCCTCTCTCCCGGACATGCATGAGGAGCTTACAGGTCGTGGACGGCACCTTTTACTGTCAGAAACCGACCTGCTAACTCCTCCTCCCTCACCACCCTCGGTGGTGCAGCTAGGGGTATACGGGGGTCCCCCCGGTGGAGCGGTCAGTTGCGATGCAAGTGTGTCCTTATACTGTCTCCATCCGGCAGGGCAAACCGTGCCTCCTCTTCCGGGCCTGTAGGTACTCGTCTGGTCTCATCCGGCGAGGCTTATGTGGCCTGTGGATATGCTGCCTCCACCTAACGCTACGGCGTTACTGCAGGTTCTTCAGGCTAAAAGCACTGAGGGACATGCACGGGGGTGGTCACGATACGGATGTTCTGAAAGAGCTCCGTACCGCACCTGACCACGGTCTCTGGGTCGTAGGCGATGTCCACACTTGTGGTCCAGGAGCGCCACCTCTGGCTGTGTCTGGTTGACATAGGGACGCCGACAAAGTTCGGTTCCTCAAAGTTCCTGTATCCCAGAGTGGTCTCTTCGGCGACGCAACTGGTAACATGGCCCAGCAGTTACGGGTTGCACAGGAGCAGAGTGAGGCGATCCAACATGTCCTGCCTCGGCGGGCAGCTGCTGCTCCACCCGTCCGCCAGTTGCAGCGCCCAGCCTGCTCGTCGCCGAGGGCGGCCCCCTGCGTCCACCCCCGCTCCCGCACCGCATCTGCAGCAGCCTTCAAAAAGCAGTGCCGTTGAGCTAGGAGTAGGCAGGCCGCCCCGCCCGTCCCTCCTTTCAAGATGCTCATGCAGAAGTGCATCTTCGGATGCATCCGTCCCCGAGATCGGTCTGCAGCGGTCGACCTGAAGGACCCGTACTTCCATGTGTCAATCTTTCCGCGCCACAGGTCAGTCCTGCGGTTTGCGTTCGAAGGACGTGCATATAAGTACAAGGTCCTGCCCTTCGGGCTGTCCCTATTGCCCCGTGTCTTCACGAAAGTGGCTCATACTAGCTCAGTCTCAGGATCAGTTATGCGAACACAGGGACTTGGTGCTCTCGCACCTCAGCCGGTTGAGCCTTCGGGTCAACTGGGAAAAGAGCAAACTCTCCCCGATGCAGAGGATCTCTTTTCTCGGTATGGAGATGGATTCAGTCAATCAGACAGCGCACCTCACGCAGGAACACGCTCAGTCGGTGTTGAACTGCTTAAATGCGTTCAAGAACAGGACGGCGGCACCACTGAAACAGTTTCAGAGGCTCCTGGGGTATATGGCGGCTGCGACGGCGGTCACGCCGCTGGGGCTGCTCCATTTGAGACCGCTTCAACACTGGCTCCATGGCCGAGTCCCGAGGTGGGCGTGGCAGAACAGCATGCTGTGGGTCCAAGTCACTCCAGCCTGCCGCCAACCTTCACCCCGTGGTCAGACCTTTCGTTTCTTCGGGCAGGAGTGCCCCTGGAACAGGTCTCCAGGCACGCTGTGGTTTACAGGGATGCCTCCGCCAAGGGCTGGGGGGCCACGTTCAACGGGCTTGCAGTGTCGGGGGATTGGACGGGTCCCCAACTGCACTGGCACATCAACTGCCTAGAGTTGCTGGCAGTACACCTGGCCTTGAACCGTCTCAAGAGACGCTTACGAGGCGAGCACGTACTGGTCCGTACAGACAACACTGCGACCATCGCGTACATCAACCGACAAGGTGGTCTACGCTCCCGTCACATGTCGCAACTCGCCCGCCACCTCCTCCTCTGGAGTCGGAAGCATCTGAGGTCGCTTCGCGCCATTCATATTCCGGGCTTGCTCAACCGGACAGCCGACGAGCTGTCACGAGCTGTGCTCCCCGGAGAGTGGAGACTCCATCCCCAGACGGTCCAGCTGATTTGGAGACGTTTCGGACTTGCACAGGTAGACCTGTTCACGTCCCTAGAGACGTCTCACTGCCAGTTGTTTTACTCCCTGACCGAAGGAACACTCGGCACGGACGCACTGGCACACAGCTGGCCGCGGGGCCTTCGCAAGTATGCATTTCCCCCAGTGAGCCTTCTCGCACAGACACTGTGCAAGATCAGGGAGGAAGAGAAGCAGATCCTGCTCGTGGCGCCATACTGGCCCACCCGGACTTGGTTCCCAGAGCTGATGCTCCTCGTGACAGCCCCTCCCTGGCAGATTCCTCTGAGGAAGGATCTACTGACTCAGAGACGGGGCACCTTATGGCACCCACGTCCAGACCTCTGGAAACTTCATGTCTGGTCCCTGGATGGGATGCAGAGGTTCTAGGTGACCTACCCCAAGAGGTAGTCCACACCATCACTTCGGCGAGAGCACCGTCTATGAGACATGTTTACGCCTTGAAGTGGAACCTGTTTGTCGAATGGTGCTCTTTTCACAGAGAAGAACCCCGGAGATGCCCGATCAGAGTCGTGCTGTCCTTCTTGCAGCAAGGGTTGGAGCGAAGGCTGTCTCCCTCCACCCTCAAGGTCTATGTGGCCGCGATTGCTGCCAACCACGACTCTGTGGAAGGGAAGTCGGTGGGGAAGCATGACTGGGTCGTCAGGTTCCTTAGGGGGGCAAGAAGGCTTAATCCTCCTCACCCCCCTTCTATACCCTCTTGGGACCTGTCTCTATTGCTCAAAGGAGCACTACAACACGGCCCGTTCGAGACAGTCGAGCCAAAGTTCCTCTCAATGAAAACTCTGCTCCTGCTTGCACTGGCCTCCATTAAGAGGGTTGGGGACCTACATGCATTTTCGGTCGACGATTCGTGCCTACAGTTTGGACCGGCGGATTCCCAGATAATCCTGAGGCCCCGGCCCGGCTATGTGCACAAGGTTCCCACTACTCCATTCAGAGACCAGGTGGTGAGCCTCCAAGTGCTGCCCCCGGAGGAGGCAGACCCAGCCCTTGCTTTGCTTTGTCCCGTCCGAGCATTGAGATACTACGTTGACAGGACGCAAAGCTTCAGGACCTCAGACCAGCTCTTTGTCTGTCACGGAGGCCGGCAGAAAGGGAATGCCGTCTCCAAGCAGAGGATGGCCCACTGGATAGTGGATGCCATCACCCTGGCTTATCAGGCACAGGGTGTGCCTTGCCCGTTCAGGTTGAGAGCTCACTCTACAAGAAGTGTGGCGTCCTCCTGGGCGCTGGCTCGTGGTGCCTCGCTGACAGATATTTGTAGGGCTGCGGGCTGAGCGACCCCTAACACGTTCGCTAGATTCTATAGCCTTCGTATGGAACCGGTTTCCTCCTATGTTCTCACCTTAAACGGGTAGAAGCACTGAGGGGCTCCGGCTAAAAACTGCTCCAGAGAGTCCGTACTGTAGACCCTGTCGAGCTCCTCCGACACTGGAAGGGGCAGTATCCGTGGCCTTTTGGTAGGGATCCCAATTCGTCGGTCCTCCGACGTGACGTCGAGAGTGACCGACTGATAGGGAACGTCTCGGTTACGTATGTAACCCTCGTTCCCTGAAGGAGGGAACGGAGACGTTACGTCCCGTCGCCACGGCTCCTGTACCACCGCTGAGTGGCCGGATCCCGGCTCGGCTCCTCAGCAAAAACCTGAATATGCACTGCACCTACTGCCTACTTATACTCACGCTGTGATCAGTGGCAGCTGGATGCAATAATTGCATGCCAATGTGCATTGGCTCGTTTAGTTTACACTCGAAGTAGATTGGTCTCTCTAAGCGAGATCCCAATTCGTCGGTCCTCCGACGTGACGTCTCTGTTCCCTCCTTCAGGGAACGAGGGTTACATACGTAACCGAGACGTTCTTTAGACTAAGCACTTAATCCTCAAAACAGATTACGCCTTCCATGCTTGTAGACTGTTGGGATAGTGACTTTGCATTTCAGTAATTCCTGTTCTATTGTCCGAAGTCAATTAATTTTCTAAATGGGTTTTTGGTGAAATCCCTGTAATAAGGTCTGTGGTTCACACAAGCGCAAGATATTTTCATGTTTTATTTAACATAAAACACATCAGTAATAAACCCTTGTGATTTTTTAAAGCCAATTCTATCTCAAGCTTTCAGAATTCTTTTTATTAAATAAAGAGTAAAAAAGTTGTCAGTAGCCTCATGGTGGTGAAGCTGAAGAGTAGTTCATTTATAGCCAAATGCAGCAAATGCTTACTATGGGAAGGAGGCGGCGGGAACTGGTTCAAAATAAATGTACACTTTAAGAACCAATGAAAAATAAACAAATGCAACAAGCGTTAGCCGCCTCGTGACCAACAGAACATAAAATGACCCAGGCCTGGTCCTCTCTCCCTCCATCGTTGCCATTTATAAGCTTCAAAATTAAAAAAAATTGTGTTCATTTGGAAAAATAAATATTATCATCAGGAACAAAATGCGTAACAATCACAAAACAGAGCTTTATTCCGCAATAATATTAAAAGAAACAAATCCTAGATGGGTTTTTGTCAAGGGAACCAGTCACTGTGATTCTCATTTACAGGCTGGCCAACAAAAATAGATCATCAGTGATGCTGACGGGACTAACCTTGCTTGACCTTCTTGTCCTCCACAGGTTTGAGCAGCAGAAGGAATGGGGTGAGGATGGAGGCTCCTATGGAGGAGGTCTGGCTGGGGTGGGAATCTGAAATGCTGAGACCAGCACAGAGCAGCTCATGGGATGGCATCATCTCCTGAGGGACCTGCAGTTGTGAGCTCTCAGACAAACAGCAGGCCAGCTGCCCCGTAATACCAGCCAGCTCGATCTTCACTTGTGTTGAGCTGTCCTGGAGTCTGTTCCTAAAAGCATTATTGAATTAAAATATTAATAAAAGAGCAAAAAGTTACCCTTTTTAACAGTTTTTCGGTTATACATACACTTCCAGTCAAAGGTGTTTGAACAGCAAGATAATATGCAAACTAGCATATTATATTATTTCTGAAGAATCATGTGACACTTAAGACTGGAGTAATGATGCTGAACATTTAGCTTTAGTTTCATCACAGGTATAAATTACATTTGAAAATATTCAAATAGAAAACAGTTATTTTAAACAGTAAAATATTTCGAAATTGTACTGTTTTTGCTGTACTTTGGATCAAATAAATGCAGGCTTGGTAAGCAGAAGAGACTTCTTAAAAAAACATTACAAATCTTACTGTTCAAAAACTTGACTGGTAGTGTATAATGCATATGGATTATTTTTTTTATCAATTTAAAATGTAAAAATCAAATACATATTATCAATAGAAACTTCCATTTCAAATCACAAATTTAAAATTCCCTGAAATTTCAAGGTCTGCCATGACCATAAGAATCATGAATTCTTGGAAATCTGGGATGATTTTTTTTTTTTACTCAAAGTATATGACTGTTAGATTACGTACAGAAGGACCTCGTGGATGAGGCTGTATGATTTGAATCCTAGGTGGTGCAGCAGAAGGGGGAAGCCTCTGACAGCACTGGCCCGCTCGGCTTCGCTGTTACTTTGCAGGGCCCAGCGGTAAACCGACGACCGCCAGTCACCGCACACAATCTTCGACAGCAAGGCAAGCAGAAACACACAGTGTGCTCGAGTTTGTGTAGCTATAATCAAAAGTACAAAACAACAAACATTGAAATGTAAGTATTGAAAAATTATTTAGCAACTACATTGCAATAAACAGTTATCCATTAGCATTATGAGATACTATAAGATACTTACAGTAGACAGGAGCAAGTTTCTGGGAGAGAACAATCAGACTTGCAGGAAAAGAGGCCGTCTGATAAACCGATTGTGAAGAATGCTCAAGCACCCATGGGATCGAGAGCAGAGCACAAATATTCCTGTAAAAACCTGTCTCACCCTGACTATTGGCTGTAAACAGACAATACAAATCAAATCAATTCAAATGAACTGATATAATTCCATTAAATACATCTACAAGCTGCTCTTGAGTGAAAATTCTGAAAAATTGTGCAATATTTCAACAAATCAGCAAAATGTATTTTAAATATAATCTTTAGCAAATCTCAAAATTAATTTCCCTTTTCCATTTTGTGCATTACAGTGTTGTGGGGCCTAAATTTAGTTCAACTCACTGTTAAGATAAAGGACAGCATCAAGGATCCTGACAGTACCCTCCACCAGAGGCTTCAGCTCTTCCTCATTAGAGGTGTTTGCCATCACTGTGCGGCAGCTCTCGACTACCTGAGCCAACAGCTGAGGCTTTAACCAAACGAGCTGAACTGCATCTGAAGTCTCTGATGTCTTCTCTCCTCTGCCACTGAAGAGGTATTTAAGAATGAGAACCAATAACCATGCAACACAACAAAGGTCTTAAATAAATCCATACTTCTGTGGTCCATTCAGACAGTGCTTTGAGCAAAGTGCAGCCAGATGGAAGATGACCACCAGTCCTTGCATGGTGCTCACGCACTGGCTCTCTCTGTGGTCTCTCATCAGGGTCAGTAACTCGTCTAGTCGGCTGTCTACAGCTGCCCACACCTCACTTCTGCTCTTCATGTCCACCTGCCTAATTGTGGAAAAGATGAATACACATGGTAAGAAGAGAGACTGAAGGAATGTCTATGTGGAGAGTTGGGATAGAGAATTGCATACATCGGCTGAGTCTTTTCCCCGCTCCTTAGCTGGGTTGGAAGAGAGAGATTTGGGCGTTTGGCTGGAACTTCCTCTTCATACATACTAGGATCAGCAGGGCCAGAAACACTGGCCTGCATATCCTGCACTGCAGCAATGGCTTCAGTCTTGAGAGCAGCGTACAGGTAGCCTTCCACGCTTTGCTAGTTTTCATACAACAAAAAATATGTTACTTTGTACAATATATCACCACTTCACGACTTGAGATTGGAGAGCTAATATATGGCAAGACTGTCAGCGAATAAGGATATGAAGGGTTATTTGACCAAAAAAATTACAATTCTGTCATCATTTACTCATTCATCATTTCATCATTCCAAACCTATAACCCAAACCCTCAAGACTTTTGTTCATCTTCAAACCTCAAATACGGATTTCTGTCCCTTAACTGGATTTAATTTTTCAGAGAGATTTCCATTAATTGAAAGTCCAGGTGACCAAAATATGGAAAAGTTCACAAAGAGATTATAAAAGAAAAACCATATGCATCAAGTAGTTTAATCCAAGTCGTCTTTTGATCAACTCACATCCATAGAGCTTAGAGTTTCCTTGCTTGACGCACAATATCCAATTAGGTTTGTTCTCACGCTTCAAGCAAGAATTTTGGTTGAGTATCTGTGATTACTGTACTATTCTTTTTTTTACCAAAATATTATGTGTTTGGCACAACATGAAGGTAAGTAATTGATGACAGAATTTTCCTTTTTGGGTGAACTGTCCCTTTAAATGTCAGTCTTTTCCCCAATATATTGTATGACTTAACACTTTAAATGCACAGTAGCACAAAGATGTCTGAACCAATTTTATGCTGTTTTTATCTTGTTTTTTGAAGCTCAACATGTTGTGTCCCATTCATTTTCATTGTTTGGTAAAGAACAGCCTGGACCTACTACTAGACTTAAAATAAAAGGGGGAAACATAGGTCTTTTTTTGATAAACCTCTCCTGTAACCCTTTACCTCCTGCTGGTCCTGGGTTCCAATGGTCTTAATCAGAGCTTTGCAAATGGCTGCGACTCTCTCCTTCCGGATCTGCACTGCACACTCGTATCCGAGAGGAACAAACTCAAGGACAAAGCAGAAGACTTCACAAAGTGTAGCTTTTACATCCATCACCTTCAACTGCTCTAGTGCCCCACCAACCACCAGTTTCTCAAGCCTCTCCATCAACATATTGACATGAACTCTCTCAAACCTGCTGTGAGTGCCATCGTCAGGATGGAAAACACATTGAGAGAGCTTCTGGAATTCCTTGACAAAGACACTAAGCACTGACTCCTCAAAAGTAGGCAAGGAGTCCAGAAGATGCAAATAAGCAGAGAAAAATGGCTGTGAATGGTCTTCAGGGAAACCTCCCAGAGTCACAATGCGAGTTAAAAGCACCATGGATGATGCCTTGAGTCTTGGGCTCCCATGAGACATTATAAGGCAAGTAGAGTCCCATATGATGGCCACTTCTCTTGGGAAGAAAAGGCCTTGCAAAATATCTGTCAGCACTGTTAATGAAGTTACTAACAATGCCTGAGCTGAGGCATATGAGGACAGATTAAGGATGGTGGGGGTCAGGTAAACGGCTGAATCTCCAGATCTGATGGAGAAGCGTTCCACTATTACTGGCCACTGTGGTGATGGTCTGACCATGAGATTCATATGCACTAGATCTTGCATTAAACATATTAGCTCTGTGGACAATAGGCCAAATAGGACTGGACCCTTGGCTCTGAATAGATGAAGCAAGGAACAGATGACTGACGAGATCTTCACATGAAGATCTTCACATTCTGGGCAAGCAGCAATTCGCAAGAGGCGGTTGATGATCCATTTACTGAAATCTGTGAAGGGAGAATGGAGTCAGACAATCTAAGCTGAATGTATTTGAGCAGAACTTTGGTATCTAACGTAAACCAAATGAACTTACCAGAGCAGCTGTTCTCTGAGTTTTTGAAGTGATCTGAAAGACACGCTGGGTTTATGAACATTAATGAAGAGGATTTAATAATGTGCTGCACAAAGTCCAGCAGCATCACACACGCTGGCTCAGAACTGGTCTTCTTACATAACTCCAGAGCAACTAAAATGTGAGAAAGATAAAACTGAGTAAAAATAAACATGACACTAAGCATGGACTACAAGCAGTAAAATTACACTGGAAAGAGACGCATTTACATGAGAAGGATGAAGAGAAATGTCCAATAGATTCAAATATTCTATTAATTTGTTTATTATAATTTCATCATCCACATATTGTTAACAACCATGAAGACTTCCTTTTCTTCTGTTGAACAAAGATATTTTGAGAAATCTCTCAGTGGTTTTTGTTCCTCCATACGATGGGAGTAAATGGTCCCCAAAACTGTTTGTTTACCATAATTTTTTCTAAATATCCTCTTTTGTGTTATGCAGAACATCATACAATGATATGATAGAAAGTAAATAATACAATAATTTATATTTTGGGGAGATAGTTTTTTTAAATATCACATTGCACCCCAAATGACACACAACTATGAATTAACTAAATATTTAAACATTTAAACTGTGCATCATGTACTCTACCATCTAGGCATTTTTAGTAGTGCTATCAAACGATTAATCGCATCCAAAATAAAAGTATTTGTTTACATAATATATGCGTGTATACGGTGTATATTTATTATGTATATATATATATATACACAAACATGCATGCATATGTTTAAGAAAAATATGATATGTTTATATATTAAATATATTTATATATAATTCTAAATATAAGAATATATATATATATATATATATACACACACATGTAAATATTTTCAAAATATATAATGTATGTGTGTGTACAACCCGAATTCCGGAAATGTTGGGACGTTTTTTAAATTCGAATAAAATGAAAACTAAAAGAATTTCCAATCATATGAGCCAATATTTTATTCACAATAGAACAGAGAACATAACAAATGTTTAAACTGAGAAATTGTACAATGTTATGCACAAAATGAGCTCATTTCAAAGTTGATGCCTGCTACAGGTCTCATAATAGCTGGGACGGGGCATGTTTGTCATGGTGTAGCATCTCCTCTTTTCAAAACAGTTTGAAGACGTCTGGACATCGAGGTTATGAGTTTCTGGAGTTTTGGTGTTGGAATTCGGTCCCATTCTTGCCTGATATAGGTTTCCAGCTGCTGAAGAGTTTGTGGTCTGCTTTGATGTATTTTTTGTTTAATGATGGGCTAAATGTTCTTTATAGGTGACGGATCTGGACTGCAGGCAGGCCAATTCAGCACCCGGACTCTTCTACTATGAAGCCATGCTGTTGTAATAGCTGCAGTATGTGGTTTTGCATTGTGCTGCTGAAATACACAAGGCCTTCCCTGAAATAGACGTCATCTGGAGGGGAGCATGTTGCTCTAAAAGCTTTATATACCTTTCAGCATTCATAGTGTCTTTCAAAACATGCAAGCTGCCCATACCGTATGCACTTATGCACCCCCATACCATCAGAGATGCTGGCTTTTGAACTGAATGCTGATAACACGCTGAAAGATCTCCATCCTCTTTAGCCCAAAGGACACGGCGTCTGTGATTTCCTACAAGAATGTCAAATTTGGACTCGTCTGACCATAGAGAACTTTTCCTCTTTTAAACAGTCCACTTTAAATGAGCCTTGGCCCACAGGACACGAGGGCGCTTCTGGACCATGTTCACATATGGCTTCCTTTTTGCATGATAGAGCTTTAGTTGTCATCTGCAGATGGCACGGCGGACTGTGTTTACCGACAGTAGTTTCTGAAAGTATTCCTGGGCCCATTTAGTAATGTAAATGACAGAATCCTGCCGATGAGTGATGCAGTATCGTCTGAGGGCCCGAAGACCACTGGCATCCAACAAAGGTCTTCGGCCTTGTCCCTTACACACAGAGATTTCCCCAGTTTCTCTGAATCTTTTGATCATGTTATGTACTGTAGATGATGAGATTTGCAAAGCCTTTGCAATTTGACGTTGAGGAACGCACACATTTACACACTCTTACACACTCTTACACAGATTGGAGAGACTTTGCCTCTCTAAGACATCCCTTTTATAGCGAATTATGCTACAGGCCTGATGTCAATTAACTTAATTGGTTGCTAGATGTTCTCCCAGCTGAATCTTTTCAAAATCTCTTGCTTTTTCAGCCCTTTGTTGCCCCCGTGCCAACTTTTTGGAGACCTGTAGCAGGCATCAATTTTTAAATGAGCTCATTTAGTAGATATAAGCGTAACATTTCTCAGTTTAAATATTTGTTATGTTCTCTATGTTCTATTGTGAATCAAATATTGGCTCATGTGATTTGAAAGTATTTTAGTTTTCATTTTATTCAAATTTAAAGAAACGTCCCAACATTTCCACAATTCTGGTTGTATTTATATGTACATAATAAATGTACACAGAACACATACATATATTATGTAAACAACAACTTTATTTTTGATGTGATTAATCGCGATTAATCATTTGACAGTACTAGTTTTTAGCTGTTCAGATAATAAAAATAGACCAGCAGCCATCGCAAACAAAAAAAACATTTATGTGACAAGAACCCAGAACTTTCATTTGAAAGGAATGTCTTATATTTAATTGGTGTAATATTGGTATTGATATATGTGCTATAATTGTTTAATATAATATATAGTTTTTAGCACACAATCCATTCTAGAGGGTTTCACATTAATAATCATAATTATTTAACCATTGCTTGTACTGTACACATAGGTGATTGTTGCGTTTCTACGTTGTTTTAATGTGAATTCAACGTCAACCGCCACCTAACTGCATTATATTTATTTAGCATAGTTGAAACAGCATGAGGGTGAGTAATTAATGAAAGAATGCGAGATGTTCTCCTAAAAACACAAATATCCTCAATAAACTCCAAGATACAATGAATGCACTGTTTCTTACCGACATCAACATCTGTCAGTATCCTGTCAATGAACTGGCACAGTATCTGACGAGGTTTCTGTACAGCCTGGTTGTACTCAACAGAACTAGGCACTGGAAATAACATGAGAGCCCTTGTGTGAGCTTTAATTTTCAATATTTATGTTTAAGACACTTTACAAGAGAATTTAACAAGAGAACTTATCGTTATTAGCAGCCATTTGGGTTAACGTTACCTGGCTAGTTCTTGCAATGCAGGAATCATTGCTGACATCTCTAGTCCTCGCTCCATTTTTGCTAGGTAAATGAGTGTTTACTATATCAAAAAAATATACTTTTTAGGCCGAGCTGACCTAAAACATTCAGACTCGAAGTCTGTCCATACTCTGCTTCCACACGCGCATCACTTTCAAAAGTATGTTCGCACTGGAGCTTTGTCTACGGCAAGCGAGTTGTGTCAGTCTGTTTGCAGTGGTGAAACGAGTTGGTGACGTAAAGTCGTGGTGGCGTATCAGCGCTCTGTTACCTGGGCAACCGCCCGAGAGCCATAGCACAATGCGGAAATGAAGCTGTGTGATGAATGACAATAACAACTGTCCTACATCCGCGATTTAAAGTAAAAAACGGTATTAATTTAATATGGGGATTACAAAGTTAGCGAATCTAATTCATTTTGACGCGCCAGAGTCTATGCGCAACAAAGAGATCGGCGATTATTCTGGTAAGATTCATGTATCACTGTTAAAAAAATGTAAGAGAACAGCTAATTGGTCTTAAGCAAATTAAATTAATTAACACATCCAATAATCTGTTAGACTGCACCGAAAGAAGAGAAAACATTAAGAAAAACCACAGGTGGAAAATGTATCTCGAATCTACTCTTCAGAGTTAGATTGTTATTTTTCATCTAAGTTACTCAGAATTAGATGAAAAAGGCCTCTAACTCTAGCTTTCTTTGTGCTTTTTCCATTCTATCTAACGTTACTTGCTTTATTTTTTGTTGTGTGTGTGTGTGTGTGTGTGTGTGTGTGTGTGTGTGTGTGTGTGTGTGTGTGTGTGTGTGTGTGTGTGTGTGTGTGTGTGTGTGTGTGTGTGTGTGTGTGTGTGTGTGTGTGTGTGTGTGTGGCCTTGTCATAGCACTTGCATGTTGTTGTTCTTTTGTTAGTTTTGATTGCTTCTATTGTCCTCATTTGTAAGTCTCTTTGGATAAAAGCGTCTGCTAAATGACTAAAAGTAAATTTTCTGGTTCTTTTTTATTTGCATAAAACTGTACTACTGGTCATGTATCTGTGATAGGGAAGATAATTGCACTGGATACATCTATTGTGGTGAATCAGTTTCGCTCAGCTCTCCCCGGTCATCTGAAGCTAAGGTCAGTTCAGCATAAAGTATTATTCAGTCACTGAGTTTGTTATAATACATTAAAACCAGTGTCTTTTCTCTTTTGTAAATATGATGAGTTTTTAGTTATAGTTGTGTCATCTTATAATATGAACATGTGATGTTGCAGCCCTCTCACAGGCTTGTTTTACCGCACTCTTACCTTCCTGGAGCATGACATCAAGCCTGTTTTTGTACTTGATGGCAGACCACCCGATCAAAAGAGAGCTGTGGTGAGATGTGTACTAATACAATTATTTAGTACATACATATAATAATTTGGTAATTATTTTGTATGTAATACTATATCATATATTTTTATTTCAATCCCTCTAGCTGGAGAAAAGAGCTCAAAGCACAGGCTGGAACAGCTTACAGAGCTTCAACACAGGTGTGCGCAGTTGTATTGTAAATATGTGGCAAAAAAAAAAACCCAGTAAAACCGTAATATTGTGAAATGTTTAACTTTTTTATTTTAATATGTTTTTAATTGTTTAATTGATTGTAAATCTTAATTTTAAGTAGCTATTACTCCAATCGTCAGCGTCACATGATCCTTCAGAAATCATTCTAATATGCTGCTCAACATTTCTTATTATTACCAGTATCAAAAACAGTTAGGCTGCTTAATATTTTTGTGAAAAGTGATACTTTTTTGTGAATCTTGAATAGTAAAAATATCATTTATTTGAAGTAGAAATCGTTTGCGACGTTATAAATGCCTTTCTTTCATTAAAAGTATTCTATCTTCCAAAATATTATTATAAATGTGTTGTATTGTTTCACACTGTGGCTAATCACATTGTAGTGTTATAATTATTATCATTAGTGTGCTGGTGAATATGACATTTATGTACACTGTTTTGCATCTCAGTGTCCAACTTTAAACAGGACTGCATGCGTCTCCTGCAGCTCATGGGTGTGCCATGCATCAAGGTATTTTTATTTAGTTAGATGTATATAAATAAATCCTCTCTCATGTAAATTTGAGAGGTTCTTGTTTGATTTATTGTGACTTTCTCATCACCATGAATGTCAGGCTCCAGGTGAAGCAGAGGCGCTGTGTGCCCACCTGGTCAAAAGTGGCACAGTTAATGCTGTAGCGTCAGAGGACATGGACACTCTTGCGTTTGGAGGGACTGTTCTGCTCCGCCAGCTCAATGCAAAGAAAGACAGGTGAAAAAGTAGTCTGATTGTAGATATTACCGGAAAACATTAGCAATGATATTGTTTTAGATGTCACATTAAAGTATAAAACATGCTTTGGTTACTTTATTTTAAGGTGTCCTTGTTGCAGTGTATTTATACATTTAAGTACTGAGTAATATGAAGTAACTACATGCAAATTACTACATGGTTAGGGTTTGGATTCAGGTTACTTGCATGTAATAATGCATACATTATTGTTATTATTATAGTAAGTTATCTTGTCATTTTACATTATTGACGCACTTTTGATATTGGAAAGTTGCTTTGACTCAATCTGTATTGTTAAAAGCGCTATTTAAATAAAGGGGACTTGACTAGTAAGGATGTGTAACAAGGACACTTTAAAATAAAGTGTTACCCATGCGCTTTTTTTTTTTTAAATACAGCTACAAATTACAGATATTTGCTATGACTTTATCTTACAAGCATACCCAAAACAGTACATGAAAGATTGATGAATATATACAAAAATAATATAGATGAATAAATGAAGTTAAGGAAATGTAAATATAAAACATAAGGCATGAATGGTGTGCAACATTTATTCCATCTACAGGCTGCCTCAAAGGATTTGTCCTCACAAGCTCAATGTTTTATAGTGTTTAATCAATTATGCTTTGTAATTGTAATAATATTATTACGTGTTAAAATATTAATAATGGATATTTTATTAGTGATGTTAATAATTACTACTTAAGTTTGTTGTTTTTATCATATCTCTTTTTGCGCAGCAAAATATGTGTTACAAATATTACATAATACATATATTATTTAATGCTGAGTCATGTAATATTGAATATATACATTATACAGAATTGCAGGTGATGTTGTGTTGTGTGATATTGAATAATATACATTATATGGAATTACAGGTATTTCTACACATATTTAGAAAGGCATGTTTCCTGACATGTTAAATTGACATAGAGATAAAGGACCTCTTTATTAATGACCTTCTGTTTAATTGTGTATTACAGCAATAACTATCATGCTTATGTCTTTAAATCATTTCTTTCATAGTGAGGTCACAGAGTACTCCTTACCAAAGCTATTGGAAGCTCTACAGCTGACATATATAGAGGTATTTTCAATGTCTTGCTTTCTTTTTACTAGATTGCTGACACCTGTTCTGTATTTTTGAAACAAATCCCAGTGCCTGAATGTCAATAGCTGCTAATGTACATATCTAAAATGTCTTGATGTAATTGGCATAGCTTCTGAACATAGTGGTTGTAACTTAATTTTGATTTTTGAGTACCATTAGAATTAGATGGTTATTGTTAAAATAGCCCCCCAAAAAATCAGGAGTGTCTTGATTTGCTTAATTTTCTTTCTGTGTCTCTTTCACAGTTTGTTGACCTGTGTATCTTGCTTGGCTGTGACTACTGCGAAAAGATTGGGGGTCTTGGGCCGAGTCGAGCACTGAAGCTTATTAAACAACATCGTACAATAGAAGGTGTGATGGAACATGTCAACAGAAAGGTGCTTGTTCAGAAAAAAATCTATAAGCCGAAGAAATTAAGCACTGCTGAAGTTGACAGGAATTGCTTTCATCTTTTGTATTCTATTGTGATGTATCTCTGAATTATCCATTTTGATTTCATCATGACTTCAGAAAGCTGTAATCATTTATTCACCCTCAAGTGCTTTTAAAACCATATTTTCTTTCTTCTATGGAACACAAAAATAGATGTTCAGAAGAATGTTCAGGTTGCTGTTGTTCATACATCAAAATAAAAGGCAACTTTGGCTGTCAATTCTTCCAGACACACCCCATCCCTCCAAACTGGCAGTACAAGGATGCCCGTAAGCTGTTTTTTGAAACCCCAAACGTTGACGACCCTGTCCTGGCTTGGAGTGAGCCTGATGAAGAGGGCCTGGTGCAGTTCCTGTGCAAAGAGAGGCCTTTGAAGTAGATATCTGTGTTTTAGTATTTACTATGACATTATTTGATCAAGAGTGAGATATTAACTGACGTTATTTAATATTATTAGTTCTTTTGTTGTGCATTTAACCTTTGGGTATGTGATCTCATTCGCTGCTTAGGGAAGAAAGGGTACGAGGACGAATTAAGAAGTTTCGTGAGTCTCTCTTAAAGAGAAGAAAGCAGAGGGAAGTGAATGAGAAAATGGGCCAAACTAGACAATCACGTCTTGAAGATTTTTTTCCTGCGACACGGAAGAGAAAGGTCAGATATTAATTAAAAAAGTTTTGTAAATTGATTGCTTGCTTGAACATTGTAACAAAAATCTTGTATTCCTTATCTAGGCTGAGTCTGCAGCTGTGGAAGCATCCAGTGGGAGAAAGCAATCAAAGGCTAAATAAGAAGGACCCTTTTGAATCGTGAATCTTAAAGTATTGATCAAACCATCATGTGGACCGAAGAGTCAAAAGTACAATGGCATGGATCGGTTTTAAATGCTTATTTTACTGAGTTTTTATTTTGTTCAAAGGCAACATTATGTAACGTTTAGTGCCTAAAAAAAAATGTGTATCATGTAGCCTACAAAAAATGTTCGGGAGCCTGTATTAAATTACAGTAAACTTCTTTTTATTTCTAAAAGTATACTGTGTTTCATTGATGCTGTAGTGTGGTTTGTGTTGAAACCAATAGTTCAGCCAAACATGAAAATTAGCTGAACATTTCCTCACCCACAGGCTATCTAAGATGTAGATTAGTTTGTTTCCTTGTCAGAACAGTAATTTACAGTAAGGCAAGGCCAGGCAAGTTTATTTATATAGCATATAACATTTTATATAACATTTCATACACCGTGGTAATTCAAAGTGCTTTACATAAAAGGAAGTGAAATAGACATTAAAAATTATAATAAAAACAAGGACTAAAAAAACCAATCAAAATTAAATTAATTTAAAACAGTTAACAATACAAAATGATTATACATAGTGCAATCAGTTTGTATGTAACACTGCTCATTCAATAAATGCACAGCTAAACGTCTTGGGTTACTCGCGTAACCCTTGTTCTCTTAATAGGGAACGAGACGCTGCGTGAAAGCTCTTCATGCTTTGGGAACGCCTCCTGCGTGACCGATGTCTGAAGCCCTTATAGAATCACGCCAATTCATTGGCTGATGGCGCGACGCCGCCCCTGACGCACTCACGTCGTCAGCTTATACTGGCGAACGCGCCATCCACTCCTCAGATTTCTCTGCCGAAAAGAACCCTGTCAGCAGCATGAGGAGCTTGCCACATCGAATGCAGCGTCTCGTTCCCTATTAAGAGAACAAGGGTTACGCGAGTAACCCGAGACGTTCTCTATCATAGGTTCACTTACGCTGCGTGAAAGCTCTTCACGCTTTGGGAATGATATACCTAACACGCCAAGCTAAAAATGCTGCCTATCTGGTCCAATAATGAACCAACAACATACGGTCGGTTCAAACAGACAAGATCTGAGAATCTGGAGCCGTATCAATGTCAAGGTTGTAAAACCTGACAAAGGTGTGCGGAGAGAACCATCCTGCCGCAACACAAATATCCTCCAGGGCTACCCCTCTAAAAAAAGCTTGAGAGGAGGCTACGCCCCTAGTAAAATGCGCCCGAAGACTAAGAGGTGAAGGAAGGTTCCGCGCCTCATAAGCCAGCGAAATGGCGTCTCTCACCCAGTGAGAAATCCTCTGTTTCGATGTGGCAAGCCCGCGGCGGCCAGCACCAAAACACACCAGTAACTGGGAGGATTTTCTCCAAACCTTGGAGCGATCCACATACAGCTTCAATGCCCGAACCTGGCAGAGCATGTGAAGTTCCTCATCCTCACTCGAAGCAAAGGGAGGAGGATGGAAAGAGTGAAGTGTGACCACCTGAGAGTGAAATGATGTGGACAAGACCTTGGGAATGTAACCAGGCCTAGGCCGCAGGGTCACTTTGACTAGACCCGGGGCAAAGTCCATACACATCTCACTGACAGAGAGGGCCTGCAAATCTCCAACTCTTTTCAGTGACGTAAGCGCCAGCAAAAGAGTAACCTTAAGAGTCAGTATCCGCTCTGGAGCTGACTCTAAGGGCTCGAAAGGGGCCGTCACCAGACCTTCGAGGACGACTGATAAGTCCCAAGAAGGAACTGCCGTGGGGCGAGCCGGCCTAAGCCGTCTGACTCCACGCATAAAGGCGGAGACCATCCGATGCCTCCCCAGGGGGATCTCATCCAGCTCTCTCCGAGCTGCGATGGCCGCTACGTAAACCCTAAGGGTGGTAGCAGCCGCCCCTGCTGTCAGCCTCTCTTGCAAAAACTCCAGCACTGGACCAACAGGGCAGTTAACTGGGTCTATTGCACGAGCCAAACACCAGGACTCAAAGACGCCCCACTTGGAAGAGTACAGCTTCCTAGTAGCGGGGGCTCTGGCACTGGCGATGGTCTCCTGAACCTCGACAGGTAAAGTATCCATCACGGCCCTTGGCCCTGTATGGGCCATACCCACAACTTCCAGAGCTCTGGTTGAGGATGCCAGATCCTGCCCTGAAGCTGGGACAGCAAATCCCGCCTGATCGGAATCTCCCAAGGGGACCGATACAAGAGGGGAGTTAGCTCCGAGAACCAAGTCTGGGAGGGCCAGAATGGGGCTATGAGAAGGAGACGGGCACTGCTCACCTTTACTCTGCATAGTACTGCCGGAATCAGCTTTATTGGCGGAAACGCGTACAGACTGACATTCGGCCACGGGTGGGCAAACGCATCTATGCCCAGAGTCGTCCGGAAACTCAGGGAGAACCAGAGCGGGCACTGGGATGACTCTTGAGAAGCAAAGAGGTCCTCCTCTGCTTTGCCAAACAGATCCCAAATCTAGGATACCGTCTGACGGTTCAACATCCATTCTCCCGGCCTGAGTTTCTGTCTCGACAGAAAATCGGCCGCAAGGTTCAGTATTCCCAGAACGTGAACTGCCCTCAAAGAAAGGAACTTGTCCTGGGACCAAAGGAGAAGACGGCATGCAAGCCTGTCCAGGTCGCGGACTCACGCGAAGCCGCGGAGGCCTCCGGGGCGCGACGGGGAAAAATGGATGACTCCTTTTCACACACCTCAAGCCGAGAGCGGAGGGTTATGAGACGGAGATTCTCACAAAATTTGCATTTTGAGATTCCATAAACCACCTCACGTGCATGCGAAAACCCCAAACATTTTATACACTTACGTGTGTGTGGGTCATCGCGAGCGATGAATCGCGCGCACGGCGGTTGACAATGGCGATAATCCATGGCACTTCACCGCAAGGAGAACAAAGTTCCACTGTAGGCAGTCGCCGAAGTGCAAATGGATAGTTTGCGTCTGAAATATGGTATTTTGGGCCAGAAAATCGCAACACCGAAGGGCCGTATGACCGCTTCGTGAAGGCAGAGAAATCTGAGGAGTGGATGGCACGTTCGCCAGTATAAGCTGACTACGTGAGTGCGTCAGGGGCGGCGTCACGCCATCAGCCAATGAATTGGCGTGATTCTATAAGGGCTTCAGACATCGGTCACGCAGGAGGCGTTCCCAAAGCGTGAAGAGCTTTCACGCAGCGTAAGTGAACCTATGATAGAGAACAGATGAGTTTTTAGTCTGGATTGAAATGTGGCTAATGTTTTAGCACATCTGATCTCTTCTGGAAGCTGATTCCAACTGTGGGCGGCAAAATAGATAAAAGCAGACTCCCCTTGTTTTGTGTGAACCCTTGGTATTTCTAACTGACCCGATCCTACTGATCTGAGTGCTCTGTTAGGTTTTTATTCAGTGAGTATATCTGCAGTAGCATTATATCACTCACCAGTGGATCCTCTGCGGTAAAAAAAACATCACAATAATCTACAAGTAATCAACACCAGTCAATCTTTTGAAGTGAAAAGCTGCATGTTTAAAAATAACTAATTCATCATTAATAGAGTCTCAAGTTTCTGATCCTAATTAATTAAGGAGTTTTCTACGGTTTTTGAACTTGTGCCAGCGGAGGCGTTTCTCTCCGGTGCAGTGGGTGGCAGTATTGACATGCACAGCCTCTAGCGCTCCACATCTGTCCAGTGAAGAAGAACCAGACATTTATGGTTATCCCTGTCTCTCCTGTGTGGAACGATTTTCCAGCGCTGCCGGGCGTGTTTATACACTAGATTTACCAATAACTCACAGCTCCACCTGCCCTAGACTCGACAGCTTTATTATTTCGTGATGGCGGCGAGTGCCAAACGAAAACAGGAGGAGAAACACTTGAAGATGCTTCGGGAGATGACCAGCCTGCCTCCCAATAGGAAATGCTTTGATTGCGATCAGCGCGGCCCGACCTACGCCAACATGACAGTGGGCTCGTTTGTGTGCACCACCTGTTCCGGAATACTGTAAGTTTTTAACGAGGCCCCTCATATTCACCCAGATGGTGTATGAACTTGTTGTTTTTCCCCAAGAGTCTGTACAGGCAGACGCCTAACAACCCCTCCCATCAGAGAGAGCATCTGCAGAATGTGTCCCAGCTGCCTTTCTAACATCATCATAACATCAGCTTTCACAAAAATAGCACGACATTCAGGGCCAGAGCAGTCGAACTTTTTAAATAGGACAGGCTCCTATTCAAATAAGACTGTGTGACGTTGGTGCTAGTTGTGAGTGTGTGTTCAGAAAGTATTGCAGCAACGTGTGACACACCTATGTTTGAACACAACAGCTGCTTATGCATAGATTATGTTGATAACTGGATGAACTGAAGGAAATGTGAGTGGTTTTGAACTAACAGACAATGCCACATGTGAAAATGTCTGTATGATATTGTGGTGCTGACTGAGTTGGGGGACCTCTCAGTGCACATGGGCTCTTAGTTCACTAGCCAGTCAGAAGAGCCATTTTGGTGCTGATACAACAGGGGACAACTATTATCTTCTTGGGGGCTCCACACAGGGCCCCAATCTAGGGTCCGAAGACAAAAAAGCCACCCTCAATGTCAGTGTCTTTATGAAATTCTGGAGCAGTGATGTGACTAAATAAGACAGGGGCCCCTATAGGGCTGTGGGGCTCCACGCAGGGTCTCAGTTAAGTGTCCTAAATCAAAAGAGCCACCATTGTGCACAGTGTCTTTATAACATTCTGGTGCAGGGATATGACTAAATAAGACAGGGACCCACAAGAGCCTCTGAGGGCCCCCAAAGGGGTTTGGGGCTCTGCACTGAGCCTAAATTTACAATTCTAAGTCAAATAGGTCACCCCTGATTTAAGTGTCTTTATGATGTTCTGGTGCTGAGATACGACTAAATGGGACCGGGCCCCCCAGAGACACCAAACAAAGCCTTTGGGGTCTTAACGGTGCTTCAGTACACCACTCGTGTCAAAAAAGCCCACCCTCATGGTTCATTTATGCAGCCTTGGCATGTTGATATATTGATTTTTATGGAGTCCTGGCTAATTGTTTGGCTCTGCTTGGCTTCTTGGTGGCTTGTCACACTTGTCAATAAGTGTATAGGATTATATGATTTTCCCATTTTTGTAAGAAATAATTTATTCATAATTTCAATTAGTTCAAATGTATTTTACATGTTAATATTATGTATAATTTAGTTATTAACTAAAAATGCCAAAAATCAACAAATAATAATGCTAGACCTACAACAAAAATCTAAGTAAATTTGATCATTTAGAAACATCATAGGAAATCTCTCTTGAAAAAAAAGAATATGTTTTGAGGCATCATTTGTGCTTGAAGTGCAAAGAAAGTTTGTCTAGAAGAATAACAAATATAAGCACCACTAATAATGTATGAGTGGTAGAAGTAGGGCTCTCCAAGTTAAGTACTGTCTGTGCCATGACCAATCTGTGATGTTTGTGTCATTTGATTTGTACCCCAGACGAGGCCTCAACCCTCCCCACAGAGTGAAGTCCATCTCTATGACAACTTTCACCCAACAGGAAATCGAGTTCTTACAAAAACACAACAATGAGGTACTACAGGCTTTTACACAAAGGGCCCATTACAATATATACACATCCTGAGGTTCCTCTGAGTAGTCTCTCTGTTTTTTTGTGCTCAGGTCTGCAAGCACATCTGGCTGGGGTTGTATGATGACAAGAGCTCTGTGATCCCAGATTTCCGTGAACCTCAGAAAGTCAAAGAGTTTCTTCAGGAGAAATACGAGAAGAAAAGATGGTAAGGAGTCTCTGGTCAGATCCATCCTTCTTTTGTGTTATGTGTTTTTGTTGTAGCATGTTGCTTTTTCTAAAAATGAATTCTAAAATAAAGGTTCTCAAATAAATTCTTCAGTAAATTCTGATGGAAACCTCAACGTCCCTCGTGGAAACTAGACTAAATAAAAAAAGCTGTACTCTCTTGTCCCATTACAGAAAAAAAAAGCCAAAAAGAACTCTAAATCCACATTTTAGCAGGAACACTATCTGCCATCCGACAGACCTGAAGAGCCATGGAACAATTTAGACAAAAAAATTATAATAGACAATATTGACACCTAACCCATTTGCTGATTTACTGTTTATGAATTTAGAGTCAAATATTCCATGGAGACAAGCTGTAAATATAAAAATATCAATAGCATGTTCACTGCCATTCAAATGTTGGGTTATTAGTAAATTAGCTGTTTACTTTTATTCTGCAATGGTGCATTAAATTGATCAAACCTGAGAGTAAGGATATTTATAATATTACAAAATATTTCTTTCAAATTAATTCTGAACTCTTGTACTTTTTAATTCATATTCATATTTGCAAGAATATAAAATGGTACAACTGTTTACAGAAGTTTCCAAATCAGCATTAGAATGATTTTTAGAATGAGTATGATCTCAGGAATAAATAAAATGTTCAAATTAATAAGCAATTCAATTATAACAATATTGCACAATGGTAATGTTTTAATGTATTTATAATAGTTAAATGAGATGAGAAAACATTAAAAACAAAATCTTATAGACTCCAAACTTTTGAATAGTAATGTATGACTTTCTGAAAACTATGTTATGTTAACCAGACTCAGACCTTATTTAACTAATAAATCAAAAACCTCTATTTAAAAAAACTCTTTAGAGAATCCCTAGGGTGCCCGTGACAAATTATCCTTCCAGGTTGGCCTACAAATTGACAGCTCTATTATTGTGCCACCATCATTTTCAGGTATGTTCCCCCAGAACAAGCCAAGGTGATCGCCTCTGTGCAGGCCTCAATATCTGGTTCATCTGCTAGCAGTACCAGTAGCACCCCAGAGGTTCTTCCCCAGCCCCTCAAAACCCTGCATCTTACCAAGACTCCATCCAACCAGGTAACGACAAACAACCACCTTTACCTTTGTACCTTCATTTAAAACCGTATGGCCTTTTTTCTTCTTCATGACTTCCCCACGTTTCTCTATCAGTCCCCAGTGATCAGTCGTGTTCAGGCCCAGTCTGCAGGCCAGGAGAAGAAGTTTGACCTCCTCTCTGACTTGGGTGGAGATATTTTTGCTGCCCCTCAAGCTCAAACTGCCAGCTCCTCAAACTTTGCTAATTTTGCAAATTTTAACAGGCCCTCAGGTAACCAGTTTAATAAATTGACAGCTCTAATTTATGTATAAGGTGAAAAGCGTATTTAGATGCTGTGGCTGGTCACAAGTTCCTTTAATTATTTCACCACTATTAATCATTTTGTAGCTTTCTGTTATTCGTTTAAAGGTAAAGTTCACCCAAAAATTAAAATGGTCTTCATTTGCTCACCCTCATGTTGTTCCAATCTGGTATGGCTTGCTTTCTTCTAAGTAACACAAAAAATAATGTGGGGAAAATGATTTTCATCATAAGTATACAAGTAGTTCATACAGGTACATCTCAAAAAAATTTGTAATATCATGAAAAGGTCAATATTTAGTGTCACTCATTTCAGAAAGTGAAACCCATATATTATATAGATTCATTACACATAGAGTGAAATATTTCAAGCCTTTATTTCTTGAAATTTTGCTGATTATGGCTTACAGATAATGAAAACCCAAAATTCAGTGTCTCAGAAAATTAGAATATTACATAAGATCAATAAAAAAGGATATTTTAAACATAAATGTCAGGCTTCTGAAAGTATGTTCATTTCTATGCACTCAATACTTGGTTGGCCCTCCTTTTGCATGAATTACTGCATCAATGCGGCGTGGCATGAAGGCAATCAAGGCAATCAGCATGTGGAACTGCTCAGGTGTAATGGAAGCCCAGGTTGCTTTGATAGCATTGTTGGGTCTGGTGTCTCTCATCTTCCTCTTGACAATACCCCATAGATTCTCTATGGGCTTCAGGTCAGGCGAGTTTGCTGGCCAATCAAGCACAGTAACACCATGGTCATTGAAACAGCTTTTGGTACCTTTGGAAGTGTGGGCAGGTGCCAAGTCCTGCTGGAAAATGAAATCAGCATCTCCATAAAGCTTGTCAGCAGAAGGAAGCATGAAGTGCTCTAAAATTTCCTGGTAGATGGCTGCGTTGACTGTGGACTTCAGAAAACACAGTGGATCAACACCAGCAGATGACATGGCAGCCCAAATCATCACTGACTGTGGAAACTTCACACTGGACTTCAAGCAACATGGATTCTGTGCCTCTCCACTCTTCCTCCAGACTCTGGGACCTTGATTTCCAAATTAAATGCAAAATTTACTTTCATCTGAAAAGAGGACTTTGGACCACTGAGCAACAGTCCAGTTCTTTTTCTCCTTAGCCCAGGTAAGATGCTTCTGACAATGTTTCTGTTTCAGAAGTGGCTTGGTAGCCCTTTTCCTGAAGATGTCTGAGCGTGGTGACTCTTGATGCACTGACTCCAGCTTCAGTTCACTCCTTGTGAAGCTCTCCCAAGTGTTTGAATCGGCTTTGCTTGACAGTATTCTCAAGCTTGCGGTCATCCCTGTTGCTTGTGCACATTTTCCTACCCAATTTCTTCCTTCCAGTCAACTTTGCATTTAATATGCTTTGATACAGCACTCCTTGAACATTCACCCCTTTCAGTAATGACCCGCTGTGACTTACCCTCTTTGTGGAGGGTGTCAATGATCGTCTTCTGGCCCATTGCCAAGTCAGCAGTGTTCCCCATTATTGTGGTTTCAAAGAACAAGAGATACCCAGAATTTATTCTGTATGGATGGTCATTTATTGAAACTCAAATGTAAATATTCTAATATTTTGAGATACTGATTTTTGATTTTCATGAGCTGTAAGCTCTAATCAACAAAATTAAAACAAACAAAAAACTTTTGAAGATTTTTACTTTACATGTAATGAATCTAAAATATATGAAAATTTCACTTTTTGAAATGAGTTACAAGAAAATATTAACTTTTTCACCATATTCTTTTTTTTTTAGATGTACCTGTATGTGACATGAGGGTGGGTAAATTAAGACAGAATTTTAGTTTTTGGATGAACAATCCTTTTAAATGTCACTGTTTGACATGTCGTGATGTCAACTGTCCTAGTCTACAATCATTTGTATATGATGTCTATCAGCTCACTGTTTTGCTTTTGGTTACCTTAAGTTATGTCAGAACCATGATTTCACACTGTCACTTAATTTTCCTCATCTGTCCCGTTCATTAATTTATATTGTTCACCCTGTGCCGTCTGTAGCACAAAATAATTCCACCACAGACTTTGCCAACTTTGATTCCTTTGAAAGCACCAGTGTCCTGTCACATTTTGGCACATCACCCCCCTCAAAGCCTTCCCTTCAACAACCCCACACAGGTACCACACCCTGCCCTATCCATTGTGTGCTATGCTCACGGGTATTTCCATTTCCTGTCATGGCTGTTACAGAATGTAATCAGCTAAAAGTCACATCTGTGCTGTTGGCTTACTTTACCGGTAACGTGTCAGTCATTTAAGGAAGATGATGAGTCAATGAATAGAATTTTTTTTTTGTCTTCATGTATTTAAAATGCAGTTCATACATGGAATGAATTCAAACACCTCTTCTCTTATTAGCATTTTTTTTTTCATTTCTGAATTAGAATTCATTCTGGGGGGCATAAAGTCAGAAATGTCAGGGTGATACAACTGTCCTGATATCATAATTATTTTACTGATTTAAAAAAAATATAATTTCTTCATTAAGTCTTGAAAAGAAAACCTTATTAAGTAGTTTAACATAATTTTAACATGAAATTTCCTGGGGGGTGGAATAATTAAACTTAACTGTGTATTAATAATTGAAAAACCTTTGTTAGAACCAAAAGTCATGTGGTGCAACCAAAATAAAGGGGTTAAAAAATTATTAATTAACTGAAAATAAGCATAAATTAGGAAAATATATCCTAGAGAGGACCCCTGCAGGTTAATTCAGGTTGTTAATGTCATGTGGAGCAACTTGCATTAAAAGGTAAATTTTGTTGTTTAAGTATTATTTATATACTATTACAGTATTTGTTAACATTTTTAATTATCTTTGTTTTTCAGTCTTCATTTAATTTGAGTAATTTTTGTTGTATGCTTTCCTTTTTATTATTTTGTTTTTATTTTTATGTAACTTTGTGTTTGTTATTTTAGTATATTAGTTAATTGCCCAGGCAACAAGTTTTTTAAGTGTTTGGTACAATATTTAATATACATTAGAAATTATTATTTAATAGTAAATAATGTGTATTAGTTTTTAATTGATGGCAATGCCATGTCATTATCTTGAAAGTGGTTTAAAAGCCATGATAATAAACCAACATGAATACAAAGAGTACATCCTTTATCAATATATCTTGTTTTTTTTTTATTGTGAAAACTGTTTTGTTGTTGACCCTTATGTGTGTATTAATCCAATAAGACTTGGATACATTTAGGCTAAAGATCGTTTTTGCCATTCAGGTGGAGGCATGTCCATTCCTCCACTACCCAGTATGGCTCCTGCCCCGCCTCAGAGCAGTTTATCAATGGGGGACCGTTACGCTGCCCTGGCTGAGCTTGACAGTGCCCAAAGTTCAACCGCTACAAGTGGAAGCGCACAAGCGTGAGAGATTACTGTATTACTTGCTGCACACTCCACCTTACCTTTTAGGCTTTAATCTTTTTTGTGTGCTCATTTATATCTTTTTGTGTGTGCATGTGCTACCAAAGTGTGTTTGGAGGCGTCCCAGGAGCTGCTGCACCTCCAGCTCAGCCAGGACTACCTAACATGCAACAGGGTTTTGCAGGTGGAGCTTTTAAGATTCTTTTAAGTAAGTTAGTTTTAGCATTTAATTTTTTAACTGACTCAACTCTTTTTTGTGTGTAGCTGCCCCCTCCACAAACCCATTTGTGGCTGCTGGGATGGTTCAGGAGCCCATGTCCACAAATCCTTTCCAAACCAATGGAAGAGCAGCAGCCTTAGGTAAAACCTAGCTTTGGTCGAGATCAGCATGCCCGTTATGTGTATGTCCATTTAAGGAATGAGCAAATGAAACATGCTACTCCTCCTCTGGTCTCCATTTATTTACTTTAGCCTCATTTGGCTCTGGCTCCATGAGCATGCCAGCTGGCTTTGGGAACACAACCAGTTACTGTCTGCCAACCAGTTTTAGTGGGACCTTCCAGCAGCAATTCCCTGGCCAAGGTCCCTTTCCCCCACCTGCAGCCTACCACCAACACCCCAATGGTATGTGAGACTATATCTGTGTTTTTGTGAGAGTGAGGTGGCCCAATCCCCTAGTGGCTTATGCCTTTCGTTTATGCATATTCTTAATAGTCATAAGAAAGGCTTGGTTTGTATTTTATTAAGCATCAGCTCTTTTTGCTTTTCGTGCTTTGATGTGAGTTTTGGTGTTGCATGTGACAGAGTAGCAGGTTCAGTGCTTTAGCATTGTCTGTCAGTGTAATACATTAGCTCCATAGCCGTTCTTCTTTTATGGTCCTCCTCAGGGGGCTTTCCAGCCTACGGACAGGCCAAACCTATGGGCAACTATGGGCAGGCGGTCACAGGACCTGGCATCTCCAGCAACCCATTCATGGTAAGCAAGCCAGTGGCTAGGATGTAAATACAAAGCATGATAGACATTCTTTATTAATTGCTTTTGGACTCAACGTCCCCCACAATCCAACACAATATTCAAAGGCTCCTCATAGTCCAACAAAATATTTAAAGGCTCCGCATAATCCAACATAATATTTAAAGGGGTCATGAACTGCCTTTTCTTTTGTGTGTGTACTGTTATCTGATGTCCACTTATAATGTTGTCAAGATTTTACATTAAAAACATCATATTTTAGAAGTACTAGGCTATTTCCTGTCCTGATTTGACCCCCATCATCTGAGCGCTCTGTTTGAATAGGCGTGACGGGTTGTAGACTCTGAAGTAAACGCCCATTGCTATGATTGGCTAACAGTTGTGAATATTTGACAGCCTACAACATCCTTCATAGATGGACGCTGCTGTGATTTAGGCTAAGAACGCGTAAATAAATAATACATCTCAAACGACCCATAAGAAGAGACAAAGCAATCGTAACCACATAATAAAAACACTTACACGTGTGTGGTGTGACATTACTGTCGGATTCAATATAGTCGGCACGGCATCGTATTTTAGTTTCAATCTTTCTGAAAATCCTGCGTTAAATTGTGCCGTTTGTAAACAAATCCACAGTAAAATGAAGTGAACAAAGGACCAAGTTCTTACTGATGCGGTCTGAATCTTCATTAAAAGGTTAATCCATTCTATCCTAACATTGGGATCAGAAGGAACGCAATGCAAAGACTGTTTTTCCACATCTTGGCACTGCACAGCATCTTGTCTTCAGAACATCTTTGTCATTTGGTTTCTGTGTAGACCTGCGTTTGCCTCTCTTGTTATTTACCCACTATGTGTATGGATTGGTGGATGGCGCTAAACAGGCAGTGATATAGAAGCAGGCGTTGATCTTCTTCTGCAGAGGCGGGGTTTAGCCACACTATTACATGATAGACTGGCACGTTCCAAAAGCTGTTGTTTTTGGCAGACTGCCTTCAATATAAGCTGTTTATAGACTAGTGACAAAGTTGATTTCTGAAACGTATGGACTGTTTTTATGGCACAATATGTCAAACGATCAAGGGAATTTCGATTTATCGGCCCATGACCCCTTTAAAGGCCTCCCAATAACGTTTTTGTTTAGAGCTGTAGTCTGTAATGTTAAAATCTATAATTACTAACTTAAAATAAAGGAAATATGAAAGAATAAAGAAATTAATTGGAAAAATACGGAAACTTTTTGTTTAAAACTGAAATGCAATAATAATTTTGATTAACTGAAAGACAAGTCATCTTGAAATCCAAAAATGCTTCTATGACCTAAACCCTGGAACACAGACAGTGCACGCATATTAGGTTAGTTTAAAATTTTGCCTTTATAAATGCAACATTGTAACAATGTTGTCCCAACAGTAACTGCAAAGTAAACAAACTACAGGTCTGAAAACACTTTAATCTTCACTGCACTTTTTAGATGTCATTTTGTTGCCTCTGTTTTAAATGGATTACCATTTGTGTTGCTGAAAACCAAAATATAAAATTGCATTCAGTAGTAGTAGCGATTCTATGAATAGACGATAATTAATTATCTTACTTGATGAACAAAAGAGAAGCGACTTGGGTGTCACTACTCAGGGCTTTCTCCGTCAGCCAATCTTACCTTCTCGTGTATGCCATACCCATATTTACACTTTTTTTCTCCCTGTCTAGTTTTAGAACGTAGTGTTTATATTTTAACCCTTTTTTCACACAATGTATGGTGTAGACCAGGGTTCCTCAAATCTTTCCCTGGAGGTCCAATCTGCTGCAGAGTTTAGCTCCAACCCTGATCACCTGTGATTTTCTAATGATCCTGAAGACCGTGATAAGCATGCTCAGGTGTGTTTGATTAGGGTTAGAGCTAAACTCTGCAGGAGTGGTCTAGATTTGAGGATCCCTGGTGTAGACCAGGGGTGGGGAACGTTGATCCCGGAGGGCCACTCTCCTGCAGAGTTTAGCTCCAACCTTGAAAAAAAAAAACCTAACTGCATCCTGAAGGCTTTAATTAGCTGGTTCAGGTGTGTTTGATTAGGGTTGGAGCTAAACTCTGCAGGGACACCAGGATCAACGTTCCCCACCCCTGGTGTAGACTAAACAGATCCATTAACTGTATTTGTTTTCATTTGTCCTTCAATTTGCACGTTGTTTGTAGGACAATATTGGGCAGGCAGTAGAATAATTTACTGTTTAAATGACAAAAATAAAAAACATTTTTTATCCAATTAATTGAAGACATAATAAAGCAGATTTACGTAATCAACAGATGAAAATCATTAGTGGCAGGCTGGCAGCCCTATAACATAATTAAAATAATTGTAGAAAACTATTAGGAGTACAATAAAAAAAATATACACATTAAGAAATAAATTGTCATTTGACACTTCACAAAAACACAATTTATTTATTAATGTATGAAACATTTTAAATTGGCGCCAAACTACTGAGTGCACTTTTAATGCATTAATGGCTCTTTTCTGATATTAGGCTGCATTGAAGATCCTTCATGCAGTGGTTCCCAATTCCAATTCTGGCAAAGTGGACTTACTTTTGAAAAGTAACAGTACTTCTAATGTGCTCATTTGTTTTTGCTGGAGGACCGAAGCTATGAATTACACCTTCACAACAATGTTTCTGCATCAACTCTGATGGTTACATTGTCTTGTCTTATCTTCTTCTCTTCAGGGTGGAGGTCAGGCGGGACCGTTCTCCACAGGAGGTTCCTCCACAAACCCCTTTCTTTAAAGCGCTTTTTACGCCACATCTCAGCAGCGTCATGCACACATTCAGCATCACTAATGCTCTAAAACATCGTCTTCAAGAATCTGAAAGTATTCCGATTTTGTATTTACTGCACTGAGTCTTCGACCTTTCTAGAGAAAGAGCTGTGGATACGCAGGTGACGTTCTTCCCAACCCATCTGTGTATTCTGGACAAAACTCCACGATTGTCCCTCATTTATGCCTTCGACTCAATAAGAAATGTTTTGTGCCTAGAAAGTACGCTTCTTGTGCATATCAGCATTTGTAATCCTTTTAAAAACATGTTATTCACAAAGAGAAACTGTGACAGGACAGCAGAACACAATGATGTCTAGGGATGCTGTGGTTAGCTGTACAAACAACTTCAGTTTGTCTTTAGCACCTGCTCTAGCACAAATGTTTCGTTCTGTTGAGGCCAAAACACATTGTGTGGAATAGATGCCACTAATCGCCTCAAGGAGGTAAGAAAACATGGTTTGGATTAAAACCTGACACCTACTGTAAGGGCAGAGAAGCTCAGCACAAGCGGCTATGTAGATAAAGCACAAAAGGACCGAAGTAGATGTAAGTGGTAGATTTCGCTTTTCTATTATCTCCCCTCTGGGTCTCTATAGCTGCACCTTGGGAAATTGGCAGGTCTGACCTGCGGCGATCTCCGTCGATGGATTTTTGACAACATCAAAGTTACCATTACAGGTATACAAGTTAATGTGTACATATATAAATATATGTATAAAATATTAAATGATTTTTAACTACTGTTACATGCATCTGTTCGTGTTTTTTTCTCTTTTTTAGTACTTCATTGAACATTGCTTGAGTTTTTAGTTTGTTCTAAATTATATGCATGGTTACAATGTTAATATCTCCCACCCTACACTGCTGGACAAACGTTTGGAATATTTAAGAAAAAAAATGTATGGTTTTGAACGAAAAGGATTTTACAAAACTATTTGGCTGCACCAATGTTTTCAACATTTATAATAGTATGAAATGTTTGTTGAGCACCCAATCATGTCACACTGAAGATGAGCAATGGCTGATGAAAATTCAGCTTTGCCAAACAGGAATAAATTACATTTTAAGATACATTAAAATTAATTTTAAATTGTAATAATATTTCACAATATTACAGTTTTTATTTTTAAGTAAATTTAGAGGTGAGCATTAGTGACATTACATTTTTTTTCTAAATTTTAGTTGGCAGTGTAATTTCAAATAGGAACGTAAATGATAGCAAAGAAGATAAAGATTTAAAATAAAAAATCAGATTCATCTTAGGCTGTGGTTACGCATTAAAATTAAAACTACTGGAGCAAATAAAAGCATATGGAACTAATGAAACAAATTGACACCCACAGACTGAGTGACACCTGTTTTTTCTCCAATTACTAAAACCTTCTGTTCTTGCATGAACAGTCATCAAATGTTCTTTAGAATATTATAATTAAAGCATTTACCTATAATCAAAGGTGCATGATTTCTACTTTTATTCTGTTAAGCTGCCAGAGGAAATTATCAATTGAAATTTTTTTGTCAACAAAGATGGACAATGATGATGGGTTATTTTTATGGTTTAAACAGTAGAATCATAAATTCAATATATCCATTGTAAATTCGATATATTCAACCCCCTTTGTTCACATCTATACTACAATACAGTGATAAAGCCATACAACGGAATTTCGCAATTATAGGAAAGGAAAGAAAAAAGCCTTCAAAACATTGTATGTAAATATGTGGCCTAAGTATTCAGACATGCTTTGCTATGACAAATCTAGGTAGTATGTAGGGACTATAACCGATGAGCAGAACCCGTTAGCTAACTAGAACATAATATATAATACAGTGTAATGTTTCAGATTGACAGATGACCATTGCCTGACATAAGCGACGCCAAGTGCTCCCGGTGGCGGGCGAACGTTTAACACATTCGACATTAACGCAGCTTTTGTGAAGACTCGACTGTTGGTCCAATAAAGAGAAAAGCGTCCGTCCAAACAATAAATAAGAACAGGTTGTATCCAGCCAACGACAGAATGTGACATCTAAACATGTCGAGGATCTAGAGATGACGCGCGCGGTGGAGTCTCTGTTGTCCTGGTAACGCGTCAACGTTTATCCGGGAATGGCGAGCTTACTGGGAGAAACTCTGTTTGAGATCAGTGGACAAGGTCCTGCACCTATGAAGGACTATTTCCACTTTGCAGTAACACAATCTCAGGTTTGTCGGGTTGTTTATATTGTTAACACAAGTTAGCGGCAGCTACATGTCCAAAAGTTTGCTATTTGTTTATCTCTTCTCATCTAGACCTTTCAAACAATGCTAAATTGCACGTTAGTCACAAATGTTACCTAATTGTTTGGTAGAGAACAAGATTAATACATGTGTGTGTCTTCATGAGGTCTGGGATTGTAGACTTTAACGTTACTAGCTTTAATGATCACACTGAAATGTTAGAGGTATTTTACATAAAGACACTATTGGTTTCTACTGAAGAGCCTACAATCTGAATAAAAAACTCATCTTTATTGTTCGATATTATTTATCATAATCACAAACATCCTTCACGGCAGGTAATTTGGAGCTGGTGGAAGATCTCTTTGAGATCAGACTGCAGGAACACACCACCAGGACAACTGAGAGAATCACATGAAGACTTTTTAGAAGACAATCGTCTCCAAAGTGAGTTATTCAGTCAGTGTTAGTATCATTGTGCTTCTTACTATTCCCAGACTTGTATACATTTCATATTTTAAGCTAAATTTCAAATGAAGTGTGTAAAGTCTCCTAATGTAAACTGTGGCTCATTCAATGAACAATCTGATCTGTCTCATCCAGATCAAGTGGGCATGATATTTGGTCCTCACATCTTGCAATACTCCCAAAATTTATGCCAGGGCCGCTATGATTACATTGTCCGTCTCCCCAATGCTTTACTTTTCAACATCATGGAACATCTGGACCTTGAAGACATTTCAGTCATTTCACGCACCTGCCGTAGGTTTAAAGAGGTAAGGCCTTTGCTGTTTAAATAAAATAGCTCAAGCACACATTTCAAGCAAAGCATTTCACTGAAATGTCAGTATTTTTACATCATTCCATTTTTTTTATTAGTTTTTTAGGTTGCTGTGTGTTAATGGTTACACGACTCAGTTGTGGGGTTTTTCTCTCCAGCTTTGTAACTCTGAGGAGTTCTGGGAGCAGACGGTGAGGAAGCATTGTGACACTGTGACACCAACAGTGGAGGCTTTAGCTGAGGAGGTTGGCTGGAGGACAATTTTCTTCACCAACAAGCTGCAGCTGCAGATGCAGATTAGTCGCCGGAAGCAGAAAGAGAATCAGCCCTGCGAGGATAAAAACCAGCCAAGTTCCTCTTCAGTACCCTTGGAGTAAACGATTGAAGACTGTTTACGAAGCCTTTTTTAAGTCTGATTAAGACTTTATTTCTCGAAACACCATTTTTGCTTGCATTGAAGACTCACTCTTGCGAATAGTGTGCACACATTGACTTTGTTGTACATCTGACAGACTTTTACATTTGCTCAAATGTAAAATGTTTTTGAGCCAAAGAACCAGTTTTAGGTGAGATATATATATACGCTGCATTTCACAACTTGTAAAACAAACTCATAATAGCTCATTTTCTGGCATAATTATTGCCGTTTTTGGAGTTATTATAATATATAATACTGAGTTTATGCCAGCATGTGTTTTCTCTACTGTACCAAACATAATTTTCACAGTTCCAACAGTATTGTCCTGTTAGATGCCAATGTTTATGAATATAATCCTAAAATGTAGAAAAACGTTTAATTTTATGTTGTTGCAAAAACACTCTTGTTTTGTTCATTAAAATAAATAGCACATTTCAATAATATATTCTACAGGATATTCAAATATTTCAATTATTGGTAAAAACACTGGAATAAAAATAACTATTTAGCCAAGTTTCCATAAAAAACTATTTCCAATCTAATTATTTCACAGCTCATCTGTTGCTGTGAACCATAACAGATGACCATGGCAATCCAGAATTAGCTTTAGCAGTCATTAAACCTGTCAACACCACTCATATCTCAAATATTCTCAGCCATTGGAGAAGTGCCAATTTATCACCTCAGCGCTCCTTGATCATTTTTAAATAATGGTATGTTTGAGATAGTAAGAGTTATTTATGAGCATGTTGGTAAAACACACCCCTCATATGCTCAGTAGATTACAGTTGCGTGGCATTGTGTCACAACACAGGAAAAGACCATGCGTGGGGGGGATGTTGGAACCTGAGATGCTGTAAATAGAACGCTGGCTGCAGGTGAGAATCACTCAGACGATCTGCATCTGTGAATAAGCATGACAAAGACCACAGGGAAGGACACTGAAAGGCAAAGTTGTTCATTTTGGCTCCAAACAAGCTGAGGAAGAAGGTGATTCTGAGATTGAACATTTTATTAATCAAGCTACAGAAACAAGTGACAGATCAAAAATGGCCAACACCAGTGATCGGATGGATTTGGCTTTTGTGACGCAAACAGGTGAGTGGATTGGTTTCTTACACGTAACTGTAAAATGTCCAAAAAGTTGAATTTGTAAGATTTTTAGTGTTTTCTTGAATACAACATGATCAGCTTCTCCTGTAGTGCTGTCAAATTGTCAGAATGTATTTCTGTAATTTTTTTGTAACTATGTATTCTCAAACATTGTTTTGACTTTTTCAAGTGACCAGCTCCAATCAAGCTGACAGCAATAGGGCTTTGGAGACCGTAAAAGCATTTGTCCACTTTGGAGCTTTCATTGTATCTGGTCTCTTTACCTGCCTCATCATAGTAACAGTACGGCACAACCAGGAGCTGCATCAGAACCCTCGCTACGTCCTATTGTGCCTGCACTGCATCTGTGTGACCGGCTTCAACATTATGGGCGCAGTTGTACACGCTCTTCGCTGCCTACGTTGGCCAGTCTCACGTATCACATGTTGGATCCTCTTCGATCTGCAGGTGGTGATGGCACGAGGTTTGATGATCACCCTCACACTGATGTCCATCAGCACATGTCTGTCCATTTGCATGCCACTCCACTACCCCATTCTGGTCCAGCGCTTGTACCGCTGGGTCGCATTGGTGGCTTGCATTCTTGCCCTACTCAACCCTGTAGTGTTCACCGTCCTAGCCTGTGTGCGCTTTCCGTGGGACTATGTGGTTGGGCTGGACACAGAGTGCTCTACAGCATTGGAGGGCACCGCATGCATCGCCAGCGCTTTAGCATTGCTGTTATTGCTGGTGCTGTTTATTATCATAAGCTACGTGGCGATTTACCTGGAAGGCAGACGTGCTGGTCATTTCACGCGATCCAACAGTAAAGGCCGGCGCACTATTCTCATCCACAGCCTGCAGATGAGCCTGCACATTCTTCCCTCTATCATCATCATCTCCCGGCATCAGGAGGCGCTCCCCGTAGCAGTGTCGAATTTTTATCCTCTTTAGTTTTGCACAGTCCCTGAGCCCCGTGGTGTTCGGCCTGCGCTGCAAGGAGCTCTACAAGGATATGCCACAATTTCTGACATGCTTCTGGGGAGACTGTGGCAGCTGTGCTCACATTGGGAGCATAGAGAGCACCAGCAATGGGACAAGCACCAGTGCGGAGACTGACGCCAGTATAGAGACTAACGCCTCCACCTGTATGGCCACCAGCACCCCATCTGCCATTACACAGAGCATGAGAGCGAGACTGAGGGGTCAGACTTTGCAGAGTTAACCGTATAAGTTAGAAACAAGTTTACATTTTTTTTTTAATCTAAACAACATCAAAAGTTTGGGGTCATGAAGATTACAAAAAAACTTTTATTCAGCTATTTATGTAAAAATTTATCAAAAAGTGACTAAATAATTACTGTTACAAAAGAATATGGAATCGTCCGAAATCTCTATAATGCTTGCCTTCGGAGGCATCAAAGCACGTCCAAATCCAAATTCTGCTTTACTTTCTGTCTCCAGAGGTACTTTCTTCTGATCGAATTTTGAAGGCAGCATAGATGTATCCTTCACTGCCTTTGATATCCCACAATCCTGTGCGTTCCATTCCATGACGGTTGTGCAAAAAAAAAAAAGATGGCATCTGAGAGTTGCATTTGGTGGTCAGTTTATAAATGTATATTTCTGACAAACTTTTTGCACTTTTGGTGTTATTTCTAGCAAGAAACCTGTATTATAGTAATTAAATATTAATTTAGTTATCACCAAAACTCATTCTATTTTGTTCTAGATCATTAAACCGTTACGCTGCTTCAGAAGCCTGACCGAAATCAGTTTCATGAGGTGCCTTCGTGCAAAAACGCTGCCAGCAAAATCATTACCTGATCAAAGCAAGTCAGCTTTCAGATGCAGCCTATAACAAAAAGGTTTTTCTGAGCAAAATATTGACCCTAACTAACTTTCAACCTCATAATTAACCCTAACTTTTGAATGGTGTTTAAATGTTGACACTGTCTATGAAGGTTTTTTATTCATATGACACCATTATGAATGAATGTCTTTAAATGGCTAAGGTGCTTATGCATTAAATTGTATCTGTTTTGGCCACAATATATGATTTGATCTAAATTATGAGTAAAATCATGTTGTTTCTCTTTATATACTGAATTATCTGAATCTAAATGTTTTGACTGATTCATTTAAGGCTATTTTGGTGCCAACAAGCCTGGTATCTCTTCAGGGAAGTTAGCAGTCATTGTACTGTCAAATTCACATCTACACATAGTAAAGCCTCACACAGCCCACTTCAAAGAGTTTAATCCACTTAAATCATATGCTAGATCATACCACATACAAAGAGATCTGAAACTGGTAGTCGTTTCAAAGTTTCACAGCTCATTTCTGTTAGTTGGTGAAAATGTTAACGACTGAATTTCTGCAGAACAAGTAATGCTGAAGGTTTGCATATAATTGTGATGCACAATTGTGTTTGAACAGGACGCTGCTAAGCTAGTATGTAGTTAAGCTTTAAAAACAGGAGTTTGTTTCTCTATCTCTGTGTTTATATTTGATATACAATTCAGAAAATATTTTCATTCAAATTATTTTATTATTTTGAAAGAAGGTCATTTTCTGTGGTGTCATACCAGGGTACTAACAATGGTACTATATATTGTGTGCTGGTATATATATATATATATATATATATAACCATTGTTCGTTTATGTTTGTTCATAATAAACATGTTAATACGGTTAAATAAATAAAAAATACAATAACTGTAAATAACTGTTGTTTATTGTAAAGTGTTCATGCATGTTTTGATGTTATGTTCTATATCATGTATTCTGAAGTATGCATAATGGTTCTAAGTGATATAATTTAATATATAATATAATTTTTTAGTCATTATGGGCACGTTTATTTCTTTTGTTGTTTGTTCCAGTTTATTCTGTTGTTTAACACTCTGCATAACATGACAAGACGTCTCTAATATAAAGATTTTCTGACAAACATTTTCATAACTAATGGCCTAAACAGCCTGTGCCTAATTATGTCTAATTGAATAATGGACTCAGAACTATTAAATCAGTTTCTGTCTGTGAGAGCAACTGGACTGTGTTCTGTTATTTTTTTTTATTTTTTCTATGTATATAAAAACAGCAGCATTGTAGGTAGACTTATTTACCTTTGCATCTGTAATCCTCCCGTTTCAGTATTGTGTGTGTTGTGTATTAATAAGTGCTTCGACTTCACTTTTCCTTTGTCTCCCTTGTCCTGTTCGTTTTGTCATTGAAACTAAACAACACATTGATTCAATCACAATTCAGTTCTCTTGCTGTATTCAAGTTCCAGACAATGACCGCGTTCAGATCTAATTTCTGTATAAATCTTAACATTAAACAATACTGTTTTCAGCTTTATTCTGTTTTGAACTTGCACTTAAACATTATTTATTTGTCAGTAAACAGTATTTATTGTGTTTGATTTTATTGTATTTTGTATTTTAGTTGTATGATCCCTATTTAATAGTATTAAATGTGCTATATTTTAAGTGTATGGTTACATGATTGTGACTGATGTCAGATGAAGAAGTGTTCTGCAGTATTTTGTATTTTAAATGTTCTCTCTGGTCTAATCTTATTTGTAAAACATTATAACCACAAACCCTTCAACCTCTGCACAGTGTAAACTTTGATATTTGATTACCTAGAACCCAAGACTTGAACGAGATTTTAAAACAATGTGGCCATAATAACTCATATTGCCACTATGCATGTGATATGAGTTTTAGCAATAACATGTAGGTGTTAATTATCATTATCAAGTGTCATTGTTTATATTTGTCTCGTCAGCTGAACATGACAAACTGATAGTTTGTACAAAATCCTATTTTTTACATTTATAGGTCTGTTACACGATGCTTCATTAAAGGAATAGTTCAACCCAAAAGAAAAACCCAATGGATTAATGGGTGCCGTCAGAATGAGAGTCCATATCTTTAAAATACAGGTGCTTAAAAGGTTCTTCACAGCGATGCCATAGAATAACTATTTTTTGGTTCTACAAAGAGCCATTCAGTCAAAGGTTATTTAAAGAACCATCTCTTCCGTACCTTTTTATAATCTGAAGAACCTTCTTTCACCACAAAGAACCTTCTGTGAAACAGAAAGGTTCTTCAGATTTAAAGGTTCTTTATGGAACCATTTAGACAAAAAGGTTATTCTATGGCATCGTGAAGAACCTTTATTTTTTAAGATTGTAGCTGATAAAAACTTCACAATAATTCACAAGACTCCACACAACTCCACCAATTCACATCTTGTGAAGTAAAAAGCTGCATGTTTGTAATAAACAAATCCATCAAGATTGTTTTTCTTTTACATTAAACTCTCACTTCTGACCAAAATGCTCCATAATCCATAATAACACTTCCTCCAGTGAAAAAGCTGGAGGAACCTCTGTCTATTCACATCCAAATCCATCAACATATTCGTTTAGAACTGTTTTGAACAGTGCTTGATTCTGTGCCATGTCTCTCCTGATTCACATGATGTGAATATAAAGCAATATTATGGAATAGAGGATGTATTTTATCCAGAAGCAACAGTTTGAAGTTTAAAACGTGTTAATGATGGACTTGTTTATGACAAACACGCAGCTTTTCACTTCACATGATGTTAATTGATGGACTGGGGTCATATTGTGGATGTTTCACACCTGTACAGGTGTGTGGTTTCAGGTTGAATGCTTTGTACAGATGCTCTAAATGCTCTGTCTGTGACTGATCCATAGTTGACTGTTTCATCTCCATAAGTGGTTACTTGACCCAGAAACAAAACAAAAACACCTGTGTGTGCTTATCATTTAAGTGTGTGTGTCAATTCCTCACCTTGTCTCCCTTCATATTTAACACCAGGTGCATCACATCGGACTAAGCTTTGTAGCCATCAATAGAACAGCATTAGCATGTCATGGCTCAAATGCAGTCCACCTGGGAAACATGATAGCTGATGGGAAGCCAGTGTATGAATATAATCAGTTATTTTCATAAAATGAAAAATACATTAAAAAAATTGTGTTGCTTCATCTATACTGAGCAAGAGAAAATTCTAATTTCGAATTAAACAATTCTAAAGAAAGATTATAAAAATAAAAAACGTTATAATAATAATTAGTGATTTGTAACTAAACTTTAACGCTGTTTTATGAATAGCAATAGTGTTATGAATAACTGTTTATTGTAAAGTGTTCATGCATATTTTGATGTTATGTTCTATATCATGTATTCTGAAATATGCATAATGGTTCTAAGTGATATAATTTTATATAATAATATAATTTTTGATAAAAAAAAATTAAATTTTTAAATATGGACGAACCCAGCGATTTGATTGTTTAGACCCAGCGGTTGGGTTAAATGTTTAACCCGACTGTTGGTTGAAAACAACCCAGCATGTGTTCTGTCTAATATTTACCCAGAATTAAATTATTAAACAATATTTGCAACACACATTATTTCTTATTTAGCCTGGGCTTTTATTCAAAGTGAATAAAACACCATGAATTATATTGGTTCCATATCACATTTCCGATAAAATACATTTGGATTACACAGAAATAACTGTAATGAGATATCACGATCACTGTGGCAGTAATTGATTATGCATTTAAAAACTTTAACTTGGAGAAATAAATGTGTTTAACGAAACCCGACCTGATGCTTTAAAGCAGCAGTGAAAAATCAATGGAAAATGAAGTTGGAGTTATGACATCAATGGAGTTATGACATATTTTCCATTTATATATATATATATATATATATATATATATACTCACCGGCCACTTTATTAGGTACACCCGTTCAATTGCGTTAGATGTGGTGGACAACTTGCTTAAGTTCAAACCGAGCATCAGAATGGGGAAGAAAGGGGATTTAAGTGACTTTGAACGTGGAATGGTTGTTGGTGCCAGACGGGCTGGTCTGAGTATTTCAATAACTGCTGATCTACTGGATTTTCATGCACAGCCATCTCTAGGGTTCACAGAGAATGCTCCGAAAAAGAGAAAATATCCAGTGAGCAGCAGTTGTGTGGACGAAAATGCCTTGTTGATGTCAGAGGTCAGAGGAGAATGGGCAGACTGGTTAGAGATGATAGAAAGGCAACAGGCTACAATTCGCACAGGCTCACCAAAATTGGACAATAGAAGATTAGAAAAATGTTGCCTGGTCTGATGAGTCTCGATTTCTGCTGCGGCATTCAGATGGTAGGGTCAGAATTTGGCGTAAAGAACATGAAAGCATGGATCCATCCTGCCTTGTCTCAACGGTTCAGGCTGGTGGTGGTGGTGTAATGGTGTGGGGGATATTTTCTTGGAACACCTTGGGCTCTTAGTACCAATTGAGCATTGTTTAAATGCCACAGCCTACCTGAGTATTGTTGCTGACCACGTCCATCCTTTTATGACTTCAGTGTACCCATCTTCTGATGGCTACTTCCAGCAGGATAATGCACCATGGCACAAAGCTCAAATCATCTCAGACTGGTTTCTTGAACATGACAATGAGTTCACTTTACTCAAATGGCCTCCACAGTCACCAGATCTCAATCCAATAGAGCACCTTTGGGATGTGGTGGAACGGGAGATTCACATCATGGATGTGCAGCCGACAAATCTGCAGCAACTGTGTGATGCTATCATATCAATATGTACCAAAATCTCAGAGGAATGTTTCCAACACCTTGTTGAATCTATGCCACGAAGAATTAAGGCAGTTCTGAAGGCAAAAGTGGGTCCAAAACCGGTACTAGCAAGGTGTACCTAATAAAGTGGCCAGTGAGTGTATATATATATATATATATATATATATACAAAAAATGACTAATATGCCCTGTCTGTCTGCATCTTCTAATCATGTAAATTACCTCTAGACTGGATTAACTTCCCTTATTGACACTAAAGGTGCCTTTCTGGTCAGTGGTCATCAAAAATAATAAAAAGAAATAGGCCTATTTATTTGGGGAAGAAAATTATCCTTGGTTTTGCTAATTTCATAGCTGGCTTTAATATCCTAAATACACAACTAAATAACATTTTTGATGACTACAAATCTTATGTTCACAAGTGATTTGTACTTAGATTTGTTTTTGTTTTCTTCACACGTGACATCTCATATCTAAAGCACTAACACTGTTAGCTGCAAACAAGAGCGCTTATGTTTAAAACATAAATAATGTTTTAAACAACGTGCTTGAGGTGGAAATATATATTTATAATATATAGTGAACATTGGCCAAGCTTTTCATCTCCGGAGAAGGCTGAGAGCAATAAAAGCAAAATATTGCAAATGAATGTGTTCTAAAACAAACAGATAATTAAGTACTTCCAGTGTGCAGTATCCTGTCATCTAGGTCGTACAAAGATCACTTCCCCCAGGGTTTGATGAGATTCAACTCAGAGGAACAGAATGACAGAATATGATACAAAGGAACACAAATCAAGAAAGATATCTTATCCTACTACGCTGAGAAACTGCCTTTAAAACGAGAATGTTCTGAATTAATATAAATAAACTATATTCATTATATAATTATAGAATATAGATGAATTATATTCTTCTCATATTTGACCTAGTCAAAGGTGGGTTTCACCTGGTAAAATCAGAACGCAGGCCGTAGACTAGACCTTGATTGATGCAAACACAGGAGGATGCTGTGATTTCAATGAGCATGGTAGTTACTTATTATTCATATGATTAACCCCCCACCCCAAAACACACACACACACACACACACACACACACACACACACACACACACACTCACACACCAAAAAAAGGTTAGTTGTCACATTTTTACCTTTTAATATTTCTCAGGGACTATTCATGGCCACTTATAACAACAAAAAAAGCTATTACACATTTTCCACTGTTATCATACAGGAATAGGATACTTAATAACTTACTTAACAGTACTGGTTTATGTTTTCACATGTCAGAGTAGAACCTACCTGTTCTAACAGCAGCCTATTCTAAGATTATATTATAGGCTTTTCAGCTAAATTTCAATATGCTAAACAATTATGAAGCATAAAGCAATTTATGAAAGAGGAAAAATGGGAAATAAAAATAACAAAAATAGTTTTGACCAAAAATATTGTAACAACAACTTGCTCCGATACAAATGAGACAAACATCAAATCAACAACATTCAAATAGATATTTTTTTATATTATTATTATAATATTCTTGTTTCAATGTATGCCAGATGTTGTATTTTGTTCACTTGTTTACACAACACAGAAATATAACATAGTTTGGAGGACAGAATTCACAAATAAATAAATAAATAAAATCAAATGAAATATTCTGGCAAGGAACTAGATAGTCTGAAACCCACATGCGAAATGTCAATATCATTAATTTTTTGTTAGTTTAAAAAGTCATGATTTTACAAACATGCAAAACGTCATGAAAGTGTACCTTTATATTGAAGGGATTTTGCAGATATTCTTTCTAAAATGACTCGTAATTGATTTTCTGCTGAGAGACCTTCAGTGCCATGTTGCTGTTATTTTTGCTCAGATCTCTGTCATGTGAAAGAAAGATGTTTATTTTCATGTGTTTCTTCTCGGTCAAAGTTCTTTTCACAATTTTAATATTTTTTTCCAGTTCATAATGATTGCAGCATAATAACAGTTATCCACTAGAGGGCAGTGTGACTTCTGACATGACGCTATCGGACGCGATGGATAAGACACCGTCCGGGACCGATTGACATTTAGCATGAGAGCTAAAGCTATCTAATAAGAGAGCTTGGAGCCATTGCTAACAGGCAAACATCCTCCTCTGACGTCAAGTTTTACATTTTGTAATTTTTTGTAGCTTTACTAATACTTTACTTTTAGCTTTACTCTTATTTTTTTTACATTTATGGATAATTCCTTAAAGCCAGTCAGTGTAACTGAGCAGATGTTTACTGTTGACACTTGACATTCCCTTCCACTTGACATTAACAGGAAATGCTGAAACTAAGCATGTTACAAATGAACCCCCTTGAGACTATAACCTCCACAAACATGAAGCTGAAAACTTCAGCTATATCATTTAAAGTTATATCATTAAAAAAACATAGACATGCAGAATAATGTCTTTATTAATAATATATCTAATTAACCTGTTAAGACACTTACAAGCCATGGACACAGTAAATGTGCAATGCTTGATATATTTTATATTTTACATAGATTGTATAGGCTTGTATAAGTATAAGGTTGAACAAAATCTGTTACCGTTGTGTTTTGCCATTTGCGCGAGTGACCTGCTGATCTGCTCAGTACTTTGTATCTCTGGGTTAAAAGCAGATGGGGGATTGTTAGTCTGTTCTCTCTCTCCACCACCCTTTTAATCCTCTCTTGTAAGAGGAGGTGATCTCCAGGTGAGACAAGGCGATGCTGCCACGAAGAACAGAGACTGCCTAGCTGTGTCCGATTTAAAGAGAAAAGTGAATATGTGCAGAGTTACCATTTGACAGTGCAGGGTACAGATATATACATGTCTATTAATCAAACAAATTTACTTGCTTATTTGTAAACATACAATTATGTTTTTTTGCAGTATGCATTTCATACTGTGTAGCCTACCTATACAACTATGTTTTCCCTGTGTTTTTTTTAGACAAAAACTAATACAATGAGAAATGGTTCCAGATTGTAACATAACAACCTATGAGAAATAATCCTTTTATTTTCAGCCACAGATACATCTTCTAAACTCAAATAATGGCAAGTAGTTGGCTGATATTCGACCTAGAAAGTGTGTTTGAGCTGCTTCAATGTCTCGTTGCTGTGTATGTGAATGAGACCCTCTCCTCCCGCTCAGTTTTAGAAGCATAAGACACTTTTGGTATGGATTAACTCATATTAGCTTAGCTTTAGCGGACTGAATTAGCTTACTGATGCTTACCGCCTTAGAAACAGATCGCTCCCAAATAGTAAAAAAAAAAATAATTTCTGTTACTACATGACCTCTGACTGCAGCATACAAAATCCGTCAATATGCAGTGTTGGGGAATAACTAGTTACATGTAACAGAATTACGTAATCTAATTACAAAATAAAACTAATTGTAATCAGTTACAGTTACTAAGAAAAAATGTGTAATTAAATCAGTTACTTATGAAAATGTTAATGATTACAAAGGGGATTACATCTGATTTTCACTCCCACATACAGATTTAATTCATAAATTGCAGTGACTGCTCTAAAATATGAAACACCAACGTTTCAGAAGTTTATAACATGCTTTTTCGATAACTTTTATATTTCCTATAGGGTTTATGTATATGCTTTATTTTTTAATGATTAACTGTGTTTTCTAAGGCATTTTTATTCCAGTGTTTCCTTGTCAAAAACAGCTCTGTTCACAGTGACTTGTTTCGGTGCATATCTCTTTACATGCTAATGAGCTCTGCTCACCCGCCCCTCTCTTCTGTGGAAGAGCAAACGCAAATCGCAAATAATCAAAAAAAATTTAAAGTGAGACTTACTTCTTCTGGAGGTTTCAGCTGGATCATGAACAATGGGTACTGCTCCATCCTTGAGTTTCTTTTTAACAAAACCTGTCTTGAATTGTCCCTCATTCAGAAAGCATGATTTGCGCAGCCAGACATAAACAAATTTAGTGAAAGTGAAGTTAAGTGTGGCCAAGTATGTTGACCCATACTCAGAATTTGTGCTCTGCATTTAGCCCATCCAAGTGCACGTACACGCGCACCCCGGAGCAGTTGGCAGCCATATTGCTGCTGGTGCCCAAGGGAGCAGTTTGGGGTTTGGTGCCTTGCTCAAGGGTCTCACCTCAGTCGTGGTATTGAAGGTGGAAAAGAGCACTGGTTATTCACTCCAAAATCAAAATGGCTTGATAATTGAGACTGTTTAGGTTTTTGGGGATTAAAAAAAAGGAGTGAATTTTTATCATTGTAAGGTGGTTGTGTCCACAAACTGCTAAGACACGTTTATATGCAAATTAAGATATTTTGCATCAAATGTCTCCTTTAAAATTCAAATATTATAATCTTAATTCACGTGACAAAAGATTTCGAAAGTCTGACAGTTATCAGTGTTACTGTAAGTTTAACCCTACCTGCTTTACATGTTTGAAAATTATTAACAGTTGAAAACATTAGAAATTTAGAAACGTAATCAGTTGCATTACTTTAATAAAGTAATTGAAAAGTTACACTACTTATTACATTTTAAGTAGGGTAACTTGTAATCTGTAACCTATTACATTTCCAAAGTAACCTTCCCAACACTGTCAATATGGCATACTATAACCAAGTATGGTTCATCTTGATCCATGATATTGTTCTAATTTTAATTGTGTTTTTACATAACATATCTACTTTTTTTGTGTATGCTTTATCTTGCTTTATTTATTTTCTCTACAAGCTGACCTTTTTAAAACTAACAAATGGTGTGAGATATAATGTTTGTGAAATGAACCCATTTTAAATGGTCACCTGGGCTAGTGTAGGTGATCTCTGCATTTCAGCACAAAGTACAAAGAAGGAATTCATTTAAAGGCAATGCTTATTAAAGCAGGTCTAAGAGAGATTGGCACACTGCAGAAATTAGGCCAGTGCAGCAGAGTGCAACTCATGAGGGTAAAATGTTTCAACTTGCAATCGTCAACAAAGCCACATCATAACCTGAACTTACCCGGCAAGATCATTGTAGACTTCAGCAAAAATCAGGAGCAGGACAGACCGTGGGCAAATAATGATTCATATTTGAGGTCATGATGTCATACTTCATCTCAATTTGGAACACATGTTTATTACCTATTACTTGCATTCAGAGTAAAACATCATAACATGTATTTATATTGTACTGATTATTTATCAGCTGTATTCCTGCATAAATCATATGACATACTCTATAATACACAAAATCTTGCTTTTCTCTTTAAAGTAGGATTAAAAACCCACATGCTTACAATTTTGGCTAATTTTGTGCCGTTATCTGACACGTAGTGCCAAAGCATGTGGATGCTCAGTGTGTGATAGCTCAAAATGAATCCCTGAGTGAAAGTACTCAAGTAAAGACAGAAAGCATATTGATAACATGTTTGACTCTCAGTAGATTCTTACAGCAGATCCTTCTGAATCAATTGTTTTGAAAATTAAATTTGACTAAATAAATATGCCAAATAAAAAATAGGCAAACTGCTAATATTTCAAATCAGTAAGTAAAATGATTCAAAATCATATGATTTGTCAACAGATGGACATTAAGTCCTTTCTTTGGTATTTGGTGTGGCAATAGCACATCAGCCATTGGCCTATAAACAACAGGAGAGTGTTTTAGTGTATCCTGCTAGCCTCAGCATTTTGAACGCTCCATGCTGAGCTGTTAGCTCTCACATTTTTGCTCCTCTCATCGTATCACCATTTATGTTTAGACAACAGAACCCGATGGCCATCCGTTTACTAGCACTCTGCATCTGCCTAAATATAGTCAGCCCTAAAGCTTCTTAGTGGGAGAACCCTCTTATAAGTTCCTTTCCTTGAATAGTAGCTGAGTATAGGCCACACAAATATACTTAAGTGAAAATCCCTTGCAGGTATTTAATTCTAAATGAGTAATTACTGGGTTGTCAGTGTGCCTTGGTCTGCAGGTGCATATGTCTTAGTGGCTCATTTGCGCCTTGGCTTCGAAGCGAGTCGCACACAAACGCACTGGAAGTAGCATCTTCTAGCCTGATACCGCAGAGCTTCCGGAGCTTTCTATTTCTCTGTGGCGACTAACCCGACACAGCCGCCACAATGTGTGACATGGGGGGACTCGATAACTTGGTGGCCAACACGGCCTACCTAAAAGCCCAAGGGGGTGATGACAAGGAAATGAAGAAACGTCGCCGAAGTCTCTCTCTACCCAAGCCAGAACAATGCGCGCCTCTCAGGTCGACTTTGGACAAGGACTTTGATTCCCTCTGCGAAAAGCAGCCTATTGGAAGGAGGTTTTTTCGCCAATACCTGGAAAAAGCGGAGCCAGAGTGCAAAGCTGCTGCAGAATTTCTGGATGATCTGAACGACTGGGAATTGTCAGAGGCCGTGGCCAAAGACAAGGCCCGTACGAATATCATCAATAAGTTCTGCAAAGATGGCTCCAAGAGCTCCCTCACCTTCCTGACTGGAGATGTAGCAAGCAAGTGCAAGGCGGTTACTGACAAAGATTTCGAGGAGGTGATGGGACAGGTGAAGGAGGCCACCAAAGAGTTCCTAAAAGGCAAGCCATTTACAGATTACCAGACAAGCGAATTCTTTGACAAGTTTTTGCAGTGGAAAGAGTACGAGAAACAACCAATCACTGACAAGTACTTTTATGAATTCAGGACACTTGGAAAGGGCGGATTCGGAGAGGTATGTTCTTTTCGCAAAGTGCAATCTATTAGCATATATTTTAGATCGTCAACCTTAACTTGAAGGTGCTAAAAATTTCGAAGACATGTCTTAAATCAAAGATATCATGATGTAGTCTCTCAAACTTCATGTCAATTATATTCACTTTCAGGTGTGTGCAGTGCAGGTAAAGAACACCGGCCAGATGTATGCCAGCAAGAAGCTCTGCAAGAAGCGCCTAAAGAAGAAACATGGTGAGAAAATGGCCCTGTTAGAGAAGAAGATCTTGGAGAAGGTCAACAGCCTGTTCATTGTCAGCCTGGGCTATGCTTACGACACCAAGACCCATCTCTGTCTGGTCATGAGCTTGATGAATGGAGGCGACCTCAAGTATCACATCTATAACATTGGAGAGAAGGGTATCGAAATGGAACGGATCATCTATTATACAGCTCAGATTACAACCGGGATACTCCACCTCCATAGCATGGACATTGTGTACCGTGACATGAAGCCAGAGAACGTGCTCTTAGATAGCCTAGGCCAGTGCCGTCTTTCAGATCTTGGTCTCGCTGTGGAGATTCCCGTTGGAAAGACCATCACCCAGAAGGTGAGTTAATCGCATCTATGCTGTGATCAGTACCGTTAAAGGCACCGGATAACAATTGGGTATGCTTGCATGAGATAAATAGCATGGAGAGTTGTTCTCAAACTACTGAAGGAGATGAACAACTTTAACAGTAAAATCAAAATTACAGACTGCCTAATTACTATGTTATTTGGGGGTTTTATTCAACACCAATCCATAATTATGCTATATATATGATTGAAACCAGATTGGACTAGTGTAAAAATGAAGTAAGAAAATAAACTTGATCACTACTTATATATAATAAACTTTAATGGACTATTCATTAGCTAATTTGGGCCACACACTGACACATACCTTTGAGCTACATCACTGTGAGAAAAACAGAAACACTTCACATCATAAATTGAAGACAATTAGCTACTTGAATAATTAATTAATAGACGTTTTATAATTATTGTAATTATTTAAGTCATTTTTTTAATTAGCCAATCAACTTGCAGATCACTTGAATCCCATCACAGACAATGGTCCTCAGAACACAGTTTCAGATCACTGGTCTAGTTCAAGTCTTTGTGTTTAGCAGTCCTTGTGTGTCACCAGGACTTTAGAGATTTTCAGTGACACTGTTAGGGACCTTAGATTGTTCGTCTTTTACACAGTAAATCGGGATTACGGCCGCGTTAGTGTGGGATTCTTTGCCTGTTATATAATTCCTGGTGATCTTCATCAACCTGAGTACAGCTACACCAGTGAACAGACCCAAAGACAGCATGAAGAAGTGATGCAAGGATCAGTTCGCTGCAGTGTCCTTACCTACACCCTTGGTTCATCGTATAAGCTTTTGCATTGGTGGGTAACAGATAATTGTGATTAGGAGGATTCTTCATTAAATTATATTTATTTTCATTCAATTATATCATTATTAATTTCATAATATGTTCTGCATTAAAACTCTGCTGTAGCTAAGATAAGGTTACTTCATTCAGAGGGCCCACAAGTGCTTCACCTTTACCCAAGATAATCACAACTGGATCTCACTACAATAAACAGTGGTATAATAGCATGAACTCTTTAGCTATTGTGAAGTTTATTAATGTATTGCAGTGTTATTGATAGTAAAATAACACTACACCATTAGCAACTAGGAAGCTTGATTAAATTTACTGATGAAATTATGAATGATGAAACACATTTTGTATTTTTATTTTCAGAAGTAAATTGAAAGCTCGTTCAAGGAATTATGCCATGGGTAACAAAAATGACCAATTCAATTACTCAGTCATATGTTAACGGCTTATTACAGATTCCAAAGTGCTTAATAATTCAGCACAACACAAATTAGGTTAATTGAACCTATAACTTATTCCCAGAAGGTGTTTTAAAAAGTAGTTATCTAACTAAATGGTTTAAAGTGTTAGAAGCTACATTTGTGATGACAAATTGTCTTTGTAAAGCTACATTGTACATATAACAGAGGGAATATACTACCTTCATTGTTTTGTCCCTCAACTTTACATTGTTTTTGTTTGGTATTCCTATTTTCTCACTCTGGTGGAAGAAAGTAGGTTGCATACTCAATCATGACTTGTTCATCTTTGATATATTGTCAAACGTCAAAATGAAACAACTTTCATGCAGTGACCCTAAGCTTATTATCCCGTGCCCTTCTTGAGTCCTCAATGCAGGTTGAAGCCCAAGCTGAACCACCGGGGGTTTGGTTGGCTTTACACTCCTGATCCTCTTAGGCAGAATTACACAAATCTGTCTCTGATCAGATAGCCAAGAGCTAGGGACGAGCCACATTTTATATTTGTCTCATGAATTATATATGTTTAAAGGCTTTGTGTTTATCACTGCCATTTTCTTGTCTTTCTTGAACACTTTATTGACTGTTCTTGAAGCCTGGATATTCTTGACATCTCACAACTTTAAAGCCATGACCCAGTAGTTTGATTTATGTAACTACATTATACGCACAAATTATTCATTGGTCTGAAGGTCTAGGTCATTCTAGCTTAGGTAATCTAATTATGTTAGTCTGGTACAATGACCGTGCATCTTTAACCATGTAATCACTACATTTCAGCTTGACTGAACCTAACCCTGTTGATTACTATATCATAATTCTCTGCATTTCTGGAGTTTTCCTCTTGAAGTATAAACTGACAGTACATGTCTTGCTTAAGGATAGAATATTTAGCCAAAAAACAATGCTTTTGTCTGGAACATCTTATTTATTCAACATGATTGTGTTGTAACTATTATCACACCTTAAATCCCATAAATGGATTTTTAATCACCCATAATGGTCTGTCTTAAAGCCATGCAAGTAAATTGAAGAGCTCTGCTGTCAGATTAGCCATATAGTGAAAGCATAACTGGTGCACATGTGCATTTGAGCCTAAGAATGGATGTCTTTATATAACCAGACTGTCCACTTCATCACAGTGGATCGGCACATGACTCCTGACAGGTAGTAGAGGATTACAATTAAGCTTCTTCTTTCTGGCAAAGAGGGGAAATGAGGTACAAGCAATAGATAGGGTAATACTTACACACAATGCTCTACTTCTACAATGCTGTTACCTTAATAAACTCCTCTGACAAACAGATATGCTCCTCAAACCATTATAGTTTCATACAAAGGGGTGGAATTGCATCTTATTTAAACAGATTCCTATGGGAAATTATACTATTAAAAAAGTTCAGTCGGAACTTTTGTCCCTCAAACCCTTTGGTTCTCTTTTCACAGGCTGGAACGGGTGCATATATGGCACCTGAAATCCTCACTGATACGCCATACAGGACATCAGTGGATTGGTGGGCTCTTGGTTGCAGTATCTATGAAATGGTAGCTGGCTACACCCCGTTCAAAGGTCCTGAAGCCAAGAAGGAGAAGCTGGAGAAGGAGGAGGTACAGAGGCGCATCATTAACGAGGAACCTAAGTTTGAGCACAAAAATTTTGACACCCCCACCAATGACATCATCAAGCAGTTCCTCAAGAAGAAGATTGATGAACGTCTTGGCTGCAAGTAAGTCCTTCTATCCCTCTTAACCTTCTGATCCTTCAGTGTGAAAAAGCAGGATTCTGTGATAAAGCAGGATATAAGGACGGTAGGACCCTAACCTGTTTGAAATCCTATACAACAATATTCTTCAATAGGGTCCTACAGGTCAAAGATATTGTATCAAATTTGTGTGCCTTGGCAAAGATGATTTTCTAGGTCTAAAATCCTGTATGGTCAACCTATATATATTCTTTTGGGCCAAATGTAATAATGACCTAAAGCCTTGGTTTTCTTGAACCAGAAAATGGCAATATTGTGAAATGCATCAAACTCCTTTTTCCCAAACGACCAGAGTGTATAATTGTTACTTGTACTGTTTTCACAGGGATGATGATCCCAGGAAGCATGAGTGGTTCAAGTCCATCAACTTTGCTCGTTTGGAGGCCGGCCTAATCGATCCACCCTGGGTGCCCAAACCCAACGTTGTCTACGCAAAGGATACAGGTGACATTGCTGAGTTCTCTGAAATCAAGGGTATTGAGTTTGACGCAAATGATGAAAAGTTCTTCAAGGAGTTTGGTACAGGTGCCGTGTCCGTTGCCTGGCAAACAGAGATGATTGACTCTGGACTCTTTGACGAGCTCAATGACCCCAACCGGAAAGAATCCGCCGGTGGTTTAGATGATGATAAGAAATCGGGCACTTGCACGCTTCTGTGAGAGGACCAATCCAGCCACCCAGTCCAGAATTCACCAGCAAATGCTTTCAGTGGCATTACTAATATGAATGAAACTGTGCTCTGTGTCGAAGAAGAGTGGACCGTGACTGGAAAGAGATGGGACGTTAGACACTGTAGCATAGAAGGAGACACTTATTGCTTCAGTTGCACAGCCACATGGTCTAAGAAACAATCTAGACAATCCATGATATGGTGGACTGAGCTTTGGACCAGTCCGGGAAGTTCTTCTCTGCAGTTCCTTTATATCTCGTGAAGTAGTCAACCTCCTATCCAACAAGGGGTGCAAGTAAAAGTACTATTTCCCATTGAGAAGATGATAGAAGAGTAGAAGACTACAGGCCACCTAAAGATTGTGATGTAACAATAGCGACTCAATGTAATCGGCAGCAGTTTGTGATCAGAAGGCAGAGATGCGTGGATATGCAAAGTGGAGTCATTCCCAAGAAGCAGCGGCTTGCATTTCAAACATCTCCTGCCTTGCCAAATCACAGTTTATTTGTGGATTAGTTCACTGTGTACTAGTACACAATTGGCCTCTACTGTACACAAACTATTTGTAAGAGAAGCTACTGAAGGTCAGGCCCAGACGGAATCTGCGGAATTCATTCTTGTTTTTTTAATTCTGAGGAAAGTTCTACAAGCTGGAAGCAAAATTAAATGAGCCAAAGTTCCTCTATCCACCAATCGATTTTCCAAACCATTTGTCCTATGTAGGGTTGCTTGAGCCTATTCAAGCATCACAAGCTGTAGACAGAGAAAGACCCTGGAGAGATGGCTAGTCCATCACAGGGTTAAATTTGTGAAAATGTGTAACAAATTAATTGTGAAGGATGCAAAAATTTTGTAATGGTGGGCGTTCCAATTGCACAGATTCCACGTGGGCCTGCTTGTTTTAACACAGGTAAACATCTACATGCTAACAAAGTGCATTTGAATGAATTGTGTAATTGTTCCTATGATCTCTGTTGTAGAGAATTGTTAACTTATGACCTCCATGCTTGTGATCTTTGATAGCAGGGCTTTTCTGACTCTGCACCTTGTGTGTATACATATGTACATATAAATATGAATGAATAAATCACCATATACTATTAGCTCTGAAATGAAATCAGAGCTTTATTGTTTAGCATTTAAAGGTAACTCCATTTGTGTTTTATTATCATATCCCATCATAACAGAGTGGTAAATATGTACACGGGAAACAGCCTTCCTTTACAGATAAGTTCAGCTGAAAGAGGTCAGTCCTTAAGGGCACAAATAGAGGGCTTTGGCACTGATTCGTCTGCTAAATCCTCATCAGTTGCGTTATGTAACAAAGGTGAGCCAAAGTTCCTCTATCCACCAATGCCCTCTTCCAGTCTTCAGTGGTGTTGCTTCTATGATGCTGAGCAAGAGCAAACAATTGTTATTGTAACATAAAACTGACCAAACTACCTGTCTGCAAATTAATTATTCATTCTGTCTTTGAGTTTTTACTGTTTGCTAGGTAAGTAATAATGACTGAACGTAATTGTATGTAAGGTTTGAGAATGATGCTAAATAGAATTTCAGATATTCAACAGGGGCATGGATTCAAAATGGATCAATAAAATGTTTCTTTCTTTTACAGATTTACTTCTTAGCTTTTTTCCCCTCGTAACACTGGTGCTTGGCGCTAATTCGGTTTCAAAGCCGCAAATTCAGAGTTCACTCACAGAGGTCGGTCTCCCATTATTTCTGGTTTGAATGTGTTCCCGAGATAATTGAATCTGAAGTTGAATCTCCTTTAAGTAATGCTCAATGAAAATGTAACTATGTTGGTGAAAAAAAACTGTGCAAGGGTCAAAATCTAAAAATATTCCCCAGATTAAGGAGTCAAATCACAGACTGCTTGAAAAGTTCTGGGCTGAATTCAGAACACCACACTTATCTTGTAAGGCGATAATCTGGCTTATACTCGCGTACTTAAATCAACCTCTAATCCTTGTATCCTCCAGTCTGATTTGCTGAACCAAGACAAGACCCTCTCCAGACTTACCAATTTATGAACTCCACTGAGAGCATAGAAATACCAGTCTGGTTTAGCACACATAAACGAATCTGCTTCCTGCGTTCAAAAACTCTTACATCACTTCTGAGCTTTATTAGGCAATGCATATGTAGAGATGGTGTGTGTATTACTATTAATATGTGGGTCTGCTCATGATTGAGTTTTGATGGAGTTGTTGAAAGTCAGAAAAGTCTTCAGACGTTAAGCTAAAGACCCTGTTAAGCCAAACAGATCCCACTGCTCCTTATGTGAACCAGTATCCACTAATGCGGAAAATAAGCTTATGTGTGTAAGAAGCAGTGTTAGTGAGTGTCTCTTCACATCTACAGGTAAACGTAATTGCTGTGTGTTATCAAAATTTTGGCAGGTGGCAAAATTATGTGTTTTGATTTTGGCATGTTTGTCAGTAGCCAGGAGTTCTCACACGTTAAATAATAAAAATCAATTTTAATATTTACTGAAATATAATAGCAGCTATATATTTTAATGATGCTTTGTGAAAAACATTGTTTTTAAAATAATAACTGGGTGCTTCATATATTATAATTTATATTATCACAGACCAAAGCTCATTTTTATACACTCTGAAAATTACTTGGCAGTGCATTTTTTCTAATATAGACCTTTTAAAATACACACCAGATCAGTTTTTTATTAATTACGGTTTGAAACCGAGACTGTCAATAGAATTAAATAACTGTGATTAATCAGCTTTAAAAAGCAAAATTAAGCAGTTATAATTATAATGCTCTTTTCAAAATTATTAAGTGTGTGCTAAATAGATGATTGCATCAATTACCTGAAACATTGGCCAGCTTAAAAGACCATCTATGTACAGACTGAAGCAGATTCTCATGTCTGTGACTAAATGTGGTCAACTAATCAGTTGACGCAAACCGCTGATTTATTGATAGCTGTTGGCAGGAACAGAGAGTGCTATGTTTGGTTGAGCACTGTGACATGTTTCAGTAAAACGAATATAACATATGGCACCGAACACATGATTCAGTGTAGTAACAGAATGAGGTAAAATGTAAATACAAAAACTGCTACTCACAACTGTAATTTTAAAGAAAAAAATCAAGTTAGACAACATTATATTCTATCGCCATCATGTGGTACGTTCAGGATATAACAGATCATCTACAACCACCTCTGACTTGTTTTCTTTTATTTGTCAAAATAGCATTTGTACCAAGATGTTAAATGGCTCTTAAGGCATCTGCATGAGCGAGGATCTATGCAGAGGTTATGAAAATCATTTAGGTTACAAATTTGGCTCTTTACGTATTTCATATTTCAAAAATGTGTCAATGCCACTTTTTTGTTTTTACATAAATCTTATAGTAATATGACAATACGATCATTAAATATATTCACACAGAGCAGCACAAACACAAAAACACCAACTAAGGATTAAGATAGCGACTAACCCGTCTCATTAATCACAATGTAAACAAAATCCCTTTAAGGGTACAACGTAATGACGTTAGAGAATTCAAAACATCGAGGGAATGTGAGGCCCAGGGTTCAAATACAATTAGATGTTCAGAGACACTCTTCAGCAGGAGGAGGTGCTAGATAGAAGACTAAACCGGGCTCCTGTGGAGACACGGTGAGTGGGATTCATTAACAGAAATCAATCAGTCATGCCTGTCTGTGGAGAGTTAAATTAGGTCCTTGAGACCTGCTGAGGACCAGCAGGTCATACAGTGGGGGTTTAAAAGGAGGACAGGGACAGCAGGGAGAAAAGTAGTGCAAGTTTCCCTTTAGCGTCCGCACCAGCAGCTGCTTTATTCGGTCACCAGGACTCGGAAGGTGACGCGACCGAGAAACTTGTCACGCTCGTCGTTGTTCTTGAGGTTGGAGCCCTCTACCTTGCACTCTAAAATCCGCTCAGTGTTGTAGTCTTCCTTCTTAAGCAACAGCTTTACAGCAACCAGAGGCTGAACATAACCCTTCTATAGATGACCAGAGACAGAAAAACCCAGGTGAAACAATGTGTACTTCACTATACACACTTAAATTAAGATGTAACACTATATTGTCATTCTATATAGTATAATACTATATTTACTATACGTCATCTCATTACATAATGAAGTCGTTAAAGGAAGATCCAGGGTTTAATACAAGTTAAACTTAATCATAATATAATTACTAGTAATACTGTTGTTCATATAATTTTTGCATAAGTCTATGGCATTGTATTATGGCAACAATGTTTTAAAACTGGATACACAGAAAATGCTAATTTGTTAATGCATAGTTTTGTTATCTTATAACTATACTATTGAAATTTTGTATAATTTATGAACTTGCCCCATTCAGTTCCATTGCACATGCCTCCATTGTAATTCTACTTTTTTTGAAGAAATGAACAGATAAGTGAATTTTTGGACTGACCTTAAATGTTATTGAACCTGGAACCTTCCTTTAAAGGAATAGTTCACCAAAACAATTAAAATTCAGTGAACATGTCCTCACCCTCGGGCCATGTAGATGATTTTGTATCTTGAATTAAACAGATTTGGAGAAATATAGCATTACATCAATTTGTTCACCAATGGATCCTCTTTCACTGGAGAAATCGTTATGATAATGAATTTGTTTATTACTTTTTGCTTCACAAGATGTTAATGTATGGACTTTGTCTTGTGGATTATTGTGATGTTTTTATCTGCTTTTTGGACTCTCATTCTGACGGCACCCATTCACTGCAGAGGATCTATTGGTGAGCAAGTGATGTAATGTTAAATTTCATCTAAAACTGTTCCAATGAAGAAACAAAAGCATCTGCATCTTGGATGGCCTGAGGGGGAGTACATTTTCAGCTCATTTTAATTTTGGGGTGAACTATTCCTGCATGTTCTGAGCTCTATACTTACATGTGTCTTTTTACCATAGTAAGGAAAGTACATCCTATCAATAGTCCCCTCATGGGGAAAATACTGCATCTGGAGAGGTTTCCCACTCTGAAGAGAAAGACCAAAATACCATCAAACAACTGAAGACAGCAGGCTGTCACTGGGTGAGAGTGGATGATGCCGTTTGATGAAGTTCTAACAATAATATAAATCATCCATGACATATACAGAAGCTGCAGCGCAAAATACATTTGGATGCAGAGCATAATGTATCCCAGCAGAGAACAGACAAACCAGCGCTAGAAGTCATGCTGCTGCTTTGCCATGCTAAATGAATTAGTATTTGTTCATTAGCCATATTTCTTGATCAAAAGTAGCGGCTCATTAAGAAAATGTTCAGATGGTAACCATTGTGATAATGGACAACTAAGAGACATCAGTACCACATCAGCTAATATTACAGATATCTACTTGTGCAGCTCACTTTCTCCTTTTATTAATGCTGCCACCTGACGCTCAATGTTAATAAATAAAACATTGATAATTGAATTAATCTTTAGCAAACCACAAAATACTATCAATTTTTCACACTGTAAATAATAATGTTGCCTAAATGTATGTGTAGCATTTGAAATGATTGATTTTAGTGGTTTATATTTAGTTTATTTCATTTCAGTTTAGATTATATGAACTATATATCATCCCTAATTCTTGACAAGATTGTGGAAGATATGTGCATGTTGTGGCTTGCAGAAAATTGAAGGTAAGGAATGATAAAGCATATAAGAGACATGCTCAATCACGGTAGTAGCAAACGAGAGACCGGGAGAATGTGAGTTTACAGTGATCTTACCCATCACTTTACAAAGGAGTTCAACTGGCAGCATGCAATTGAGACATGAGATAAAGAAAAAAGGGAAGGAGAAAAAAAAACACCCTTGAGAGAGGATGGACTCACAATTAGAAATCCAAGCAGGAAACACAACAACATATAAATCAAACCTTAAAGCTGAAATCCATAAGAAAATATCGGCAACTACAAACACCCAACACTGCTTTGCTGTTTTACAGAGCAATGAAACACCCCAAAATTATGAGGGCTGTGTGTGGGCAGTCTGGGCACCAATCAGACCTTTGATTTGCTGGCATCTTACACTTTGATTGGCCAGGTGATTTTTACCTTCGTTATATCTTGTTCTGAGCCCTCAGTGAGCATAGTGAGCAAAGCCATATTAGCCAAAACAATAATGATACAGGAAAATGGTTAGGTAGATGAGAAAGTAATTGTTGGAGAATACTTAGCAGGCCAGGCATGGACCTTAATTGTGATTACTCTGAGAAACAGCCTCTTAAAGTTGTGTTGAGGCATTTGTGCCGTTTTAGTTCCATTTTCTAATTTTCTCTTGTAAAGTGCAGCTTTAAACCACATGGAACACCACAAATACAAACATATACATTATTTATGGTTTTATACTATATCTACTATAACTTAATATCAAAAATGTAAATCATACTTTATTTGGCACCAATATTAAACAGGTCTACAATTGTTACCTTTGCTGTGCAGTTGATGTACGGATCTCCAGCTGGCTTAAGACCAATGATCTGAGGGTTAAGAATAACACAACATCAGCCTGATTCACCCTCAGTCAGTCAATAAGTCGATATGAATACCATGTTGACATGTTTACTCTTGAAGACAATAGTTTGGTAGTGCATAATTCATTTAGAATTACATGCTTTGCATGCACACAAATACAGTAAAAAAAATGTAATATTGTGAAATATTATTACAATTAACTATTTTCTATTATATGTTAAAATGTAATGTATTCCTGTGGTGGCAAAGTTGAATTTTCAGCAGCTATTACTCCGGAAAACAGTTTTGCTTTCTAATATATTTTGTGTTAATTATGATACAAATGTTCAAGTTTCTTTAATACACATAAAATTCAAAATAACATTTATTTAAAAATAAAACACATTTGTAACATTAGAAATGTCTCTATTGTCACTTCTGATCATTTTAATGCATCATTTATTACTAAATAAATGTATTTTAAAAAATTCATACTGACCCCAAACTTTTGAACAACAGTGTAGGTATTTACCCTATTCATCTTGACAATAACACACGGCTGTCCTTTAGTATAGCCAAAAGTGTTGTCCTCCATCCCGGAGCAACCCTGGAGTAAACTCCTCCTGAACTGGCACACCTTCTTCTGAGGTTCCTCGTCCTGCTCAGAGTACTGACCCGCCATACACAAATCATTTTTGGCTTGTTCGGAGTCATTATACTCTGAAAATGGAAAATAGAGACACTATAAATATGCAAGTATTACGCAACCAGATGAGATTTTTTTCTCTTAAAAAGGGGGGGGGGGGGGGGTGTAGAGCACTTACGATGCAGAAACGATTCTAGATGCTGGACATACTGGCCATATTCAAGAGGTTCTGATCTGTTAAAAACTATATTCAAAGAGTTTGGCCTGATAACCAACCCTGCAAAAAAGAAAATATGTTTTTTTTTTATAACTCGTAGCTGAGAAATATGTAAAACAGAAAATAGCCATTTTAATTTACAATCTTCAATTCATAATTACTGTCAATGTTTGCCAAACTGAGAAACTCACCTGGGAACGCAACCCGATCTCGATACTTTGGTGTCTCATCATTCAGCGTCTGAAGCATCACCCACATAGTGAAGACAAACATAGCAGCCAAGAAGCCATAGAAGACCAAGTAAAAGAGGAGGATGAGACCTGAAACACAGTACCTTTGAAAAGCATTTGTTGCTAGGCAGAACTGAAATAATTAGGCCCTGCTAAAAACCAAAGTACAACATTTTGCTGGGATCTCTTATAGAGCTCGTTTTAATCTGACAGTGTTGCATTACTATCTTATCCAGTTTCAGTCTGATTGGTCAATCACAGATTTTTTTTATTCAATCAAAACTATATTGTGCAGCCTTTTAGGGATTCACTGGTTGTAAAAACAAAAATAACCTGTTATTTATGTGACCTGTATGTGTAAATTTAGCGAAAGTGACGTGACATACGGCCAAGTATGATGACCCATACTCGAAAGTTGTGCTCTGCATTTATCCAAATTGTTCACACACACAGCAGTGAACACACACACACCGTGAACACACACCCGGAGCAGTGGGCAGCAAATGCTGCGGTGCCCAGGGAGCATTTGGGTGTGTTCGAACTTGCAGCCTTTGGATTATGAGTCCGACTCTCTAACCATTAGGCCATGACTTTCCCTTACACGGCATACCTCAAATCACATTCATCTGCGCAGAATAGCTGAGCCGAAGCACAACCAAAACAATATTTTCCCGCACTTTTTTAACCCGGGCAAAAAAAGGTATTGTAAAGCTTTAATTAATTTCAGTGATTTAAAAAAAGTTGTAAAATAAGTGTGGAAATAATGTTGTGTGTAATATTCATTAACTCATTCATTCACCTGTCGTAAAATGATGTTATTTTCCATTCAGCAGTTGATCGTTTCCGAAAATAATCAAATGTGTCATTTGCACAGAAGGTTTAGTGAGGCGCGAGAACGGAAGCCATTCAGATTCTCCACAGGCCAGACGACGTCACAGCGCTCAGTGACGTACCTTTGATGTTACCGACCGCTCTGACGTTGCCATTCAGGTCTTTTTTTTTTTCAAAACGAACAATAAACTGGTTTCTAGAAAATTGGGGTCGTTATTTTGACTGTGTGAAAACTATTCATTCTGCAGGCCTTTAATCATTTTACTAGCCAAGACAGTTCGATGAAATAACTAGGCATAATGGGCCTTAGGTCAATGACAAGAGAAGGATAATGGCACTAGCCTTTCTCTCACGTTAAGCAGTAAGCACATAAGAGTTTATGATAATATTGTTGCTTTTAAGGATAACATTATGGAATCAGCGCATAAACGTTTTCAGTAAATAATGTAAACAAGAGCCTTGCTTTGATAAATAAACAGATGTAGCTACGCATATTGAAAACCACAGCCTGGAATACAAATATTTTCCCCACTGAGCCTGTGTCTAATTATGATTATTATTATTAGCATCTACAGAGGAGCATATTTTTCACGCCACAGTGAATTTTCACGCCACACCGAAAAAAGTCTCACGCGATAGTCTAACGTTACTGAATCTTCGGCACACGCGCAACATGGACGGAGTCATTTCGTTGCATTATAAATCCTTAAAAAGAACACCTTAAAATTATGTCATTAAATGACTGCAGTCGCTTCCATTTTCTGTAATATCCATATATCTATTATCAGGTTTTTCAAATCATTTTACAGGAGATCTGCTAAAACCTGGAGATGTTGAGCATCATATTTATTTATCACTGTAGATTATTCAAAACACACAGAGAGAAGACACGAAATTGCCACTGATGTCATCAATGAGTTGATGACATCAAGATGTCGGAATGCCTGAGATAACGATCGCTTTCCTCGTTTTCATTCTTCATGCATGACCCTAGAGGGGTCTTCGTGCTTTAACGTTAAATGCTTGTGGCTGAACAGTTTCTGCAACAAAATCCGCCGTCATGTAAATGGTTATTTCTGTAAATTCTTGCATGAATGATGTGTGAAGGATGCCGTTCATAGGGTTTGTGTGAACTTACCCCAATTGCTCGCAGTCCGACCGATGAATTCTCCAGTTCTTGGATTGTAGATCGCGTCTTTCCAGCTGTTCTCGGGCTCTTTGCCCTCCACCGGTTTTTCGCTCTTTTTAGACATGCTGGGATGAGGTGATGGGACCTGGTCTGATGAGGCTGAACTCAGTGGGCTGATGCCCTGATGAAGAGAGAAAAGCCTCTGACGTCTCCAAATGCTCGACAGCGCTCCTGATTCCAAACTGGTCCAACAAACCGGACCGACAGCAGCACGTTATGTTGTGGGGGGAGGAAACGAGGGGCAGCGCTTTTGCGCATGCGTAAACTATGCGACCCTGAAATTGTTACAAATTGATTGTGAATTTTAGGCCGGAAAAGCTTGGTGTAGGTCGGCGCAGAGGTTTTCAGTATAGTAATGTGTGTACATGTAAAAAAAAAAAAAAAAAAAAAAGCTACACTAAAAATAGTAACAACAACAATAATAATGATTATTATTTAAATTTCACTTTTTGTAGGTGTTGGGATGATGTCATTTAATGTAAATTACAAAATGTGTTTAGTTTCTTATTTAAAATACCAGACAACATTGGCACCAAATAAATGTTTACATGTTATTTTGAAACATAATATGACACTCATTTTGAGATTCTGTGAAGATGAAATTTAACCATTGACTTCAAGATAGATAACCCTTGATTAATACAGTCTATCCATTTTGAAGTAGAAAGACTGAAATACTGTTTTCTTGTAAAACGTAATCCAGCAATCTTTGTTTTATTTGCTACTTCAAAAATGTAAACACAGGAACAAAGATAAGAACTGCAAAAATGAATGCCATTGCCATCACCATTTTCTTCTGCTTTCTGAGTGCAGCTGAGCTGTAATCAGGCAGTGCTGTTAATTAGAAGCAAGACCTCAGTGAACACAGATGACTTATGTAACACAGAAAGAAGAATTTGTTAAATGAGAGGGTGAAAGGGTTGTGGCAATGTACCCTGCTGGAGCTGTCAAAATGAATGAGTTGAACTCTTGAATTTCTTAAAGAAAGGAGACCCAAATTTGACCAACATACATTTGGTTTTAAAAACCAAGATTTTTTTTCTGATCTCATTACATACTCTAGCCTATAGTTAAAATAAGAGGCAATTCCATCTGAGCAATATCCTCCAAACCACAAACTTAGCCAAAATCACATGGTCAGTTTTGCTGCCAGTGAATATAGGTTAAACATTTTTCATGTATTATTTTAATTAAAATTACGAAGTGTGGTGGGCACCAAAAAAATGCCAGGGCCGATGTCATAAGAAATCAATGAAAAAGACAAATACCAGCAGTATCATTTACAAGACATATTAGGAACGTATTATGAAGGAAAATATTGGAAATATCTTTTAACCCTTGTGCAGAACCCCTGCTTTAAGTTAAAATAAGAGGCCCAAGTATCCTCTAAACAACAAATTAGTAAAGTTTTGCTGCCGGTTAAACATTATTCATGTTATTTAATTAAAATGACACTTAGGTTTGAAAACCACCAGCAGTATCATTACAAGTATATTAGGACAAAAATGTATATTTTAACCCTGTGCATTTAACCCAAGTGCTGTATTTTTCTTCAAAAGTTACACTTAGGTCCTAGTGGACTTTTAAGTGGTCTCATTTAAAAAAATACCTTGAACCTTGATGGCAGATTATTGTTGAAGTAAAAAAAGTGAAAAAAGTGAAAGCCAAAAAAGTTATACAGGTTTAAGTTTATGATAATTATTTATGAACAATATTTTATTTTATGAATATTTAATATATGAAACATGTTGAACTCTAAACCTGCTAGAAAATCAAAGCCATAAATCTAAACAAGGTTTGTTCCAAATTGTCAGGGCTCTGCTCTGGTAGCCTTGTCTGTGTTGTCTTTGTTTAATGTTTCTTTGGTTGTCTTGTGTCTTAACACATTGCTTTGTCTTTGTTTGTGTCTATCATGAGTTCCTGTGATCCCACCTCCTTGTTTCCCTTGGTCACGTCCCCTTCTTTAGCCCTTGTCTTGTCCTCGTTTCCTTAACTAATCTCTCCTGGCCCTCGTGTTACTTTCCTCCCTTTATATTGTGCTGTTTTCCTCTTGTGTTGTGGGTTTGACTTGTGCCATAGAGACAGTTACTAATTTGCTGCTCTATAGTCCAGTCGTGTCCTGTCATTTTGTATTCTTACTGCAGTTTTGCTCTTGATTTTTATATCTTCTGGTTTTGTTACTCTGTAATCTTGCTTGTTTACTTATAATATTTTCTTTATTTGTTTATCAGTCTTGTTTCTAGTCTTCAACTGCTCTGATTTTATTTTTTTGTTAGTTTAAAATTCAGAGATTTCCTTTTAGTTTTTGTTTTGCTCTTTATTTTCTTGTTATTTTTTCCCCTTTTATTACATGTTTCTTGTGTTGCTGAGTAGTGTCTTTGTGTAGTTTTGCGTGCTGTCATGTGTGTTTGTGCTGTGTGTTCCCTCCAGTCCTGCTCTACAGACTGCGACTCCCTTCCTGTTGATTCCTCCAGGCAGTCTGCCAACCAAGCCTGGAGCGGAGAATCTTTCATTAATACTAGCCTGCTTCATGCCCCTTCACTCTGATTGCACTGTTCTCTGTTCTGGCCTTCTCCCCATTCTTCTGCCTGGTTTGGTCACCGACTGGGACGGTTCTCCAGACCGTCTACCTCTGTAGGCATAGTTCTCTCCCGCTGGTTGGAGTGATTTCAAGACTGTGCACCCCCCTGAACTTGTGCTTCAATAAATATTTGTTTCACTCACTCTGCATTTGGGTTCCTTCCTGCTGACCTTGACACAAATTTGATGTTGATATCTCAAAAAAATGAGCTTTCAGTAAGATTTTGTTTGGGTGCAGTACCCAATTTTCCCGATTAGATGCCAGCAAAATTCTCTGCTGGTGCACAGTGGTTAGATTTGTGATGGAATTACAGTAGAGTTTGTTTGTAGCATCTCTCTCAATTTTTTGTACAAGTACGCACACATACACACACAATATTTCACCTGTCATGTTGCATAAGGAGCAAGCTTGTCAAACTCCCTGAAGTTTGCAGATGAACCACAGATCATCGGTCTCATCCAGGACGGAGACAAGTCTTACAGACAAGAGGTTGAGCAGCTCTCTGTTGTCAGTGTTCAGTCACAACAACCTGGATTTCTGAACACACTCAAAAACTGTTTTGATTCAGATGATAGTGGACTTCATAAAACCCCCCCTGCACTCCCCTACTCAATCATAAAGCACTGTGACTGTAGAGGAGTTATTCAGCACATTCCTGGGAACCACCATCTCTCAGGACATGAAGTGGGACATCACATTGACTCCATCGTGAAAAAGGCCCAGCAGAGCTTGTTCTTCCTTTGTCAACTTTATAAAAAAGTTCAACCTGCCACCGCGCATATGACATTCAGTTTTACTCTGCTGTTATTGAGTCGGTTCTGTGCTCTTCTATAACTGTATGTTTGGGTCAGCCAGCAAATCAGAATAAGGAGACTGCAGCGGACTGTAATTGGCAGCAAAAAGGATAGTACAAAACATTGGTGTCCACCTGCCCAGCCTTCACAACTGCATACTACAACTTAAATTCAACTCCAGTAGTATTGAAGAAACGGCAATGCAGGTAACATCATCATACACCTCTCACCCCAGACACAACCTGTTTTTGTACTTGTGTTTTTAAAGGAAATGAGGGTGGATATAAAAATGCACACTGAGCCCAGGCAGACTGCTAGGCAGAATGACAGATGCACCTACTGATCTCTGTCAAAATCTCCTGTTTCAAGTTTGTCCACCATGCTATCTCCAGCCTCACAACTAACACAGGAATTATTACTCGTGTCTGTAATTCTTACAGACAAGAGGTTGTCTGTCTGGCAGTCACAACAACCTGGAGCTGAACACGCTCAAAACTGTTGAGATGATAGTACTTGGAGAAATTAAGAAGCATTACCCCCCCACACAACTCACCATCATGCAAAAATCTGTGGCTGCAGTGGAGTCATTCATAAACCATCTTCGGACCTGTGGACTCACATTGATCCATCAAAAAGGCCCAGCAGAGCTTGTTCTTCCTTTGTCACAAAAAGTTCAACCTGCCACCGCGCATATGACACAGCTATTAGTCGGTTCTGTGCTCCTCTATTGTTGGATTGGGTCAGCAGAAAATCAGATATAAGAAGACTGCAGCGGATGTTAGGAAGCAGAAATGTTTTTCCACCTCAGTTTGTACAACTTCAGAGTGTCATCATATCTCCCCGGACACAACCTGTTTGCATTCTCCCCTAGTACAGATCTCTGTATCTATGGCATAAAAATTTTTTCCTGCCATCTCCAGGATGCGTGTATTCATGCCTAATTCCATATCGAGCTTCTTAAAAAACACAATAAATGTCTTGTGTGTTTGTTCGTGTATGTACACACTTCTTGGTGTTTGCGCACACTTGGCGAATAAAGCTGATTCTGATTCTATTGAGAAACAAATTTGTCAACTTGATGTCTGGTTAGTTTAACTTCTGATAGTTTAATAGTTGTAGAAACAGAAAATGTTTGGCAAAACAGGCCATTTTAATGTATTTTATTTTAAATGTCTTTGAAATGTCCTTTAACCTTCCCTTTCCAATACAGATTTACAAACTGCATTATTATTTTTTAACTATGAGTTTTGTGTTAGCCAGAAAATGTGGTAGTCATTTTAATTATTTACAGGCATTGTCAGGCAGTTGTGTTCTTGTTAAACTATACATTCTGCAAAGATGTAAAATGACTTTGTAAAAAAATATATTTGTAAAAAAAAAAGTATATTTATCATATTCAGTTGTTGCTGTTGTTGTTAAATACACCAATATTTTACCACAATGAAATATGTTGGATTTGTAATTCATATTTTTTTTTTAGCAGCATACAATATCAATATCCTAACTGTCTAAAATGAGATGTTAAGTGTTCATTGTTTTCTAGAGTTTTTATTATAATTTATTTTTGGTATGTGATCTCAACACTAGCATCTCAGACCCTCACGATCTTCTAATCTTCTACAACTGTTCAACTACGAAGGCACTTTCTCTTAAACCATTAACCAAAAATATGCCCTGCTAAGTCACTATTTTTTCCACTTAGTGCTTTCTTTCTAAATGTTGTTAAGCTTGTATTACAGAACTTCTCATGTCTTCCCAGGATGAACCATTTTTTATTTTTCAAATCCTTTTGTATTAAAATGTCTGCAATCTAAATGTAAACATATACCACAATTTAAAAAATAAAATAAAAATAAGAGCAAATGTCCAAAGAGTATATGTGCCATAAAGTTCCACTGTCTTGAACACGACATTATAAACACATGACCGTTGAGATCATGGTATCTCCAGTAGTATTTGGGTCAGAGCAAAGGAAATTTTTAAGATACATTGGTTATTTATTTTTTAAGTGAACAAAGCGTTTTGAGGAAAAGATCCAGAACTTGCATGTCAAGCTTCCGTTTTTTTTCATGATGTACATCATGTTTTTTCTACATTGTTTAAGGGTGTTTTAATCTGAAAGATTTTAAATCCTCTGCTCTTCCTTTTCTTATTGTTAACTATCATAAATTCCTGGCATGTGTTTGTCTTTTGCCATATATGGTTATGTTACAGTCCCTCATACTCCTCTCTCTATTTTCTGTAATGTGTAACTAAAGAAAGTAAAAATGTCTTCTTTAAAAAAAAAGAAGCATAATGATAATAATAATGCACAGATTAATTATTACCAGTGTCAGAAAATATATGGTTGCCTTCCAGCTAATTTTGCACCCAAGAGTGTTTGTTTTCAAACAGTGTGGTTTATTTCCTGCTGGTAATGTGTGTGATTTCACATTCATTTTCATTACGACGAAGCTTTTGCTTTAGTCTCCAAGAGAATACCAGTGTCTGCTCTCTTCTCCTTTCGGTTTTTGTTTCCAATAGCCTACCTGATCCTGCTCTTGTCATGTTTTTTTCCAGCACAGCCCAAAAAAGGCGTTCTTTCATGGTCCATTATGCGTTTTAGGGAAAGTGCACCCCAAAATCAAATAATAACAAAACAAATAGGCCTATTAAAGGGCTTTCCGCAAATTATGATTTGTTTATGAATTATAATTTTTGGGTGACCTGTACCTTTAAATAAACACATACCAAGTAGGCTAAACAAACAATAAACCCCATGGAAATGAAGTATGGGGAACTACAGGCCTATGTAATCTTATTTTGACATTATTCACAAAATGACAGTTTAGAACATTAAAATCCCAGCATCTCAGTCACATTTGTAAATACAGTACAAAATAAATAATAACAGACTCACGTTAGTTATCTGGTTTCCAAATACTTTTTCTGCTTCAAATGTTGTTTTGATAGTCTTGAGGATAGAGGAGAGAGACTGAAAAGTCTCCCAGTGCAGTTTCTATTCAGTATGTTTCGTTTTTATAGCTGTTGAATGTCAACGTCAGGTCAGTGTTTATATGTTGAAGAGTCTTAACCGTGGTGGTGTGACAGACTCCCACCTCCTCAGTTTCTCCTGGTACCAGCCAATAGTGCTCTCACTCCAGATGTCATGTAACTTAATGTTAAAACTCTCTCACTGTCTACTACAAGTTTAAGCTAAACCTGCACACTGCGCTCGACGGTATTGCACTAGCTCTGGATGTTGCATACTTTAGTCGTCTTTTAAAGAAAAACTGTGCAGTGTGAATTAGAATGCTAGAAATAGAAACCGAAAGATTCAAAACAAACTTGTCATCGCCGCTCGCGCTTCATATCACGCAGAAATGCTTTTCTTTGTAACCGTCGCTTTTCTTGTAACGTTAGATTTATGCTGGGCTCTTCCAACGGGTAAGTATTTTATCCTGTTATAGCAAGCATCTTCTCCATTCCTAAACCAGGAATTGCTCTTCTATTGCTCATGTTTTCCTCATGATCTGTTGTTTAATTCTGGTCAAGCGATAAATCCCTCGTCTGTGTGTTGTCGTTGTTGTTTTTAGACATTATTATTAAGTTCGAGCGCAGTGTTTTGCTAAACGGGACAGTCGTGGAGAGGATCCTTGTCAGTGAAGCAAATTTAAAGGGACAGTTCGACAATCAACCTGTTGTCAGACCCATTCAAGATGAAATCCTGAAGATGATGGTGGAGAATGATCATGAATCAGCAAGTAACGTTACACAATCTTAATGGAACAATTTCTGACCTTTAGCATTAGAGAAGGAACAGTAATATTTTTAACGATACTGATTTTTTTATGTGCTAAACCAATATTTAGGATCTATTTTTAATAGTTATATTTTTAGAATATATCTGTATATAAAATGTATTTTTCTTCTTGTTTTGGGTTACTGTAAAGTTTAAAATGCATAAGTGAGTAAATTATATTGAATGACTGTTACTTTAAATGTAAAACATATGCAATGTTTGAGCTTGAACATGCATTTGTGTAAACAATACGTTAAATGTACTCTACTTTTGTTGAGCATATTATGATGTTGTTGAATGCTGTTCGTTAGAGATCCACCAAGTGGTGCCATGTATTGGATTAAGTAAAAATATCAGAATTATGTTAATAAATATTGCTCTGTCACGTATTGCCATGCAACCACTCTGTGACAATAAATCCATCTTTATTTTTCAGGTTATGGTACATATATACGTTTGAGGGAATGTAAGCTGCGAGGATATCAGGTCCTGCAGCTGTCCGACCGGTTTCAGCTCAATGGCAAAGATTACCTGACGTTAGATTCGGACAGTGATTCATGGACAGTGTTGATGCCAGAGGCACAGGATCTAAAGCAGTCGTGGACACTTAAGGCCGAGCAAGCGAGTCTAGAGAAAATTCACCTGAAGGAAGAATGTGAGGAATTCATGAAAGAGATGGATGACACCCAAAATCAAGAAGGTAAACACTTATGATGATAATGTTAGAGTAATTGATGCAACTCAAAGATAATCCCTCCTATTCAAAAATGTTGTTTGACTAAAAAAAAAAACAGTTGTTGCCATACAAAAAGCACTCCATTTTTATTTTTATTTTACACTACACTTTTGGGAGTTTCAAACTGTGAACATTTTATGATGAATACTATACTATAATATAATACATGACTACAAGATTCTTGTATCTGAATCTGGAGTTTATATTATCTGTTTTTCAGGGCTTGGTGTGTTAAGAGTGATGGCTCCAGTTCTCGCCACTGTTCTCTTCATATCGTTTGTCTTTATGAGCCTCCTTATCTTCAAGCGAAACGGTGAGCATACGACTGGAATCATGTGCTGTCACATGTGTACTTGCGAAAACACAAACCACTACCAATGATTGTTTTAAATGGATAAAAAATGAAATGATCACAATGAGCGTTAAAAATATGTTTTGTTTGGTGTCAGTCACAAGGTCTCATTCTCCTTTCTTTGTCTTTGCTCTTTCTCTTTTGCTCGATACAGGTCATCAGCCAGGAGGTGAGATGTTTTACATTGTTTACCAAATGCCTTAATTGCTGCAATATAAAGGCTGACAGAGGATTATATATTGACATTGATACAGCTGTCCCTGTCGACCGTATGGCACTCGGTGATCTAAGGTTCCCAGACTCAGATGATCTGTAGTCCATGTTCTATTATCCTAGTTAATAAGAAGTGAATTTCACTAAAATGGATTTAATAGTACAACTTGTTTAGAAAAGGGTGATAAGGGTGTATATTAACCTTATATTTAACTACTTTGGCCACATTTTACATTACAATGGTCCAGTGTAATTAAAAACATTGTGAAAATATTTTGCTTTATGTGGTAAAGTCAAAACATTTTCTAAACTCATACTTTTTTCTAAAAGTTATGTACATACAGGAACAGGAACAGTTCACACAAAAATGTACATCCAATCTGGCCATCCAAGATAGATGATTTTGTTTCTTTATCAGAACAGATTTGGAGAAATTCAGCATTACAGCACATGCTCACCAGTGGATCCTCTGCAGTGGATGGGTGCCGTCAGAATGTGATGAAAACATCACAATAATCCACAAGTAATCCACATGACTCCAGTCCATCAATTAACATCTTGTAAAGTGAAAAGCTGCTTGTTTGTAAGAAACAAATCCATCATTAAGGTGTAAAATACAAGTCCATAATTACTCCAATGAAAACATCCATTCCCTGTTGTCCTCTTACATCAAAATCCATCAACAAATTTGTTTAGAATGGTTTTGGACTATGTTCACTTGTAAATGCTGCTTGATCCGTGCATATTTTCTGGTTCAGACAAGATTATATTTTTTACTACAGAAAGCTATGTCATGAATAGAGGACTCGTATTTTGGCCTGAAGCAACAGTTTGAAGTTAATATAGTCTTGATGGATTTGTTTACTTGAAATACTTCAGCTTTTCCATATCACAAACTGTTAATTGATGCACTCAAATCTTGTGGTGGATGTTGTGAATGTTTTTATCAGCAGTTTGAACTCTAGTACAGCACCCATTCACAGCAGAGGATCCGGTGGTGAGCAAGTGATGTAATGCTAAATTTCTCCCAATCTGTTTTAATGAAGAAACAAACTCATGTGCACTACTGAAAGTCAGTAAACTTAAAGCAAAGTTTCACTTTTGGGTGAGCTATTCTTTTAAAAGTTTTAACCGCAGTGGACTGGCCCAGAATGTGTACAATTAGTCATACAGTCATACCAGACAGGTGTATCCACATGCTTTTATGCTGTTGATTATCAGGTGTGTTATTTATGGCTTTCCTCTAGGTGTTTTAGGCTCAATTATCCACTATCCAGCCCATCATCTTGAAGTACCATTGGACGAACAGAGTCAAAAGGACATCTCTCAAGTTCCAGTGCTGAAGGGTCCCTATAGCAATCACTAACCTGCCCGACCACATTATTGTGAAGAGTCAACTCTTTGTCGTGATTTCAGAAGTCTTACACTGATTTGTAAATTCAGTAATGAAATAGTTCCAATGTATATCAGTATATATCAAACTAGTTTTTTGCTTGAAATGATCTTGAAAGCTTATTTTTTTTATTTGTTAGTATTATTGAATGCATAATATACCGTTGCAGAATGTTAAAAACAATCTCTGTGCCTCCAAAAAGCAGTTGAGCTTTTTTTTTACTGTAGTTGTGGCCTTTTTATGCTACCAACTGATATTCTACTATTTTTATAGCACAATCTTATTCATTAATCTTATTATTTTCCTTCACTAAAACAGCTGATAACATGTTTGGAAGCATCTGTATAGCCTACCAAAAGATTGTCTTGTATCCAATACTAGCATATTGTTTTTGGTGAATTCATGCAAAAATACCAAAACCAGCAAATAACCAAATACAACTTTTTCTTTACATCATAATAGGTCTACTCTTTCATTATTCATTGCACTTTTTATTTAATATAATATAGTTTACATAAGTGTTATATATTAAAATGTGAATTATATAATAACATTAAATAAACTTTGTTCCTATTCAGAGATAAACCAATTAATGTATTCATTATAATAATAATTATTTATTATTATTATTATTATTATATTATTGTATTATGTTGTTAATTATATTTATAATAGTTATAATTAATTGGCATGATTGTTATTTATAGTAGTAAAGTTAATGCATATAAATAAATCTATTATGCAAAAACTATTTTGCGCATTGCACAGATTAACATTTATGAATTTGGTTTGTCTGCCTTTCATCTTTTGACAGCGAGTCTGTGATTCACAGCAGACAGCCCTAACTAGGCCAACTTAATATTTAAGTACGGTTTATGGATTCAATATAATAGAACAACATAAACTAGCCTACTAAAAGACCTACAAAAGGACGAAAGATGTCATGTAGCATGATTTACAAGAGTCTTAATTACAAGGGTCTTGGATGTTTCTATTTGTTCATATATAAATGGTCCAGTAAGCACAATAGAGGATAAGTTACATTTACAGACTGTACTGGTGAACTACTCTTAACCTTGGCCAAGATTGTTGTCGTGTCAAATTGCCTCTTTTTTCTCACATTACATCACATCCTTAGTGGTAGGTTTTGTTTCTGCCGGAAGAGTGTGCTGGTCGTAAACTTCTGGGATATTTTCTTATAGTTATAAAAAAGATACATGATTTGAAAACATGTGTGCATTTTCACTTACATAACTTGCTAGTTCCATAACGTTTATCTAATTTAATGTTATGTTTTTAATGTTTTATAAGCATCGGAATGATATTACAAGATGTTACATCACGCGAGTTTCCACACGGACATTTTTATTGGCTGGACAGTAACAGCTCATACTGAAACAAAACCGACTAGCATCACCAGCCTATGAAATTCTGCTCACATTGGCTTCTGATTAAGTTTTCTCTTCATTGTTGTTATTTGAAGACTAACACGAGAAGATGGGAGTTCCTAAATTTTATCGATGGATATCGGAGCGGTATCCGTGTCTGAGTGAAGTTGTCAAAGAGCATCAGGTGAGCTAGTTTGGCTAAATATAACAGGCCGCATAGAGATCATTTACAGCTCTGTGATCAGAAGCGCAAACCTAACAGATAACTTTACCGAAACCTTAGTTTTACTGTCCCTCCTCCATGAATATGTTCTGCACAGAGGGGGGATTTTATCTTTACGGTTTATCGACATTATTACAATAATGTACATTATAATAACAGTCTCAAAATCAAACGAGCTGTCTACCAAGATAGCCCTTTACGCATCGTAGGCGATTTTGAATCGTAAATATGCAGCCAACTATAACAAGAAGCACGAGCTCAAACAGTAACGTCAACGTAAGCAGGTGATTCAAGTTCCCAGTCAGCAACATCTCTGACCATTATTCGGAACGCCCGTAATAAAGCACAAATTTGCACCCTAGCTTGGCAGCCCACTAGGTTTAGAGAGAGTGTTTTTTTAGTTGCCGGACTGTTCTACGTTAAAGTCACAATATCTACACTTGTTTTTTTATTGAAAGGTGAAGAACCACCATCATGCCTTCCTTGATAGACTCCTATGAGTGTGAAATATTTTTCACTGAACTGTTTTAAATATAAATAGACAACGTTTTTTAATAAGAGATACGTTTATCTGATGTATTTGTCAGTTGACTGTATTTTAGAATTATGATTTGTATCAGTCATAAATGTTGTATTTAGCTTTTGTGTGTGTGTGTGTGTGTGTGTGTGTGTGTGTGTGTGTGTGTGTGTGTGTGTGTGTGTGTGTGTGTGTGTGTGTGTGTGTGTGTGTGTGTGTGTGTGTGTGTGTAACTAGTCCTGTTATTCACGTTGTTCTCATCATGAAGGTGCTTTGCTGCTGACATGGCGTTAAACATAAACTAATTAAATTCAATTATTTGTATATTTTTATTTTATGTTTTAGTTATTTTGTTATGTGCTTTAGTCATTTTTTTATTATTATATATATATATATATTATTTTTATTTCAGTTTTAGTCTTGGTAATTTTAGAACTTCAACATAAATGTATTTATTTCACTTAGTTGCAAAAGCTTTTAGGTTTTTCATCTAATCATATAATATTTCATAACGCTTTTTCATATAGTATTTAATATAATACTTGCATTGAGTAGGGAGTACTTGTTGTTCATTGTTATTTTAAAGTTGCTTATTTGTATTATTGTCCACAGTTTTTATTTGTCTGTTTTTTTAACACAACACTAACCCAGCGATTAATTAGTCATTAGTCATATTTTGTCACGTTTACTCCAGCCAACTTGTGTTCTCTCTCTCATCCCAGATCCCAGAGTTTGACAACCTATATTTAGACATGAATGGGATCATCCACCAGTGTTCCCACCCCAATGATGAGGACGTACACTTCCGTATTTCTGAAGAGAAGATATTCGCTGATATTTTTCACTACCTGGAGGTGCTCTTTCGCATTATTAAGCCCAGGAAAGTGTTCTTCATGGCTGTGGATGGTGTTGCACCCAGGGCCAAGATGAACCAGCAGCGTGGAAGGAGATTCAGGTATAGCAGAAGACCTCAACATAGAATTTACACTCAAATATTAAAGGCTTAAGGACTTTTATTTGATGCTTTATGGCAGGTCATTTATTAAAAAGTTGTTTCTTGTCTTTTACTATGACTGTTCTTTTTGCACTGCTTTTTTATAGATTGATATAAGTGTACAAATAACTGTTAGGGCAGATAAACACAACACATACATTGCCGTTTACAAATCATACCAACCCCAAAACAATGTATCAAGAAAATAAATTTTTAAACTCTAAAATAACTTTTTTCTGTTGTTTTGTGTTTTAAAGGTCAGCAAAAGAAGCTGAGGATAAAATCAAGAAGGCCTTGGAGAAGGGTGAAGTTTTGCCCACAGAGGCCAGATTTGACTCTAACTGCATCACCCCTGGTTTGTGTGCTCCTTTATTGCTCTTATTCTGTTGTATACCATTATTTGTTATTCATAATACATATGCACTTTAATTATAAAATTAAGAAGCTGGTTAAGGTCTAAATTTTCATTGGGTTTTAAATCATAGATATAGGATGGTTGTTACTGGCTGTCTGGTGTTTTTATGGGACTTTTTTCTGCTAAATTCTGATGTATAATGTTTTGAGTAATCTGTCTCTCTTGCTTGACCTCTGTAGGAACGGATTTCATGGCCAGGCTACAGGAACAGCTTAAATATTTTGTTCACAGTAAACTGTCCACAGACAAAGCATGGCAGGGAGTGAATGTGTATTTGTCTGGTCATGAGGTGAGCAACGTGACTTTGTGTGGTGTGCGTTTCTGTGAAGTTCTTCTAATTCCCGTTATTTCTCAGACCCCTGGTGAAGGAGAGCACAAGATCATGGAGTTCATCCGTTCTGAGACCACCAAACCTGATCATAACTCAAACACAAGACACTGCCTTTATGGTCTGGATGCCGACCTGGTGAGCACAGTTGTGTAAAACAGAAACATTTTGGTCACAGTCCAGTTATTTTTGTATTTATTTTAAGCATGCTTTCTCCTCCTTTCTCTCTTTGTTGTAGATGATGCTTGGCTTGACCAGCCATGAACCTCATTTTTCTCTCCTCAGAGAGGAGGTTCGTTTTGGAGGCAAAAAGTCACAAAAGAGGTAAGTGTGGCATTATTTTCATTGCGCCAAGTTAAAAGTTTGTGTTCCTTTTATAATGTATTTTTCTGGTCTGTAGGATAACAGCTCCTGAGGAGACGACCTTTCACCTGCTTCATCTCTCTCTCATGAGGGAATACATTGATTATGAGTTTTCAGAGCTCAGGGTGAGAATATATGTCTCTCTCATATGGCGTGATAAGCACAGATCTTGACAGTTATTGTAAACAATATACTGACCTGTAGTCTGGTCATAAATTCATCTTTTCCATCAGAATAAGATCTCGTTTGAGTACGACCTGGAGCGGATCATAGACGACTGGGTTCTGATGGGTTTTCTGGTGGGGAATGACTTCATCCCTCATCTTCCTCACCTGCACATCAATCACGATGCACTGCCTCTGCTCTATCGAACTTACATCAGCGTGCTGCCCAGTCTGGGCGGTGAGTCAGCCCACCCGCAAATCACAGCGCATGTGACTGTTATTACAGTATAATACTGATAAAGTCCTGATTACTGTTGTGTCCATCAGGCTACCTGAATGAAAACGGTCATCTCAACCTTGCCAACTTTGAGAAGTACCTTGAGAAGTTGTCAGATGTGAGTGTTTGGAATTTATTTTATTGTATTTTATTTAAATAAATTATTTATTTATTTTATTCAGCAAAGATAGATTAATTTGAGCAAATATGACAGTAAAGACATTTATAATGTAACAAAAGAAATAAAGGGTTCAATTTGTTCAAATATGTTGAATAAAAAATGATGATTTACACAAAATCATTTTAACATTGATAATATGAAATGATTCTTTAGCAGCAAATCAGCATATTAGAATGATTTCTGAAAGATCATGTGACACTGAAGACTGGAGTAGTGGCTGCTGAAAATTCAGTTTTGTCGTGGAAAAAAAATGACATTTTAAAATACATTAAAAAGAAAACAGCTGAAATGAAGTTAGTATTGTATTAATACTGTATTAAGTTACAATGTTTAAAAAATGGCATCAGAAGAATATGTGTGCTAAGCAAAAGTAAAAATGCCAGACAAGTTTCCAACAAAAGTCACACTGAAAAATCCTTCCAGAACTTCAGATTGTTTATTATAGAATAATGCCCATCAAAATAATTCATTATGCACAACAGATTAAATTTCAAATGCAATATTTATTTTAGACTTTCACTCTCTATAGGCTGTATTTTTAGATATATTCTGGTTTCTCGCTAAATTATTAAAACACTGTTACGTCATTCCTGACACGGGATGGATCCTCAGCCACCTCTGATATGCCAAATACAGACAACACCTTGAACATTATGAAAACTATGATTCCCAATTCATTATATACTGCAAGAGGAGGTAAATCCACCCCATTCAGCTATAAGTTCATGCTAACACTCTCTTCTCTGTTTTCAGTTTGACCGGGAACACTTCAGCGAGGTGTTTGTAGACCTGAAGTGGTTTGAGAGTAAGGTGGGGAACAAATACCTGAACGAAGCAGCTGGGCTGGCAGCCGAGGAGGCTGGTGCCAAACACACGAAGAAGAGTAAGGTGAATATTAGCAGTATGCAGCCAGACGGATGATTATACTGAGCCACATGTGTGTTCCTGTGGCTCAGTGGTTAGAGCATTGCATTAGCAGTTCAAAAGGTTGTGGGTTCAATTCCCAGGGAACACACATACTGATAAAAAATGTATAACCTGAATTTAGTAAGTCGCTTTGGATAAAAGCGTCTGCTAAATGCATAAATGTAATTGTTATACCAAAGCACATATGATTGTATCCTATTTGCATTTAAAATCATCACAAACAATGAGCAGCCTATCCTTGTTTGGGGTGTTCGAAGTAACCATGTGCTGCTGCCATTGTCTCATGCGAGTCAGGTTCAGTTTTAGTTACCGGGTTCCTGTTTTCTAAATGAATGTGCCACTGTTCCTGCTTTCACCTCTTTTGTCTCTTCATGAATCAGGTTTTAATGAATGAGCAATAGCAATGCTGGCTGCGTTGTGTAGTTCTCTAGCTGGTCTATAATAAATATTTAAAATAAATAATTTTCAAAATATTTATTTATAATTTTTAAATAGAAAATTATAAGAACTAGTGATACACAACATTTATGGCAACTGGATTTTTTTTTGCCATAATCATTGACTGAAACAGTGTTGTTTATATGGATAGCTAACCCAAAAATGTAAATTAATTTGCTCACCCTCATTACATTCCAAACCTGTATAAATAATTTTTTTCTGCTGAGCACAAAAGAAGATATTTTAAAGAATGTTGGTAACCAAGTAGTTGATGGTTAGCCATTGACTTCCATTGATTTGCAAGTCAATGGCTACCGTCCACTGTTTGTTACCACATTCTTTAAAATATCTTCTTTTGTGCTTAACAGAAGACACAAACTCATACAGGTTTGAAACAACATCAGGGTGAGTAAATAATGACAGAATTTTAATTTTAGGGTGAGCTACCCCTTTAATTAGAGCTTCTCCGATGATGCATTTGGGCTCAGTGCTAAAGAACTTTGCTATGACCTGGGTGAACACGACACCCTTAACAGCATAAAGAGTTAAATTAACCAATTACCTAAATTTAAAGTTTCTAAAAACAGTATACAAAAAGCACAATAAATGCAGTTCATACATTATTGAATATTTACAAAGATAAATAAGAGTCATTTTTTTTAAGTGATCCTTCTATTTTTTCAGTCTTCGGATGACTCTCTGTGCCTCGCCACTCTTGATGGAGTTAGGGACTCTCGCAGCACTCCAGGAAGAGGTACATAAAGTCCATTACTATTGATCATTGTTCTAGATATTGGCTATGTACTTTCTATAATAACTGGATACCAACCCTGAACCTAACCTAACCTTATTAAATCCAAGTAAAAAGTGAGTGCACATACTGTAAAACGAAGTGGAACCAGACAATAACACACGTTTAAAGCATTCAGCTTCTTAATATTTTCCACAATGCACTAGAAGGCACAGAGGAGGACGGTGAGGATGATGATATGTTTGAAACGGAGTTTCGACAGTACAAGCGCACCTACTACATGACCAAGATGGACGTTGAAGTCGTCTCAGAGTAAGTCTCCATTCATTTTAATTTGGGAAAGTATGGATGTTTTCTCTGCATCCGAAAGTGAATAGTTCTGTGAAGACTGATTTTCTCTGTTTCATCTCGCAGTGAGTTTTTGGCTAATCAGGCTAAATGTTACGTGGAGGGGATCCAGTGGATCTTACATTACTACTACCATGGAGTTCAGTCTTGGAGCTGGTAAGCTGAGAGACAGAGTGGGGAAAATTTAGTGAATTATGCTTAAAAATACAGCTGCGTGATTTGGGAACTAGTTTTATTCCGTTTAATAATTTGTATTATTTAATCAAATATGAATGTGTCTTGTTTTTATATTTCACTGTGAAATATTTTTTTTAGGAACAATATAATTTTGTTTTATTTATCGCAACAGTAAAATTACAATGCTAATTTCTAATGTTTGTTATGACAGAAAACCGCCCTTAAAGCTGCTTCTTTTGTTGACAAGCGCTTATTATTACAAGTATGGGAAGATGATTGGCCTATTTTGCGTTCCTAAAACCACATTAATATTAATAAATGCTTTATTACGATTAATCATGCAGTCCTACTTAAAAAGTATCAGGAACAAGAAAGTAATTTGGATTGGTTTTGATGTAATGTTGGTTTCAAAGGATCTTGCTCTCCTCTCAAATCACTACAGGTATTATCCGTATCACTATGCCCCCTTCCTTTCTGATGTGAGGAACGTGTCTAGTCTCACCTTGACATTTGATCTGGGCAAACCCTTCATGCCGTTCGAGCAGCTCTTGGGCGTCCTGCCCTCAGCCAGCAAAGAACTTCTTCCACAGTGTTACCAGGTGCCACACACACTTCCTGTCCCTGTCATGTCAGTGTTTGTTAGAAGCTCTCCCTCATTTACTGACTTCTTCACAGCATCTGATGACGTCACCGGGCTCACCCATTGTTGAGTATTACCCACAAGACTTCAAAACGGACCTGAACGGCAAACAGCAGGAGTGGGAAGCCGTGGTGCTCATCCCGTTTATCGACGAGGTGCTTTGAACATCTGCATTACTGTGTTTTTTAACAGCTGTGATGGAAGTGCAGTTTCATGATATGATATGTGTTTGCATTCAGAAATGCTTGTTAGCTGCCATGGAGACCTACTCTCATAAACTGGCTCCATCAGAGAAGGCCAGGAACAGACATACCGAGTGTGCCGTCTACTGCTTCGATAAAGAACTGGACTATGTCTACAACTCCCCCCTCCTCCAGCTCTTCCCCAACATCGTCCACTGCCATGTCAGGTATGTCCTGTCTGTTGTTGAATCTGCATGTCACGGTATATTTCACCCACTCACTGGTTAACATGGTATCAATCCTGATTATGATGATAATAAATCACACGCTCATTTTAATATAGTGTTATACTTTTCTATTTACATTAACACTTTTTACTTTATAGTTACAGATAATTTTAATTATTATAGTTTCTATTTATTATTTGTTTCATTGTTGTACCTTCATTTTAATATGGTGTCACATTTCTGTATTTACATTTACACTTGGCACTTTTATAATTAAGATAAATTCTAATTAATATGACTAATTATTTATTCTTATTATTATTAATAATAATATATTGCCTTCAATTTAATATGGTGTCACATTTCTGTATTTACCTTTACTCCTGGAAGTTTATAATAAACAGAAATTCAATAAATATTACTAATTATTTATATGTTTCTTCTCCTTATTATTATTTAATATTAATAGTATATTTATCTTTACACTTGGTACTTTATAATTAACAGAAATTTGAATTAATATTACTTTCATTATATTATTCTTATTGTTTAATATTAATTTTAATTTATAATTGGTATTTATAATTAACACAATTTGAATAATATTACACAATTTACACTTGGTGTTTCACTTTTACATTTTGAATATTTTGATATGGTGTCACATTTCTGTATTTACTTTTACACTTGTCACTTTATAATTACAAGATAAATGAATTATTTAATATTATATATATTAATATTATTTAACATTAATTGATCATATTAATGAATACAAATGTTGATATAGTGTCACAGTTTTATATTTCCTCTTTTTCACTTTAGACTTTACAAACTCTTAATCGTTATTTATTTATAGTTTTGTTGATATTTATAATGCGTAATAGTTTCATTTTAATATGTTGTCACTTGTGTTTGCATTTATTCTTTACACGTCACATCAATACACTCTGAACAGTGTCAGCGCTTGGTTATTTATTTTGTGTTTAGGCAAACGCCGATCCCGATGGGTGCCTGGCGTGTTTCACTGGATCATGTAGCGCATAGGATTGACAGAGGAGCTCTTTATTTCTGCGGCTTCCCCACCTTACAGCACATCCGTCATAAAGTAAACAATCCTCAACCTGCCTGTCTGCAGATTATCACTTATTATCCTGTTAACGGGGATCAGTATCTGATCAGCACAGGATTAATGCTGATTTTCCTGCTGTATGTCTCACACAGTTTTATAAGAAGAAAAGTGGAGTGGTGGTGTTTCAACAAAGCAGCAGAGGGGAGAACATGATACTGGAGATTTTAGCCAGCCATGAGATGGAACAGGTAGGCAGTTTGTCCCCTCGTAATAAATGCCGCTTGAATTCCAGACTTGATTTTGTTACATCTCAATGACTTTTTAGGACGATCTCTGACACTAAATTACATTTTGACAAGGTTTCTGCAGGTCTTAAGTCCTAAATTGCTCTCCCAAAAATTAAGGCCTTAAAAGGGAGCTTATTAATTCATAAAATCATGGCGTTAAATGTTGCATGTTGAGAAAAAAATCCTGTGTTTTTGTTTAGTTTTCTAATGCCAATGATTAAACATCCTTAAATCAAGATACATTTGTTTGATATGCAAATTAAACATATGAAGTCTTGTTTTCTGAGAAACTGAACAAAATTAAGTTTGTTTATGCTTAAAACAAAAATGTGTCAATGAGGGTAGGAAAACATATTTTCCCTTTCAATTAAGCAGATTTGTATGGTCCCATTGTCAGATATTGACATGTACCTTGATCTTAGAAATATTTAGACATTTGCACTGGAAAGCCAGTTTGGTTTTGTGCAGTTTGATCAGAAAGTAAAGTTATTTTCTATATTCTATTGGTTGGGTTCAGTGACGATATTTTACATATTGTGGTCTATTCAATTTATTCTTTTTTTTAAACTTGGGCTTAAAAGGTCTCTTTTAAATGTGGTTTTATGCTAATGTGGTAATACATGTTTCTGCATTGCAGGGGGAAGATGTTGCAGCGCTGGTTCTTGGAAAGCCTTTGTTTGTGAACTGGCCCCATTTAATGGAAGCTCGAGTTGTAGCTGTTTCAGATGGAGAAACACAGTAAGTTTGCTTGTTGTATTGATATTTCTAAATGATTTGCTGTCATATAAAGTCATGTAGTTCACTTAAACTCTCTCGTTTAGTCTGTTAATAGTGTCTCTCTCCTACTCTGCAGGTTTTCTTTAGATGAACCATCAGGATCACAGGTGTTGTATCTGGATAGCACTCCACCGCCTGCTAAAGTCACCCACATGACTGATAAAGAGCAGAAGGAGTGGGTCAAAGAAGTGCAAGGCCTCTCAGAGCAGTATGCTGCCCTTTTTATTCATGCTATTGGCACTTGTCAAATCGTGAGCTGGAATGTTTTTATCTGGCTGATATGTGACTAGCATGAGTGAGGTTTTATTCAGTGTCAGTATTTTTTTTTTCATTATGGTTTATTGATGGTCGCTGTGCTTTTTGTTCAGCTGCAAATTATACCATGCTTCATGCCTATAGACCCTTTTTCTGTTAGTAAACATTGTGACGTTTTTCTGTGGGCGGAGCTTAGCTGGAGGCAGAAAGAGTCCCCTGACCGCTTCACTAACGCTATTTCTAAAGTTTGTTAGCTTGTTTTTTTAGAATTACTGGAGAAATTCCGATTTAACCTGCGTATGTAAGGTCACTCACTGTCCGGGACCGCGACTGTTATTTGAAAAGGTTAACTTTAACGGATGAAATCCGATTGGCCGACCCGCACACACTTTCACTCAAAGAATAGACGATCTGACAGGATTACGTTAACGTTACCTCCGGTTGAGGGACTCACATCTAACGTGTCTATCTAGTCATGAAGATATGTATATATATTTAATGTCAGACTCAGCAGGTAATTATTTTTACAGCTACATTATTATTCCAGCCACAATTAATCACAACAAGGTATATACAATTACAGATGATTAAGCATTTACATCGTCAGTTTGTTGTTTTACACACATGCACACAGACATTATTTCATACACAGCATAGTCGTGAAATGCAAGAAATCTTCAGACTCGCCCATAACAACAAAAAAACAATACTTTATTGAATCTTTTCTGATAAGAATTGAGCTGCAAACGTGATCATGTTTGACGATGGTTTCTGTCCAGTCTGCTCATTTTATTGCGTTTAACCACAGCTGTCGTCGTTTTTTTGTCTGGCAGAGAAAGCAGGTATGTGTTAAAATGTCAAATTGAAGCCTCTACTACATCGATTCGGGCACCCAACATCACAACAAGATGATATTTTAAGCTCCTTGTGTAGACGAATCTGCGCTGTTTTGAATTGGCCGCCTCCAGTTTTCGCTTTGTTTTGCCTCCAGCTAGTGCTGTGATGTAATTGTGACGTCGGCCCTAAAAGGGTCTATAGGCTCTGGTATCTATACATTACGAATAAACAATTTTTCCTTAATCTTAGCTATGCACGTGGTTACGTAATCCGACATAGCTGCACCACCACAGCCCCCCTGACAGACCTGCAAAAAAACGTATACATGCAAGGTCTTTTAAAGAAAAGAAAAAGAGAAAAACATCTAAATCCAAAAAGTATAATCAAAAGGAGTATTTATTAATACATACATTAATAGGAGACAAAAGGAAAACGTACCTCAGGAGGGGGAATCAAGCCAAAATAATAAACAAAACTCATAAGCTAACTACAGCATAAACCTCTTTCCTAAATTAAAATAAAGATAAAAGAAACAACAATTCTTACCTCCCTACTAGCCTCAAAACAGGAGAAAACCGAAGAAAACAAAAGGCTCCCTCCTCCCTACACCAGTCTCCTTTGACTAACAGGTAGCTCAACGAGCTTAGACACCATTGTCTGTATGACATCAAAATTACAACATGCTTGGTAACACAAAGTTACAAAGTGAACCACCAAGCAGGGAGAGAGGAGAACTCGTGAAGGAACTTCCAAACAGGCTTAAATCCACTCCGCAGAAACGCCACCACGTTGCCTCTGACGTCACCGTAACTCCGTGCACCTGTGCGCGCTGAGCAGCGCTATTAGGAGAAACAGAAGGGAGAAGAGAAGCACAACACAACAATAACAATAGAAAATGTGCACGAACACATCTCAAAACAACCATGCATTAAATAAGACACCCGTAACACACGTTCATAGTCGTAGAAAGCTTTGCATATTTTTTAATTCTGTCATGTAAAGTGGGTATGTATGATTGTTTTAGTGTCCATATGTAAAATATTACTTTATCTGCTTTTCAGCTTTAGCAGGCGCAAAGGCATTGTGATCAATGAGACAGATGTGGTGTTGTACGCCCAGCTGCTGACAGGCAGGAAGTATGTCGTTGGTCAAAATGGAAAGGTCCATTTGGAAAAGCAGTTTGCCAAACAGATCCTGCCCTATCCCTACCAGACCATTGTGAAGGTAAATATTCGCACCAGCCCAAAATTAAACAGGAATTCTAACCAAGAACCTGCTTCTTGGGAAAAAAATGTAAAAGTTGTTCAGATGTTGTAAGTATGCTGTTTTTTCACTTCAGGATATCAAAGCCTTTGATTCATCATTGGCGCGCTTCAAGACACTGGAGGAGCTGTTTCCCCCAGGAACCGTTGTCTTTATGGTTGGAAACCCATATTACGGCACGATGGGAGATGTATGTACTGGTTTTTGTGCTCTCCAGACCAGCTGCAGTTGTTAAATGCCAGTTATGTAGGATTTTTTCTGTTTGTTAAGGTGCAAGATTCTAGTGATGTCATCAATGAGGGACGGGTTAGAGTGGTTTTCTCCGTACCGTGTGAACCTCAACTTGATGCCTTAATACTGAACCAGCATGTAAGTCTTGGGTCTGTCAAGAAGTCTGTGCCCAGTATACTTTGCACTATACTAGTTTTTTTTTCTTCAGTTTACTTTACTTATATATTGATATTTACCACTGTACATTTGGCCTGGGTCTGCTTGTGTTTTCAGATTTTACCAATAGTCTTTTGTTTTTGTTCAGAAATACTCTGTGAAGTACAGTCCTGGGTATGTGCTCGCCTCCCGCCTTGGTATCACCAACTACCTCGTCTCAAGGTTGTCTGGTAGCATCTTCATCGGAAGAGGATCCAAGAAAAAGTGAATAAAAATGTTCTGTATTTGAATTTTTTTCATTTGTAATGTACTCTCAATACATTGAGTTTCAAAAGTATTCAGACCTTTAAACAATTACAGATCCAAGGTTTACATTTGTGACCCTGGACCACAAAACCAGTCATAAGTAGCACATGTATATTTGAAGCGATAGCCAACATTGTATGTGTCAAAATTATCGATTTTTCTTTTATGCCAAAATACATTAGATATTAAGTAAAGTCATTTTGTGAGATATTTTGTAAATTTCCTATGTAAATATATGATAGAATATATAGGGTATATTAGGGTCTCGTACGCGTATCGCGTCCCTTGTCAGTGTCGTGGCTTGCTTGGCCATTTTTTGTGATTAACAGAAATTGTGTTTAAGCGCCAGCAGAAGATAGAAGTTAAATAATACTCTTTGAGAGAAGCAGCCTATCAGCGCGAAGTTAAAAACAACTAGTTAAGTGTATTTACTTGTCTAGGTGTTTAGCGCAGTTGTTGTTGTTGTGCTAGGAAACGCTTGTTTTGTTATGTGTGGGACCGGTGAAATCGCGTTTGGTCTCGTACTGTATCGCGTCCCTTGTCAGTGTCGTGGCTTGCGGGCCATTTATTGTATGAACAGGAAATTGTGTTCAGCTGTGGAGTTATTTTGTTGATGGGTATAAAAGCTTGTTTACCGCGGCAGTGGTCGCGGCAGCCGTTGTGTGAAGCCCGACTTGTGGGAAGTTAGAGTAGTTTAAGACATCGACTTACGGCGACTCCGAAGGGCTGGGTCACGGCAAGGGATTTATCGCTTTATTTATCCTCTTTCCTTCTCTGGTACTAGTCTGTTTTTATTTTATAACCAATCTTACTTGTGTTATTGTTGTTTGTTGCATTTTTTTGCCAGTGTTCTTTTTTTAGGATTACTGATAACTACTGCCGTTGATTTATCATTTTAATTTTACATAAATTATGTATGAATTTCATAGTCTTTATAGGTATTTACTTTTAGTTTTATTTAATACATTGTATTTATTTTAGTAACGTTTCTTCAACATACTGATGGAAATGAAATACCATATATTGAATGTATATATTGGGTGTTTGCTTATTGTCATGTTAGAATCATTTATACTCATACCTTTGTTTTTAATATTTTGAAATGTTTTTAGCTTTATTTTTGTTTTCATTTAAATGTTACGTTTGAATGTTGTTGTATGCATTTGTCATTTTATATTTCTCACTTCTTAAATGTGTTGTATATATAAAATATTTATAGACTTGTAACTATAGTTTTAGTACTTTTTTCTATTTGTAAGTCGCTTTGGAAAAAGGTTGCTAAATGACTAAAAAGTAAAAAAAAAAGTAAAGTAAATATATCAAAATGTAATATGTGTTGCAAAATATTTAATTTGGACATCTTTAAAGGCGATTTTCTCAATATTTAGATTTTTTTTGCACCCTCAGATTCCAGATTTTCATATAGCTGTATCTCGATCAAATATTGTCATATCCTAACAAAACGTGGTTCATGTCCTAACAAAATGACTGGTTTTGTGGTCCAGGATCACATTTAATATCTGTGATATTTTCATTTTAAAGCATTTAAATGTATTTATCTCCACAACAGTTTTAAGAAATTTTAGGATTAGTTATCCATCTAAAGTTGTAATAAATTCCATAGGAATACACAATAAGTCAGGATCTTTAATTATCGGCTGATATTAAAGGTTTTTTTATATACTGGTATCGGTCAATTTTGGATATTTAATTTTCACTTTCCTTAGTTTTATATTTAGATTACCATCTGTCCCTCACTTAAAGTTATCTCAATATGAATATCCTTTCTTCATACTGTACATTTATAATGTTTGATGCCTAAATTCACTTGCAGAATTGTGTTTTATTTTTATTTATTCAGACGACATAGGCATTATCGGTCATAATATTGAAAACGTTCTTGGTATAGGCCATCATTTTCATAATTTCATCATGGTTGTCCATCCACAGGATTTGGCTTTTACTAGTTAATGAACAATAATATTTGTATTTGCCTAAAAATGAATGGCTATTGAATAAATGTTGCTCTGTACAGTCCTCATGGAGAGCAGAAAGCCAATGTGGGCCTTAATCTCAAGTTCAACAAGAAGAATGAGGAAGTTCCTGGCTACACCAAGAGAACAGAGAAAGAGTGGCTCTACTCCGCTGCTGTAGAGGAACTTTTAGCCGAATACTTAGAGAGGTGTGTATGTGTATTGGAGGTTGTGTGTGCTTGTGGTTGTACCTGTGGTTTTGCAAACAATTGAACACATTTTTTTTGTCCTTCTCTCTCAGATTTTCAGAGATGTTTGCCTATATAGCACGAAACAGTCACGATGACGTCTTTTACGAAGATGACATCTGGTCAGGAGAAGATGAGAACGGGTGTGTTTTGAATCTGTTTTAGACGAGCAGTAGTACATAGAATGTAAATCCTCTTGTAATATTACTTAATTACCGATAATTAATTAATTGTTCCGAATGCAATGCATTTTCAGTATTCCAGACTTGTTGATAATGACTTACTGTTGATCATTGTGATGCTTTAAATAGGGGCGAAAAGGTCCAGGAGATCCAGGGCTGGTTGAAAAACCATCCAGTCAGTTCCTGTTCCCGAGCGTCATGTGATCTGCAGATCCTGGATGGTGGCATTGTGGAGAAGATTGAAGAGGAGCTGGAGAAAACGAAGGTGAGGATGATCACACACAAACCTCAACGATCACAATAGTTGTTCCTGTCTTTCTGTGGATGATGTGTTGATCATGTGTGGTTAACAGGCAAAGAAGATGAACAAGAAAGTACGGGTCACTGTGAAGCCCCACCTGCTTTTTAGGGTATGTGTTTGTCAATGTTTATATATTAGATGTATTTATTTTATTTATATGCATATAGACAGAGAGAGAGAGAATATGCATGTGTGTGTGCAGCCTTTGGAGCAGCAGCACGGTGTTGTTCCAGATCCTGACGCTGAGTATCATCTGTTTGACCGTGTTGTCAATGTGAGAGAAAGCTTCTCTGTTCCTCTCGGCCTTCGTGGAACCATCATTGGTATCAAAGGAGGTAAAATAAGTGTAAACCCAATGCAAACTCTGGCGTCCTTCTGCATCTCGTTTTGTCCTTCATTCGTTGTCTTTCCTGTTCCATCAGCTGAACGTGAGGCTGAAGTTCTGTATGAAGTGCTGTTTGATGAAGAGTTTGCTGGAGGACTCACTGTCAGGTACTGAAGTTATTTCTCTCAATGGATGATGCAAATTTAGAAATAATATTTGTCTTCAGTTATGGACACATTAAATTGTTATAAAAGTGACCGTAAAGACATTTATAATGTTACAAAAGTTTGCTGTTGCTTTGAACTTTCTGTTCATCAAAGAATGTATCACTGTTTCCACAAAATGATTTAGCAGCACAGCTTTCTTCAGCACCAAATCAGCATATTAGAATGATTTCTGAAGAATTATGAGACTGTGAAGACTGGAGTAATGATGCTGAAAATTCAGCTTTGGCATCACAGAAATACATTTGATTTTAAAATATATATATATATATATAAAAAAAACTAATTAACATTGCACAGTATTACAGTTTTTACTGTATTTTTGATCAAATGAAAAAGGAGACTTCTTTTAAAACCATTAAAATTTCTCCAACACCAAACTTTAAATGTGTGTGAGTGTTAGACCGTGTTTTATACGCATCTGTTGTCTGTGCAGGTGCTCTCCTGGCCGTGGCTATCGACTGCCCCCCAGTGCCTTACTCAACCTGAGCCACGGCAGCAGAAATGAGCATGGCTCTCACAAACTCACTGCCATAGTCAAACCCCAGCCCTCGTCCTCGTCCCATCTCACACACAAGAGCCAGCTGGGCGGCCTTAACCACTCGCCACGCTCACCGTTTATACCTACGCAGGTAATGGCACACATTCATCCCTCATAATCAGGCCCTCAATGACTCTACTGATACCCCACTAGCAAATAAGTCATTATGATCCTTGTTTATACTCCTCCTCTTCTATGAACTCTGATCTTTAGGTCTTATTTTTTATTGGATTCAAGTCAGGTGATTGGCTGGGCTATTTCAGCAGCTTTATTTTCTTTTGCTGAAACCGATTGAGAGTTTCTTTGGCTGTGTTTGGGATCATTGTCTTGCTGAAATGTTCAGCCTTGTTTCATCTTCATAATCCTGTTACTGTAGGTGTTGGGACTGAACCAGCTAATATTAATTTCCAATCACTAGGGGCAGGATTTCTTTCTAATTACTGATAGATTTCAGCTGGTGGCTTGGCTTTCCATGCCTTTTTGCGCCTCCCTTTCTTCATGTGTTCAATACTTTTTCCCTGTGTCATTCCATTTTATTACACACAATTTAATTTCTGAACTTATTTGTTTTGTTTTGTTTGTATATGTGGCTTACTTGGGTTGGTACCAACATCTGGTGAAAATGTCAAGTCAACAGCACCTTTAGAAAAAATGGTGACATGTTCAATACTTATTTTACCTGCTATATATATATATATACATATATGTTATATATGTATGTATATGTATATGTGAATTAGGGATGGGAAGTTGATTAAGAAGCTGAATAACAGCTGTTTCCCGTGAAAGCCGTGGACAAAGCAGTTTTGTGATTAAGAACAATACTTTAGGTATTACATGGCGCGAAGATGAAAACAAAATGCCATCAAATAGTTTCTGAAGACAGTCAGAACCTTCAGAGGTACATTCAATAATTAATTTAAACTTTAAAATTTATTTAAACCCTCCCAGCTTTTCCGCTCTATTTTCACTCAAAATGAAACTACTCTGTGCACACTGTTACTGAAAACTGTGCTTTATACTGGACAATATTTATTTATCGTGTGAGATGTTCAAATCGTGGTAATCGAATATGAATATGAAATGGTAATACTAACCGCGGGGAATTTTACCATGATTTATCATCAAACCAGTAATCGTTACATCACTAGTATGTATGTGTCTAATAACAGGATGGTTACTCAAATAAATCGAGTACTATTCAGGTGGTGAATATGTGACCCAGAGCTAAATGTATTATTTAAAATTAATGAGTTTTAGGACATTATATGAACCAGACTGGCATGAGTACCGCAACTCAAATGTTAGTTCTTGTGTGCTAAATCTGTTAGGTCTTATTAAGGTGTAATTAAATATAAATCTTTGAAGTGCCAACAGGATCCCCTTCAATAATGCAAAGGGAAGTATGTTGTTCCATGTGAAGATCTGACTGTTGAATTTCCTATTGACAGCAGCAGAATGGCAGACAGAGTCTTAATCTCAGGGCCGACACTCAGGGGAACAGAAACTCGCCTCACAAAGCCCTCAACCAGAAAAACCAACACAAGGTATGAATTGTGTGAGGTTAATAGGCTTTACTGCTCCGGTGATTGTCCATGATCCATTAGAACACTTTTCTTTGTGTTCCTCTAGGGCTCTAGTAATGAGAAAGAGTTCAGTAATGTATGGCAGTCTCTTCAGAGTTCAGAAATGCCCCAGAAACCACCGGCTCACTGGCAACATGATGTAAGTACTCTCTTACTCTGTGTGCTATCGTCATTAACTAAAACGAAAAATGCTCAAATATAAAATGGATCATAGAAAGAAATAAGGTTATTTTCTTTAATTTAGGTTCAAATGGAACATTTTATAATTTTTGTTTAAAGTTGAAATACTAAAATCAGTAAAACTGAAAAAAAAGATTAAGGACGAAGACTAAACAACAAAATTACTTAAAAAAAAAATTTAATGTAAAAATAAACACTAATTCAAAATATTAATAAATACTAAGAGAGACCAGTAATGATACTAAAATAGCACTGGTTATCAGATGTGGTATATGACGTTTACCTGGTGTTATTTTTGACAGATTCCACATCAGCACCAGCTGGAGGGACAAAGTAAACAAAGCCAAGGCAATGCCCCATCCAGCAAACTTGTATGTTTTCCTATTCCATACACCTCTGCACTGTATAAGTCAACTGTCAAGTCCTATCATTTGATCACTGTTAATAGTTACAATATGATGACCTTATACATTTCACATTTATACAGTAGCTTATATTCTAATATCAGCTTTTCTTTATTAGCTTTCTCTTTTATGTTATACTAAATGCTTAATAAGTTTTTATTTTGCAGGCCTCGGGTGGCAGTATTAGACTTCTGAAGAGAAACGAGGATGTGAATATGGCTCTCATACAAGGGCCTTCAAATAAGGTTTGTGGTTTGTGTGTAATGTTAAAGAGATGGTTTACCCCAACATTAATATTGTCCTAATTTACTCTTCCTCGGGTCATTCCATAACTGTATGACTATCTTGTCTTTCTTCTGTGGAAGGTCTTGATGACCAATTCCGATTTTGTGACTATATCCGATTTTTTTGGACGACGTGCTTACATTTCTTTTAAAAGTGACCCGTATCCGATGTGTGCATTTTACACTGCACTTGTTGAAACGAGCCAAAAATAGCGTATGACATCACAAATCAAGTTGAATAGTACATTGAGTTTAATTTATTGACATGGAATTTATATAGAAAGTGTTTAATGCACTAGTTGCATCTATACATCAAAATAATTATAGCCTAGAACAAACTCTTCAGGACAGTGATGATCTTTAGCTCCGCTGAAAGCTTGTGAGTGGAATAATGCTCGGGTGGTAGATATTGTTAAGCATGTCACATCTTCTGTGTTTTTTTTAGTAATTAAATCCAAATGCGTTCATCAGTGATTGTATATCAAAGGCAGGGACATGTTTGTGTGCATTTTATTTTGTGGTTTCAATGGAACGAACGGGACTGAAGCGCTCGTCTGTGCACGAGCCGACGTCACTGACAACAGCAGCAACGAGCACTCCGCGTGATTTCAAAACCAACACATTTCAGCATCAGATCGCCTTTTATTTAACACAAACGGACAAAATTAATACTCTGCTACTCAATTAGAGAGGTTTCATTTGTTACAGGTATGTCTGTACCGCGAAATATTTCAAAAACTCACTTTTTGATGACGTTGGAGTCGCATTTACAGGGGAAGATCCGATCTGACCGCTTATGCTGGGTGCACACTAAAAGATTTTTAAAATCTTATAAGATCTTCAAAATGTGAGAGACCACACATGAGGACAAAAAAATCCTAGATTGAACCGTTTTGCTCCTATAGTGTGTGGTGTGCTGCGATGTGACGAAGACAGCACAACACACACCAACAGATTTCAACCAGAGTACCGACTGTGAACACGGGAAATCTCGCAGAATCTCTCGAGACTTGAGAATAAACAAGATAATATATTTTTTTCAATTTTAGAACAAAGAACATGCAAGGACAATAACATATAACTTGCATTAAATACAATAATAAACAGAAAACAATAATACATAAATAAAATAATAAATGAAAAGCAATAAGAAAATTACATTTCCTTTAACAAGTATAAATAATTACAAATTATTCATGCGATTTAATGCAAAGTATCTTTGTAATGGTACTTGCGATGATAGTGTCCAAATGCTTTTTTCCCACATGTGTTGTTAGCTTCCGTCTTCAGCTTTTCTGATTGATTGTTAGCACTGCTGCAGATCAAACACACGTTACTTGTAACACAGGATCTGATCTAATATTGATGAATTTAAATAAAACATAATATTTAATCATTCCGATCACACCTCCGACTTTTTTCCGAGCAGATTCAGCCACTCTTAACACACCTTACACCTCAGGAAAATCTGATAAGATAATCTTTAGATCCACCAAGATAATCAGGACATTACCTAGGATTGTCGGAAGGGGAGAAATCGGCCCAAAATCAGCCCGATTATCTTGTGGTGTGTACCCAGCATTACATGGCAGGCGCAAATGCAAGGATGTATGAGGCCTGAAACCGATCGCAGAATATCATAATCCATGTGACTTTTTCCTGCTTACACGGTCGTGGGACATATCCGATCTGTGCCACATGGGAGGAAAAAAAAATCTGAATTGTCACTTGGACCATGCGGTGTAAATGCGGCCTAAGTTGAATTTAAAAAATGTCTGAGGGTTTTTTGAAAGTCATTGGGGTCCAATGATATTAATGTCCAATGCCAAACACAAAAGACAGATTTGACCGATAAAAGAAACTCATATTGTTTGGAACAATTTAAGGATCTGTAAATGACAGATTTGTCATTTTTGGGTGATCTATCCCTTTAAGGACCTTGTATACTTGGTTGAAAACATATCAGCATCATATATCATCCAGTGTTTTGGAAATATAAAAGCAACAAATAAACCTGAACAAACAGCCGCCAGGACGATCATTATTTGGTTCTTGTCTTTCCATTCAATTCATATCGAAATAAAACCGACTGCATGACTATGTGGATTACTGCAAGTCTAGAGGTAGATTGATAAGCAGGTGACAATCTAAAATAAACATTCCACTTTTACTATTGCACACGAGTCATGTGGCAATGAATGTATATGAATGACTCATTGCCAAAAAAAAAAAGTGTAATTTTTTTTTTACTTAGTATTTTTATATTTACAGGCATCTACAGAATTTGAGGAGCTTATAGCCAATCTGAAGATCTCAAAGGATCCTGAGCCTGCCCCGAATCATCCACCTACAGAGCCCAAGAACCAATCAGAAGAGCCTCTTTCCCCACAGTCCTTTGCCATGGTGTGTAATCCATGCTTCTCAAATCCACAGCACAAGTGAAAAAGTATGGTTATTAAAATGTCTTTGACCGTTTACTTTTTTTCTTTGAGTAGAAGGGAACTCTGGTATTGAAAGAAATGTTGAAGATTGACAGCTCTGGATCAAGTTCCTCTGCCCCTGATTTCACTGGTGGCCAGGATTCGGCAAACTCCAACGCCCAACATCAGAGCAAGAGACGCTCCAGCAAAAAACTAGGTACTGCAGTGTGTCCATTGTTCAATCAGAACCAGAATCAGTCTTGTAAGATTTCAGGCTGTGGAACTTTACTTTGTTAGTTAGATGATTTATTCTCAAACCTGAGATGTACACAGTGAATAATTCTAGGTGTTCTCTGTCTCTCAGCTGCTCGGATAAATACTCCTCAGACTGATGCACCAGCAGCGGCTCCTCCTCCTCCTCTGGCTGGCCAGCCACCCCTCCTGCCCAGCATGGCCACTGAACTTGGGCAGGTATGCATGGGGCTTGGGATGGGACCTCCAGAGTTCGCCTTCCTCTGCAACAGACAGGTTGGTTAATCTCACAAACTCCACCTAGATTTGTGTAATATGGAGTATTGTGGTTTTCAGTAGACCTTAAACACACATGGACTTATGAAAGGCCCACAACTGAACTTCAACAAATGAGGTTAAACCAAAATATAGATTTATAGTAATATGCAATGTAGATAATTTGATAAAGTGTGCGGTCTAAGAAAGAAAAAAATATCCATAAGTCCATATAAAAATAGAAGGGTCTTTTATATATTTTTTTTATTTGGTTAGATCTTTACAAGAACTCTGACCAGACATTTGGAGGAAGAATAAAAAAAGGCTCAATACCCAAGCCATGTAGTGTCATAATTGACATAAAACAATGGGTCTGATTCACTTATAATTGTGTGGATTATTTCTGACACTAACTGACACACTAACACTAGCCTGTTCACACCAAGACCGTGTTTTTTGTGAAAATTAGGTGCAGTAAACATTTTAATGTGAATGAACAGCAGTTAATGTGTCTGTTCAGAACACACACATTTTCATGCTGTCAGTGCAACAGATCCGCCCCCCCTACTTTTATTTAAAATGTATAATACATTTTTGTACAAAGGTTATTGATGAATGAATATTGAAAGTTCATATGCACAAATTTGTATGTAGTTCAGTGAATGAGACCTAATGTTTTCCACCGCATCTTTCCACCTCATTTGCTCTTTTTCTTGTTCTGTAGAGCCTCACGGTGTGTCAGGTGAAGTTGTCTAATGGCCTGCTGGTTCACGGTCCTCAGTGTCAATCTGAAACTGAAGCTAGAGAGAAAGCTGCTCTCTTTGCCCTTCAACGATTGGTAACTCTCAGTGCAGAAATTACTGTATTAAACTAAACTACTTTTCCTATTATATAATGAATGATGTGCCTTAATGGAATATAGTAGAGTCTGCAATAATTATAGTACATGTTAAGTCCTTGTTGACTGCCGAATGAAATCATCTGGTCTCCTGCAGAACTCATTGGGTTCGTTCCCACTGCCTCCTCCCATGTTCCCCGGAGTCCAGCAGATGAGGCCACTTGCGCCTCATCCCTCCATGTTTGGTCAGCCAGCAGGTCTGAGTCATATCTATTTTCTGTTCAATTCTGATCTTCTAATGCAGATGTTATTTACATTTACACTTGAGCTGATGTTTTGTTTACACAGGTGGTCTTCTGATGCCGCCACAAGGCTACAGACCTCTTCATTGGGGGATGCAGTTTCCCCACCAGGGCCAGCCGTTCTATGGAGGAACTTTCCCTGGAGCACGGGCCACTGTGCCATCAGCAGCCAGTGGATCCCACAACCAGTTTGTTCCCCTACAGGTGAGAACTTGTTAATAATGTTGTCAAAAATATAGATTTTTTTTTAATACATGTCAATTCTAAACATTTGGAACTGTTTCAGTACTAATTTTCCATAGTATCGATACACTGGTACTAGCTGCACATTTTCAACATCAAGTTGATACACACACTAGTGTGTATTTTTATTCATTATGAATATAGTCCAATGTGCTGCGTACTGTGATCATTTACACGTGCAGCTCATGATCCAGTGTTTTCAGCATCTCAAATCGGTTTAGTATATTTCCAGATAAATAGATTTTGAGCCACAAATAAATGTAAAGAGATTTTAAAATATTGAACAAATATGCTAAATCATGTGGTGCAACCGATATGCAAAGAAAAAACATGAATATCGGGTAATTATATGACCCTCGTGGATGTGCATCAAGGTCAAAATGTATTTTTAAATCTTAGGTAGTTTGATCTGTTTATGGCCAGTCAAGGTTAGTTCAGGTTGTAAAAAGTCATGTGGTGGAACTCCCTAGAAATATGTATGATGTTTATGAATTAATAATTCGTTATATTTATAAAAAGTTCAATTTTGCCTTAAACTATACTTTAAAACTTTTTAGAAAATAATGAATATGTACACACATGTTGTTATTCTAGAATGTTGTATTTTTTTAAAGTTTATGTTTACATTACAGTATTTCACTGCAGCTATAAAGTGCCTAACATTGCATCTTTAGGTGACCAAGAAACGAGTTTCAGGCAGAACCAGGAACCAAGCGGCAAAGCAAGTGTCAGGAAGCTTTGCCTATGCTGGTCAGACCTCAGGCAGTGGACCTGCTGCCTTTGCCCCAGTGCCTGCATCAGCCCCTAGGACCCCCCCACCCATCAGCACCCATGAGCCTGCAGATAAGCCCACCACACCCAAGACGCCCGGGCAGAACGCCAATCCTCACACGCCCGGCTCGGCCTCCAAGCGGAAACAGCGGAAACTGGCAGTCAACTTCGAGGCTGCTAAAGTGACGGACTGAAATCATTTTCTCACACTGTCCATCTCTCTTGAAGGAGAACCCCGACATTTCATAGCAAGAAACAAGATGCAGTTGTCCGTCTTCATGATTTGATCGTTTGGTGAGACAATGTATTTGTCACTGGCATCGAATTAGTTTTGTATTCGTTATAGTTGGCATGTTTTGAGAGAAGGTAGTGGTGGAAAACATTTTTATTGATTACTGCACCAAAATGATCATAGAATCATGAAATGGGTTTTACATTTACCTCAGCTTTTTCTTTCTTTTCCTTTCCTTTTTTTGATCCAGATCAGACCTTTAAGCTTTTATCATGTTCACTGGTTATTTTGTGATGCTGGATTTTAATATTCAAAGTGCAATAATTAGTTTTGTTGACAAGACGTTATGCACAAGGAAGTGATACAAGCTGCTGCAATACAACATCTGTACTCGCATTTCATTTTTTCTCTATTACGCAGTGTTGCAGTCCAGAAAGGAAGGATAGAGATCATATTATCGCACGGTGTTACTCGTAAAGCTGTCAGACTGAACCCTTGGATCTAGTTTCAGAGGTTCAAATTAAGACCAGTTCTATGCTCTGAGATTTGTTAGAAGCATTCTATGGAATATTTCATAGCCCTAAAGCAGGTGTTAAAACCAGCTCATGTTCACCAAGCCAGGAAGCACACTGATTTAAGCAAATGTAATCTCTGTGGATTTATTGTATGTGTGTGTGTATATATTTATATATACAAGACTAAACATGGTTGGGCAGGGGATGCAAACTTAAAATGATAATGAAGCCTTTCTAATAAGATGTTGCTCGAATTGTGAACATTTTCAAATTGGTTTTATTTTTGTATTAGCCTACCTTTATTTCCAGGGGAGATGTTTAAGTTCCGTGGTTTTAAAATGAATTTTGTGTATTTAGATCTATGGATTTTATATGCACCATTTTACAAACGGATAAATAACATTTGTTAATATTTCTATGCCGGCACTCTTTTTGTTTTCATCTTCTCTGCGTATTTGTATCCTACCAGATCTCTTTTGTCCAAGTTTTAAAAGATCGTACCTAAACCATTTTATTTTTTAATAACCAGAATGACAAAAAAAATGAGTGCACCTCCTAACAGGATGGTGTGCTGTAAATAGACATTTTGTTATCATAATAAACATTTTGCTATCATAATGCCTCTGATCTTGTGATCATTATTAGGTTTTCTCAGTGGTGTTTTGACGATGATTGCGTGATTTTGAACTCTCTTTTGAAACTCTTACATGTTGAAATGTTTTATTTCCTTAATTCCAACTCAAGCTAAACTAATTGGCCTCTAATGGCCTGGCATATAAAGCTGTTCAGTTATGACCTCAATTTCAAGGCCAACCCAGAAAATCTGTTAACATGTTGCTATAAGAAATGCAATGATTGTCTGAGCAGCTTGTTGGCAAAACACTGGAGCTTCTAAATTCATGTTTGAAACATGATTGCTACTCATGTATCATGTAAAAGTCTCTTCCAGTAATGTTAATCATAGACTTCAAAAGACAGACATTCTAAAATTCTTGACATGGCTCATAACTGCTAATAATTAAATAGTTATATCAAGATCAAAATAATATACAAATATATATACACAAAAGTGCCAGAGTGAACATAAGAACCACTCAAAGAATGTCATGAAGTATATTACACGCGTTTACTTTTTATTGACTGTTTTCTCTAAACAGGATGCTGTAATTCCTGGAAAAGAATGAACTTGGGCTTGAATCCTTATGATTTCATCTTGTGTATTGAATCCCAGTTTTTATGGACCCAATTCACAGCAGACTGCTATTTATTCTCAGTTATTTATACCATAAATTTCGATTTTTTTTTTTTTGTATTTTCATTTTTAAATCAATTACTGTATAACATTGTGTGTAATATTAATTTAGCATTAAATTACAAAAACCTAGTTACCACTTCTGTCTGCACACAATGTTTAAGGGAGTGATGTTAAATTTGACCTCTCTTCCGATCGCCTTAATCTCTCAGTACTTTTTCCTCTTCTGTAAAGTCCTATAAATGCTAATCCTATGGTCCTATACTTTATTCATTTATTTTTTTATTCTTTATTTTATTTTATATTTTTTTGCTGTTGGAACAAATGGGTTGGCAAAAATTATATTTGTTGTAGCTTCCTTTCACCACTATAGAAGATTATCTCTTGTGAGAAGAACCTGGAATGTAAGAAATGTCAATTTCCGAAAAGCTCCAACCACGTATTTCCGACATTTAGCAGCGAGTGCACATGACGTCAGCCGAGACCCTTGGCTTGTTTTCAGAAATGGTGCTCTGTCTCTTTAAGAGCTCTCCACACATATCGACTGATGTGTGACGTACTGATGTACTTAAGCGACCGCCTGGATGCTATATTTTGTGGTCTTTACAGAGGTGAATGCGTCCACTTCAAGTTTCGGTCACTTTTATCACTAACTGGTGAAAACAAATGACTGTTTTTTGGCTTAAATCGTAACTGTAGATTTAAAATAGGGCGCGAGATCACATGCGCGAGTTGGGGAAAGTTTGGGGACACGTAACGTTACTTATACTTTCGGTTATTATTTATCCATTCAAAACACCCCGATGATGTGAACACATTGAATCGGCTTTCTTAACGGATTAAAATCTGCCTGTGGTCTGGCGTTCAAGTCTATGGAGGAATGAAACTCAAAGGTCTACGGAGCAAAGTTGATAACGGGATCATTTGACTCAAGTTTGGATCCTCCCTGACATACTCACAGCCATGGTGACTAACGTATGTTTGCGGCTTTCCGAATGAACTCATTGTGCAATGGGGACTCAGAGAAACGGCTTCAGCAAACGAGAGACTTTCATTCTCTCTGTTGATGTGGGAACAACCTCCATCAGGTGCCATGTGTACGATAAGAGCGCCAGTATCAGGGGATCCTGCTCCACGAAGGTAAATGACAGCAGCTCGACTGACTGACAGGATTGTGTGCAGTGCCTTCCAGCGTGTGAAATCTGATCGCAGCTTCTTTTTTACAGGTGTCCCTACTTTATCCTCAGCCTGGTTGGGTAGAGATTGACCCCGAGGATCTGTGGAAAGGGTTTGTGACTGTAGTCAAAGGAGCAGTTCAAGGTCAGACATCTTTATTTTGGCTGTTGGCTCTATTATCACAGAAGCATACAGCGCCACCAAAAACTTTTTGGACACTTAAATTACTTTAAAAAAATTATACATGTCATTGCGTCAGATTTCACAACATCAAACCTACTGGCATGCTTGCAAACTAATTATGTTAAACAAATATTGCACATTAAATAACAAACTGCAGTCAATCTTTCTATTCTAGTGTGAATAGACTGTACTATAATTACATTTTATTAAAACAGACTATTTTTACTGGTGTTCCAAGATTTATCAATCCCAAGTCTTCATGTGCATTTTAAACATGTTGATTATATAAAATATAATTAATAATACATGTTTAATACTTACTCTTTATTAATTATTTTTGTTTTTTGAGTAAGCACGATGAAATAAGCAGCGATGGATTTGTGTATAATACATCCTTGAGAGTTTAAAATTGTAATTACATCCTGAGCACCTTAGCACATTAAAATTAATGTGTTAAGCACATATGTTAATGTGTAATATGACACTGTGTACAATGTTAGTCAAACCTTTCAGTATACTGGACATGAAAATTCACAAAAAAATTGTTATATGACAATGAAGATATAATAGCATTTAAACTGAGCATTACTTTCACATGCTGCCTTTTACGAATGTAGTTTTTTTTCACCAATAAATAAATACATACATACTTTAAATAATCAGTGTGGAAAGAGAATCTAAAACGAATGAATCCAGCATATTGGATGTTTGATATAAGAAGGTGATAATGTATTTTCAGGGCTACTGTAAATCATTTTGATGTGCAATCTGATATATTAGTGGTTGAGGCCCACTAGAGGTGCTTAGCGAACATATAGAAGGATGCAATTATTTACATTTTATTATATGAACATAATCTTAATTGATATGCTAAAAACCCTACAAATAAGGATGTTAAACTCACATAATCTTTTTAGACATCATGGTTATATTTACTGCAACAGAGGTGCCAGAGGTTACATGCATATCAGTCTAGATAGAACGGGAGGCCTTGTAGTCAAAAAGGTTGAGAAAGTCTGTGATAAATGTAGGTCCATGAGTTTACAATAATGACAAGACATCTCTTTGGTTTAGACTCCGGTTTACAGATGTGTCAAATGGAAAGTCTTGGCATCTCAACTCAGAGAGCAACGTTCATAACATGGGACAGGTTCGTATACATTAAATCTGAGTAAACTGAGTGAACCGACTGAGGTGGCATATATTCTTTTGTTATCATCTCCAGAAACACAGGAAAACCGTTTCATAATTTCATCACGTGGCAGGACTTGAGGGCAGCCGAGTTGGTGAGATCGTGGAACAGGTCCTGCACTATGAAGGTGAGGTTGCTGTGCATGATGTCATCCTGGGATATATGTGTTCATTGCGGACTGTCTTTGTGATTAACACTGTTGTATTAGGGGGGGTATTAAGTCTAGACATGATCCAAACACAACAATCACTGGAACAGATCATTCAACATAATCCAAATCCTGGCTTGACATTCACAATTCATACATGATTGCATTATTACTGTTCAAATGTTTTAATAAAACAAAAGATTTCTATTTCAAATAAATGCTGTTCTTTTAAACTTTCTATTCATTAAGAATCCTGAAAAAATGTCATTGTTTCAACACAAAATATTTAGCATAGAAAAATATTTATAATACATATAATTGATGATATTAAGCAATGTTTTTGAGCACCAAATCAACATATTAGAACGATTTCTGAAGTATTGTAAACTATTTTAAAATAAAATGTCTTTAAATTGTAATATTATTTTAACAGTATTACTGTTTTTACTGTTTTTGATCAAACAAATTCCGCCTTGATGAGCATAAGAGCCTTTTCAAAATTACAAACTCCTTTGTGAACCGTAGTGTAATTATATTACTGCAAATAAAATGTTCACAACATTGTTCTACTAACCCATACAATATTTAAAACCAGAAACAATAACTTTGTATTTGTTGACAAGCTATTGGTACTTTTTAGGAGTGGCTACAGTTGCTAATGATCCCCAAATGGCTAAATAATCGCCTATATAATTTAATAACAGTTAATAAATACCAGTTTACAGCAGTTTATTACCGCAAACAAAGTGTGTATTGTTTGGACCGTGACAGATCGTAGTGTTTGTCGTTCATTGTGTACGTCAGTGAATGAGTGTTTCATTCATTCCAAGTCCTGTAAGTGAAATGAGCAATACAGCAGTGAAACAAGAGCCCCTCTGACTGCTCCAAATCGGATTGCCGATGTGTGTGTAAGGTGCTGACAGGGAATGTGGATGGGAATATTTGGCCTGTGAGGATCTTTGTTACACATGCTAAAAGTGCTCGTGTTTGAGTCAGCAGAATGCCCTCCTTAGTGGCAGGTTTGAGATTCATGTTTGAAACCCAGTGTGGTCATGTAAATGATCCTACAGCATTCACATTAATTAGTTTTGTCCTATCATTGCAGAGACAAAACCAGTTTGTACAAGACATTTTTGAATGTGTGAGAAATTACAACCCATGTAATTGCAGAGCAAACATCCCTGTGTATGTAGTCGCAGATAAAACTGGTTATACTTGAACAACTTTCAATATTTTCAGTAATGTTTTCAGTATCTTATCACTGAGGGCAGAGGTCAAGCTTGATGGGGGTGGTCAACTGTTTTATTTTTTCTTCAAGATACTCTTAGATAGGGGTGGGCGATATGGTAAAAAATATCATATCACGATATTTTTAGAAATATCACGATTCTTTGTCATGTTGGTCTGAGCAGTACAGCCAAACTAATTTCACTATTATAAAGACAAATCCTTTCAAGATAACACAATATAAAAAAGAATGGTGGATATTTAGGCCAAAGTGGGCCAAGATGCGAATCTTTGTCCTTATTTTATCCTTGTTATTAAAAAATAAGAACAAAGATACACATTACAAATACACATAATATACAAATAAAACTGTTTAATTTGTAGGTACAATAGGCATATTTAGCAGGAGCATTCAAGAAATTGAATGAACAAATATAAAAATAAAACACTAAATAGATTGATTCCTATTAAAGTAACTATATTTTTTTTTCAGTCAAGAGTAGTGTTATTTTTTTCTCCTTGTTGTTTTAACATTAAAGAATAAAAAATTCTGTCATATGTCAATTCTGTCATAGTGTTTTATATTTATATCTTCATTTGCGCACTCAAGTTTAGTTTAAACCTGAATGAGTTTATTTCTTCTGCTGAACATAAATGCTATTTTGAAGAAGGTGGAAAATCAAACAGTTGCTGGTCCTCAGTGACTTCCATAGTATTTGTTTTCCTTCTATCAAAGTCAATGTGGACCAGCAACTGTTTGGTTACCCACGTTCTTCAAAATATCTTCTTTTGTGTTCAGCACAAGAAAGAAATTAATACAGGTTTGGGACAACATGAGAGTGAGTAAATAATGACAGAAATTAAAATTTAGGGTGAACTATCCCTTTAATTACAGTCGGCTGCATGTTTAGTTCTGTTCCTTAAGACCTGCGCGTATCTAATATACAGACACGCATCCGTTTGTCTCGGCTGTTTACTTTCATTTGAGACATAACCAACTCTATTTGCAGAGCCGATCCTCCCTTACTCCTATAATACGCAGAATAGCAAGCTGGCCCCCAAAACCAGGGGGCCCCTTTCTCTCAAAGGGCCCGAAAACAGTGGGACCTTGGCTTAATTTTAGTTTATGTTTTAAAGTTTAGTTTTTGAATTTGGCCAGGAGCTATGAAACCATGAATGATATTTGTGATGCGGTTTGTAACCGGTGCTGTTGCCTTTCTATGTAAAAATCGGTTCAAATGTATGTACGGGATGAATGTCGTAAAGTCCGTCTTGCTCGAGACGGAAAAAAAACGAGTTGAAAGTATAGAAGCTGCGAAAAAGATACTGAAAGTATAGGAAAGACTCGAGCGAAAAAAGATTTCCACGACCACTTTCTCGATACATCGCCATTTCGGTCGACCACTCATACAAACCCCACCCCCCCCCCCCCCCCCCCCCCCCCCCCCCCCCCCCCATCGACAACATTTGTAGCCCCTGGAGAGTAGAAGTAGGATAGATCGGCTCTGTCTTATAGTAAACCTTGTGTGTTTTGACAGTTAGTAGTCTCAAAAGATAACTTAGTTGAGTAAACAGGCGCTGTTAGACAGGCTTTTCAGAGCGCGCGCTTCGAGAAAAAAGCTCAGAAAAAGCACACGTCAGACCAGCGCGTGGATGAAAAGTTTAACCGGCAAGACTTTAAAACACGCAAATAATGTACTTTTGTGATTGCGAATAAGTAGTGTCCCGTGAGAGTAACTCTACGCCTGAGTTAACACTGATGTGAATGTATGTGGCGCTGTACAGTACATAGAACTGCAGCTGATAAAATGTGCGCTGTAGCACGATACTACGATATTTCTTCAAAAGCAGATCGTGGAGACATTTTTATCGTCCACGATCAAAAATCATCATATCGCACAACCCCTACTCTCAGAGCATTTTATTGTCAAGTCTATAAGCTTTTTAATTAAAAGTGAACAGTTTTTTTTTCTTTTGGTCATCGTAACGATTTGGAAAAAAATTGCATTACATCATTTGGATCCTCTGCAATGAATGGGTGCCGTCAGAATGAGAGTTCAAACAGTGTGTTTGTAAGAAACAAATGCATCATTTAGACGTTTTTAACTTAAAACTGTTGCTTCCAATTAGTATAAGAGTCCTCTATCAATAAGATTGCTTTTTCCAGTGAAAACATCAGCTTGTCTGAATCAGGAGAGAAATATGCACAGTTTAACCACCAAATACATGCAAACGCAGTCCAAAACTCTTCTAAACAAATATGATGAGCAAGTGATTTTAACGCTAAGTTTATTCAAGTCTGTTCAGAGAAACTACATCTTGGATGGTCCAAGAGTAAATACAATTCAGCAAGTTTTTATTTATTATTATTTTTTAATTATTATTGCTTAAAAACATTTATTTGCATGTATGTTTGATGGCAGACGGTACACGGAGTGATGAAGATGCTGCACTTCCTCACCAGACAGAAGCGGTTCCTTGCAGCCAGCCTGGTAGTTTTTACCACCCAGCATGTGTCGCTGCGTCTCGTCTGGGCCTTGAACAATATCCCTCAGGTAAACCAGGAGTAGTTCAAATATGGCATTCGGCATTTGTCTTCTCTAGGACTAGTGTATTTATCCTAACCTCCTCTCTCCTCAGTTGCGGCAGGCAGTCGAAGACGGCTCCTGTTATTTTGGGACCATTGACACCTGGCTGCTGTACAAACTGACTAAAGGTGGGTATTTCATTATGAGATAGAAATGTTGTCCTGTTGCATTGAAGTCATTTGAACAGTGAAAATCAGATAGCTGAGTGCAAAGTATTTTGGCTGGATTCCTTTGAGAGGTTGCTGAACTAAAACCAGTTCGATCTGTAAGAGGCTCTTCAGAGTGATCTGCTCAATGAAAGCGTGCCACAGATCTGATATCTTACATCACTGACTGACACTATTCTTAGAAGGCCATTTGCCTTACAACTCTTGACAAAGGTGAATGGATGTCACACACCAGTGTTATGAGTATTAATCATAAGCAGTCACATATACACAGTGATGATTTTACAGTGCTTATTATCATTGTCACATTTTCCAACTTGACACGTCGTTGATAAAGATGGCCAGGAGCCAGTGTGTAGTGTTTCAAGCTATTTAATTGTATTTTGCATTCATTAATCACATAAACTATTGTTCAGATCGGTTCAGGTTGTTTGGTTTTAATGATGTTATAAGAAGTCCCTTATGCTCACCAATGCTGCATTTATTTAATAAAAAATTAAAAACTGTACTCTTGTGAAATAATAACATTTAAAATAAATATTTTCTATTTTAACATGTAATTTAATCTCATGTGATGGCAAAGTCTTTAAAATTCAAAATTATTCTAATATGATGATTTAGTGCTCTTATTATTATTTATTGTTATTATTATTATCAATAATAATGGTGAGTCAATCTGAAATCCCTTTGCATACCTTTTTAAATTTATCATTTTATTGTAGGGCTGTCAAACAATTAATCACGATTAATTGCACCCAAAATAAATGTCTGTGTGTATGTTTTTTTTTATTTTTAATATACATGTGTGTATTTATATACACAGAATAAATATACACCGCATACAAACAAATGTAAACACAGACTATTATTTTGAATGTGATTAATCATTTGACAGCCCTATTTGTATTATTTGTTTGTTTTTTGCAGGCCTGGTTCATGCTACTGATTACTCTAATGCCAGTGCAACCGCAATATTTGATTCCTATCAGGTCAGTTACAACTGTCCAATTACTATGTTTGTGTGATTGCTGTTATCTGACCATTACCTTTGGATTGTGGACTTCAGTTCAAACACATGTGCATCAGACGTAAAAACAGATAGTGAAAGAGGTAGTTCACCCAAAAATGGAGGCTATCATTTGCTCGCTCTCATGTTGTTCCAACCCTGTATGACCTGTTTTCAAACCTGGAACACAAAAATATAAAATGTTCTGCTCTTTAATATACAGTTGCTTTGTTTGAGGAACAGGGTGAAACTTGTTCCCCTTTTGTCATGGCACATAACAGATTAAATCAAAATGAAAAATGAATGCATGTGCTTGGTGCACAGTATTCCAAAAATGGGTTTCTTGATTGTCGTAAAATATATTAATTTGCTCCAAATCACAAAAAAATTGTTTTATTGTTCTATCATTTTTTGGGGGTGAGTTATCATTTTGTGTTTTTTTTTTTTGTGTCCATATAGTGTTTTAGAACGTGCTTCTGTAAGTGGTGCGTGTTCGTAGGATGTTGTCTGTGCTCATAGTACGTGTGTGTTGTGTGATCATCAGATGTGCTGGAGTGGATTCCTTTGCTCACTCCTCTCTATACCTCTGTCTATCCTCCCCAGTGTGCAGAACACCAGGTACTCATGCCCCCTGAATTGCTCTGATATTTCCAAATACCTTCTAGATCACTTTTGACTAATCAATTAATGCTCTCTTTTCTCATATTTAGTCATAAATTCGGCACATGTGATCCGTCCATATTCGGGATGCCCATCCCAATCATGTCTGTTGTGAGTATAAATGTTGTCATCCAGTTTTAATAACGTGTGTGTGCTTGATTTTGTATTTGGTGCTACGACCCTACATTTCATGTCTTTGTCACAGATGGCGGACCAACAAGCAGCCATGTTTGGAGAATGCTGTTTTGACATTGGTGATGTGAAGATTACTATAGGCACAGGGACCTTCATGGACATCAATACAGGAAACAAACCACACACGTCTGTGGCTGGTATGTCATTCTAGAACTGATCTTACCTTATCGGTTAGCTTTTCACTGTATTCAATTGGACTTCAACTGAAATTAAAGAAATACTGCTAAACCACTAGAACTAAATAATCTAAGACATCTACACAGCCAACTAAACAGCATTTTAGACTGCATGAAAGCAAACGGTTTTGCAGCTATTTAGTATCCACTAACATTCATAAGTGAGTTATATTGTTACAAAAGAGTTCTCTTTCAAATAAATGCAGTTTTTTGTATTATTTATCAAAGAATCCTGAAACAATGTATCATGGTTTCCGCAAAATATTAAGCAACACCGCTATTTTCAACACTGATAATACAAAATGTTTTTAGCACCAAATCAGCATATTAGAAAGATTTCTGAATGATCATGTGACACTGAAGAACTTGAGTAATGTCTGCTAAAAATACAGGTTTGTTAGCACAGAAATAAAATACTTTTAAAAACATATTACAATAGCTTGTTTTTTTAAAACGCAGTTTCTTTTTTATTTCCTGGTTTTAAAGCTTGAAATAATAAATTGTTTGACGTTAAACATAAGAGACTTTCATAAAGATTAAAAAATCTTTCCAACCTCAGACTGGAAACAGATTAAAGCTGAGACAGTTATTTATAATGAGGCAGTTTGTTGGAGCGATGTGACTCATTATTAAGAACTCATCGTGAATCATTAGAATGTGGCGAAACGTGAGAAAGGAGACAGCCTTGAATGCGTCCATTTGTTGTTGTCCTGGGGGCAGGGATCTTCATATCTCTCTTTTTTTTGTAGGCTTAAACTTCCAGAGTAGGCCTTTATCCGCTTACACACTAACTAATGGTGGGAAAACGGTTGGAAAAACATAAGATCGATTAAAAAATCTTTCCAACCTCAGTGCTGATGTTGTGTATCTGGCCGAAGGTAATGCTGCTGGAACAGGTGCTGCCATTAAATGGGCCCAGGATCTAGGTGAGGAGGAGGACTAATGTGCATTTACAAGCCCACACATTTCTTAACTTGAATATGTATTTTTCACTACCAAAAAAAAAGCCATTCCAGACAGAGGTGTGCAATATATATCGTCTGCGATAATATCGTAATTGTTGTTTTAACGATGTGCGATTTGACATTATCGAGTATTTTGCAAAAACCATTCAAAACACCCCTACAGTACGTGAACGTAAGTAATGTAACTTGTGCGAGTGTGCATTTAGAGTGTGTTCTTTCACTGCATGATTCAGATAAAATGCATTTAGAATGATCACAAATTCCAGACATGGGGGCAGAAAACGTATATATTATTTACACCACTTCATATAGTTAATAAATTTCACACAAAGAGCTTTTCTCCAAAAATTCCCATGATTACAAATGATACTCATTTTTTACAACAGCTTAATAAACAAGAAGTTAAAAATACTTTCGTTTTAGACACCATTTTGCCTTTTTTGCTCTATTTCGCCAACAAAAATCATTCCAAACAGCCACAGCACTGTTTTGCGTCTCTGAGCAATATGACGGTGTTTCGTTCCTGAATAAATCAACCGTTAAATGATTCGGTTCAATCGCAATGACTCACTTATTAACAGTGACTTGCTAGAAGTTGCTACCACCTACTGGCGGTTTTCATTTTACATTTCAACTTTTTTTTTTTTGCATGTTTTAAATCATTTCAAATATCAGTATTCGACGAAATAACATTATTTATGTATATGTAATTGCAGGTTAAATGCGTTCCTGTTCTGCATTAAACAATGTGTGAATACATCTAAATGTCACGTTCAGATGCAGCTTCTGTGTTTCCTCGGCATTGCAAAGATTTTTAATTTTGTTGATACTGATTTCATATTCTTGGTAACAGCCCAGATGTCTTATTATTCTAATTCACTGATTAAATGTAAGAATGTGACTCAAAAGATAATGGACACTTTTAGAAAAAATGGCTTTATGAAGGTAAAAATGCCCTTAAAATTTAAAAATCAGTTTAAACTTATTGGAAAATATTAATTTCTATCAGTGTGACCTGACCACCACAGAATATGAAGAATATCCAAAAATGTAGGAGTCAGCTATCCACGGCTGTCCTTAAGATACCAGCACAATAACACGCTCAGCAAAATATCGTCTAATTATCGTTATCGATAAAAATCCCCCAAAATATCGAGATATTATTTTTTGTCAATATCGCACAGACGCACACCCCTAATTCCAGATAGTAGATGCACGTTCCACTCCATTATGAGAATTTATTTAACTTGGATTTAAGTAAATAAATAAAAAATAATTATAATATTGTAGCGTACTATATTTCATGCCTGTCTTACAGAGCTCTTTTCTGATGTGAAGGAGACCGAGGCTATAGCCGCTAGTGTGGAAGACTCAGGCGGAGTGTATTTTGTGCCTTCTTTCAGTGGCTTACAGGTGTGTTTGTGTGTATCCGTCATACTGTTTTTAAGTTGCTGTTCATCTCAAGAATTTATTGTAGATACAAGAGAATTTCATACAGTGTCGTGTCATTTCAAGATGTTCTCTGTTAATGTGCTACAGGCCCCTCTGAATGATCCTAAAGCTTGTGCCTCTTTCATGGGCTTAAAACCTTCCACAACCAAGAGACATCTCGTTCGAGCCATTCTGGAGTCTATAGCGTTCAGGTGAGCTTGCAAGATCTGACTGTATCATCAACATAAGATGTCTCATGAATCAAAGAATATGCTATATTAAAGCTATAAAACGTTAAGGCACTTATTGTGTCAAGGTCATGAAATAACCAAGGCTTTGGGAAAAATGGGCAAATATCAGCTCCTAATAAAAACAAAAGTTAATTTCTGACACTAGTATATGACCATCTACACTAAAACACTGTGCAAGCTAAATTAATCAAATCAGTTCTCATATACATAGTGCTGGATTGCTTCAAATCATCTGTTATTGTTCCTGTTCTGATAAAATGCAAGATAACATCCTTCGGATGAGACGTTAAACCGAGGTCCTGACTCTCTGTGATCATTAAAAATCCCAGTGAATGTCCTTTGAAAAATAGTAGGGTGTTACCCCGGCATCCTGGCCAAATTTCCCCATTGGCTTCTGACCATCATGGCCTCCTAATTATCCCCATACACTGATTGGCTTGATCACTCTGTCTCCTCTCCACCTGTAAGCTGCTGTGTGGTGGGCGTTCTGGAGCAATATGGCTGCCGTCGCATCATCCAGGTGGATGTTGCATATTGGTGGTGGTTGAGGAGATTCCCCCCTTCTATGTAAAGCGCTTCGAGTATCCAGAAAAGCGCTATATAAATGTAACAAATTATTATTATAACCTAAATAAATGATTAACGCCGGTGGAAATACAAATATTTAAGCATCAGAACACACTTTGTCCTCAACCGTATGTGTTTTGAAGCATATCCAATCCTGTTTGTAGAATTGCGCTTATTTTATTTTAGGCAATTATTTATAATTTATTGTATTTAAATAATTATTTATTAATGCAATAATCTAAAAATGAATTATCCACAATGAATTATCTAATGCTGAACTATTACTACAGTTCTTTACTGCAAGGAATGGTCACACTATGAAGTTTGTAGAAAAGACCGAATTCATCCCCAGAAAACCTGCAAATTCTTGGGCCATTTTACCTCAAACGGTGTTTGCAGGAAGGAAAATGTAACTTGGGTTATAAAGCACATTTAAGTTCTTAAAATGAGTTCTTCAATTATCATCTGCTTTGGTGCACGATCCGAAAACAGAAATGAGAAGGTGACTGGATCCAAACCACTATCCCTTGGCATTTCTATACCAGTCTAGAGTACTTATCAGGCCTCAAAATAGAGCCTCTTTCCAACTTTCTCATCGTTTCATAAGTTCCCCCAGCAGAGAAATAAAGGCCAATAGTCCCAGGATAGTTTTCTTCTCATGTTCTACTGTTCCAGCTCCACTATATATACTGTAGAATTGTGTTTCTGTTTCTTCATGTTTGCACTGTAAATGTATGTCATAAATAGGGAATGCTTATAATGGTTTTCATGGATATTGGATTTTTGTTGGATTGTTCTCTCACTCAAAGTTAGTCTTTTAAAACACTATTTGTTAAATGTAATCTCTAGCAAATATCAAAAATGAATTTCCATTTTCATACTGTACATTATAATGTGAAAATTTGACATTTCCAACCCCATCTCAGAAGAATATACAAGTTTTTTTTTTTTTTTTTAAACAAGTTAGCAATTTAGTATGATTCACACAAAAACATTGAAGGTTGTACCCTATAAACCTAACTCAAATTTTCCACCAATTTGCAAAAAAACACCTGCAAAATAGTTAACATTTTTACGAGACTGTGTTGGACTCGGATCGGTATCAACCAGTACATTCCTAGTCATAACATCTTGTGTGATTCCTGTAATTCTCATGCCACAATTCAACAGCGGTTCTGATTTTCAGGAACAAGCAGCTCTTTGAAGTCATGCTTAGAGAAACCCGTATTCCCATCACTAAAATCAGGTGAGGGTCTCGCCCTGTTTGTCTGCCGTATTGCATTGAGCTTGATCCTGCCTGTCTGAACTTTTGTGTACACATTTTGCTACACATTTACAGGGCAGATGGAGGTGTTTGCACCAATAATTTCATCATGCAACTCACAGCTGATCTGTTGGGGCGTAAGATAGAGACGTCCAAGCCACTTTGACATGTCCTGCCTTGGAGCTGCTTTTGTTGCAGGACTTGGAACAGGTAAGGGTCCAGCCACATTTGAGTGCAGCAAAAAACTATTCCTAATCTAGGCTTAATCCGTCTCAACTCTGTATCATAGTTGGTAAACACATTTCTAAGGTCTCTAAATTATCAACATGATCAGAACTTTGCTGAAAACCCTGTTGTGCACAATCTACTTCATGCTAAGCAAGTACAGACTATCAATCAGACAGCAGAAGGCAAGTCTTTTAGTATAATTTTCAAAACAAGGTACATGTGTCTTTTTCTGGTTTACTTGATTATCCATGATTTATAGAAAAAAAATATTGTTAAAATCTGAGTAACAAACATGATACTTCAGACTTTTGAGGAAAGCTTATTTGCACATCTCTCTATCATCATTGTTTTGCATTGCATTACATATCCCCCCCCCCACACCAATAACATCTACATAGCTTTGATCATAAAACAAAGGGCCAGATTTACTAACAGCTTGCACCGGCGCAAACCATCTTGGGCATTAAAATATGACTGTCAGGATTTACTAAAGACTGCGCAGTGAAGAATTAGCACTGAAAAGTTTCACTGAAGTGCTATTTTTGTGCCTGACATTATTGAATATGCATTTGTAGGAGTTTCCCTTTCAGACAAAATTTATGGGAGGAGACTATTAAAATGAATCACACCACGTGATTTACTAATGTTTGCGCTCATCAGATTACTGGTATTTGCGCCATTATTTAATGCCCCAAAAAGTATGTCTTAAAGTATTTTGCACCTGTGTCGTAAGCAAATCACCCGCACCTGATGAGCATCGGCTCTGCTTATTTGCTTATCTGCTTACACCTCTCTTTGTCTCCTTGCACTGGCTACCAGTTGCAGCTCGCATCCAGTTCAAGACACTGATGCTTGCATATAGAACAACCACAGGCTCAGCACCCACCTACTTCCACTCACTATTACGAATCTACATCCCCTCCAGAAGTCTGAGATCTGCTAGTGAGCGACGCCTCGTGGTACCATCACAGAGAGGCTCAAAATCACTCTTCAGAACATTCTCGTTCACCATTCCTGGCTGGTGGAATGATCTTCCCACCCCCATCCGTAACGCTGGATCCCTGTCAATCTTCAAGCAACAACTGAAAACGTATCTCTTTCAACACTACTTGACTTCATCATAAAAAAACAATACAAAAAATTCCTTCCCTTTCTCTATATCTTCATCTTTCTCTTTACCTTTCTCTCCTTCCCTTGCTAGCTTGTACTTATTTGAACAATGCCTGAGACTTGGTGTTACAAGCATTTCCTCTGTCTGTTTGCCTCTTCAAGATTAATCGCTTTATGTATTCCCCAAATGTAAGTTGCTTTGGATAAAAACGTCTGCAAAATGACTAAATGTATTTGTGACTACGCTAACTTGCACTGCGCTTGGTATATTGCGTTGGTCGATATGTAAATGAGTTGTTGCGTCTGTGTTCTTTAATTTTCATGTTGTCAGTAAATCACCCGCAGAAATTTCCACACCCATTGGTGCTGTTTTGGATTTGCGTTCTCGCACTAATTTGCCCTGTTTAGTAAATCTGGCCGTAAGCATCTATCATCTTACTAAGACATATTATTGGGAGATATAGAGTCACAGCTGATATTTATTTATTTATAGGCATTTTATGTAAGTAGTAAATCTCTGATTAAAATGACAAGAATCAGGACTTCATCTTACTTATGCCATATACATTTCAGCAACTTTACAAAATTGCATATTTTTGCAATTGTGTTTTTTTATGAGCTTCATATTTTCATCTATCATACTTAATGAGCCATAAAAGCCCAATGCATCAAATATAATACTCAACAAAATGACAAATACTCTTTCCTGATTTTTGCCTAAAGGTTCAATAAATAAATAAAAATAAAAAAATGCATTTCATATGTCAGGGTTTAAAGAGTTAATCTGCCCTTTTTATTTTGAACTGTCCGTTAGGCTACTGGAGGAACAAAGAAGAGCTGAAGAAGCTTTTGACCACTGACCAACATTTCCTTCCCCGAAGGAGTAAAGCAGATTGGGACAAGGGCCCATACAGAGGTGTACTGCAGAGCTGGGAGAGGGCTCTTCAGCGCTCTATGCACTGGTACAGCCAGCCCTGATTTACCAGAATACAAGTTTCTGCTGTAAACTCCATGTTCATGTGAACAGGTTTAGGGCAGTACTCTCTGTCACGGAGAAAAACACTTGAACAGAATGATTTCAAATCTGGATTTGGAAACCCGCAAATCAAAGGTTAGTTACAGATTTACAACTTGTTTGTGTAAATCCAAATCCCCCAGCTGTGAATACAGCGGCAGGCTGCAGCACAATTCCTACTCGTAGTATTATGATTTTGCCAATCAATAATGTAGTCATTAGGCACTAACATCAATCAGAGCCTTAATCCAACTACTGTTTTTTTTATATATGAATAAATTAATTTAACTCGCTAGGTGCCTTAATTGAGGTGCTTTTTGTACAAGAGATTTTGTACTCATCTCCCAAAGGATGACATCTCACTCTATGAGGGGTATTGTAATTATATGTAATTTGTGTTTACATAGATGGGAGTAAGTGAAACTTACTGCTCTTTATTTTTATCACACACTGAGTTAACACAGTGCATCCATTTTAGTGCATGGTAATTTATACAAGCATTCATTAATGCTGTTAATATTTTCTAATTGCATATATAGCCTTGGCATTATGTAGGTTGTTTTTTAATCAAATGTACCTCATAATACAAAGCTAATGCTGCAAACATGGAAAACTTGTTACCTGAAGGACTATTTGCTAATGTTTTTTCTTCAGCTTTAAGCATCCAACCTGCTATACTTGTTTGTATACAAAACCGTAGCAGTGTCACAGATTGTCTCTTCATACTATCAACAGTGGCTAATAATAGCATACATTCAACTGTAGTAAACGAGTAACTGTGAAACTGTATAATATCCTAGGCTTTTATCAGGATCTTAAAGAAGGAATAGACAGAGAATATTTGTAAAGATATATGTATTGATAGATTGTCAAATAACTCCTTGTGCCATGTTTCATGTCAGTATGTGAAATTAGTTGTTTTAATAAATTTGTATTATGCCATTTCAGTGTCAAATTGTGTGCGTTGTCATACTAATAAAGCAATGGTTTTCAATCTGAGGTCAATGGACATAAAACATGACATTTCTGACTACCTAATTAAACATTAACTATAACCTGATAAACCTTATATAATGGGTCTAAACATTTTAAAAGTAATGTTTTAATGAAATTAGATGTATAAAAGTGCTGGGGCAATGTCTCACAATAAAAGGCTAGACAAAAAAATAAGGATTCATTAATTATATATTTAAAGGATCCTATGAGGATAGATTGGTATGAACGAGAAATAATAACAGCTTTATTTATAATGGCTAAAAAAATTAATCTCGGGGCATTTTTTGCGTTTGGTTTTGTCGTGTATTAAATTTATTATATAATCGTAAATTATTTATAGATCATTTCAACGGGTGTAGGAAACGGATATCAGGTTTGCTATTGGTCGATCCAGGTGTCAATCATCTAGTAAAGTGGGCGGGATTAAAGGAAAATGGCGACTTTATCTGTCGGAGAGCCTCAAGAGATGGAAGGTGAGCTGACTTGTTTATTTTTAATGATTTATTTTCAACGGAGCCTCTAAAAAACAGCTATTACTCTTTTTGCTCTCTCTCTTTATAACCAAGCTGAGTTTTTATTTTTAATCAGTTAATATATTCGTTTGCTTTTACCATTAATTCAGACTGCAATGTGTGCTTGTTTACGTTTATCACACAGCTAACTAAAGCTACTCTTATAGTCTGCGTGCATGCAATGGCGATAAAAGCTGCTTATTTCTTGGTTTGTCTTTTGAGTGCATTTAAATGCCAGACCTCTGTTCAGCTGTGTGTTTAGTGGACAGGGCGTCAAAGCCAGCACACCTTGCTGGTTAGCTAACGTTAATGTAGCCCACCAGCTCACATTAAGTTACCTGTTAAAGACTCACCTGTTCGTATGTATAAAGTGTAGGATAACCTGAATGTGAACTATCAGACGTGACAAATCGAGCTTTTCTTTACGCCTCCGTTTGTTTCCAGCTGTTGTATCAGCACAGTTTGCTAGCATGCTGCTGCTGTGGGATGAGGGCGTGTGTGGGATGGGTTCATCTAATTGTGCTTTCATATTAAAGTACGTGTTATCACGATTATTTGGCCCAGATAACAGCAGTGGCATTTTGTAAGCAGGTTAGTACTGTGGGTGTGTCCTAATTATTAATTATTCATAAAAACTGCGCTTTAAAGTGGACAGGAGGGGTGAGTCTGAGGAATCTGGTGATGATGAGACCAAAAGGAAGAGTCTCAATGGAGAGGTCGACTCCCTCCAAGCTCCTTCGACTGGTGAGACCACCTTGGCATGAGCAAAACAATTAAAACTATCATCATCTCTTTCCTTACCGCATCGCTCACTTCCCTTTTTAGTACCCGAGGAGTCACCTGTTGACATGGACACCATAACCTTAGACCCAGACGAGGAGGTGAAACATTCAGTTTTTGAAAGGGTAGACAGATGGATGTTATTAGCACTATGATTCATTGTGTCCTAATTATTTATGTAGGATGTGGATCTGGTCCACTGTCGCATTGGGAAGATTGCGGGTCTGGAGGTTCTTCGGAAGGCACAGGTGAGAGTATAGTTTTTTTTTTTGGGGGGTAGTATAGTAGGGTTGTCTAGTTACTGGATAAAGATTTGTATAGATTTATACTTGTATTGTATATCTATACTTATTGTATAGATTTGCACCTTTGCTTATTATATGCCCTTAAATTGAGTAATTTTCTTTGTTTCTATCATCAGACAATTTCTCTTAGGCAAAACCTCATCAAATGCATTGAGAACTTGGACAGCCTCGTCTCATTGAGGGAACTCGATCTTTATGACAACCAGATCCGCAAACTAGAGAATCTTCAGGCCCTAACCGAGCTTGAGTAAGTCAGATTTTGTCTTCAAAAATACATTTACAATTTTTTATTTATACACTGCTATTCAAAAGTTTATGGTCAGACTCTGTATTTAATTTTATTTTTTTACCAGTTTAATACCAATGCATTCAATTTCTCAAAAGTAACTTTCTTTTAATCAAAGAATACAGGAAAAAAGTGACACGGTTTCCACAAAAATATTAGGGAGCACTGTTTTCAACATTGATAATAATAAATGTTTCTTGAGCACCAAATCTTCATATTACGATGATTTCTGAATGATCTTGTGACAGAGAAGATTAGAGTAACAGCTGCAGAAAATGTAGCTTTGCCATCAAAGGAATAAATGCAGGGAAAAACAAAATATCATAAAAAAACAGCACCGAGAGGAAAATGGTATAAAGGTTTATTTCAAAACCAACATGAATGCATTAATAAAATGTTTTCTAAAAATGTGTATCATCTCTTGTACTTGAAGAATTGAAAAACATGCAGTTTCCTCATTTGTGATCGTGATTTGTAGGCAGCTAGATGTATCGTTCAACTTGCTGAGGAAGATTGAGGGATTGGAGTGTCTCGCAAAAATCAAGAAGCTCTTCCTGCTTCATAATAAGATTGCAAGCATTGCCAACCTCGATCAACTGACGAGCCTCCAGATGCTTGAGCTGGGCTCTAACCGCGTCAGGGTGAGACATCCGAGACCACATCTGCTCTTTGTGTTACATATTCTTCTTTGCTTACTGTTTAACTGTGTCCTGGCTTGTATTTTATGTATGCAAATGATTGTTATGTACATTTTAGGTTATTGAGAATCTGGATTCTCTTACTACCTTGGACAGTTTGTTCCTTGGCACGAATAAAATCAATCGGCTGCAGAACCTTGATGGATTGCACAGTCTGACGGTTCTCAGTATCCAGGTGCGTTTGTTTGTGCTAGAAAGTTTTTTTTAAGCCAGATTTGCCTTCGCTGTTTGTTAACATCTGTTCCTGTCTGACAGAGTAACCGCATCACGAAGTTGGAAGGACTCCAGAACCTTGTGAACCTACGAGAGCTTTACTTGAGTCATAATGGCATTGAAGTCATTGAGGGCCTGGAGAACAATGTAAGATCTAGCACGGTTGCCCACAGATACAATACTACTTCCTGTCAATTCTACATTTATGCACCGAATGTTTGCATAAAATATTTGCTCCTTAAATCTTGTTCAATATCTGTAGCAAATTGCAAGATAAGGAACCCATCAATCATAAAATGCATGTTAAGAAGCTGTCAGGCTGAAATCAGGTAGTTTTGTGTTTAATATTCACGTTTCTCCAGCTATTCTGAAGATCTCTTCCTCTCCACCTTTTCTCCACAAGAGTCTGTGTTCTGATCTGTCGTCACATCAGTGGTTTTATTTTTATCTGCCCCAGAATAGTTTAGCTCTTGAATATACATATTTCATCTTTCTTCCCTTTCTTTTTTTTAGAAAAAGCTGACAACTTTGGATATCGCTGCAAACAGGATAAAAAAGATTGAAAACATCAGCCATTTGTCTGAATTAAAAGAATTTTGGGTAAGAAAAAATAAAGACAGGTTAACTTTTTATATTTTATAGCACACTACATGGAAATTTTAAAAACCTTTCAAAAGTTTGGGGTCAGTAAGGTTTTTTTAAGTCTCTTATGCTCAAGGCTACATTTATTTGATAAAATTGAAATTGGGAGAATTGTGATGTCATGATCTCCATATAAAATCAAGGAGGTGTGATCGTAAACTCTTGTCTGTCCATTAATCACAAGATCGATACTACTGATGGATAACCATGTTGAGTGCAACGACAAACTCAAACGTAGTTCTGTCAGTGGGTGTAAAGAAACTGCACTTCCAAAACTTTGCATAGCCTTTCCTAAAGATTCGATAATTAGAAATGCATGGCTGAAATTAATTTTTCAATGACTTGTCTGAGCAACTGAAGTTCCTTCTGCCAACTGCATTTCATGACCCCTTTAATATATCTTAAAATATAATTTATTCATGTGATGGCAAAGCTTAATTTTCAGCATCATTACTCCAGTGTCACATGATCATTCTGATTTGCTGAACAATAAACATGTATTATCAATGTTGAAAACGGCATTTATTAGAAATATAAATACTTAATCTTTACTTAAAATGTAATGCATGTTTGCAGAATAAAAATTTTTTATTTTTTTATTAAAAACACCAAACTTTTGAATGACAGTATATGTAAAAATCATACTTTGGAGTATCAATGCTTATTTTTTTATTTTAATAACATCTAAAAAATGACAAAGATTGTTTAAAAAGCATTTTTTTTATTCCTCATACAGATGAATGACAACCAAATTGATAACTGGGCCGACTTGGATGAACTCAAGAATGCCAAAGGTCTAGAGACTGTCTATCTGGAGAGAAACCCTCTGCAGAAGGACCCTCAATACAGACGCAAGATCATGTTGGCTCTTCCCAGTGTCAGGCAGATAGATGCCACCTACATCCGTTTCTGATCATCCACCTCATTGTGCCCTCCCTCACCCAAACCACCCACCGTTATTATAAACGCACCACTACCATGTTACCCTTATGGACACCGTCTGCCCTATTTATCTCTTTTATTTACTTTTAACAACAAAAATGAAGAATCATACACTCCCAGTGTTGCCGTTCCATGTGCTGGCACCTTTTACTCACACAGAGACTATATACCTATGCTCTGACTTACGCTATAGTGTGAATGCTTGTTAATTTATTTTCAGTTTAGGACATTATCAGTCTGAACTTAAAGGAGCTGACGCCTGGTTAGCCTGCTACACGTAGGAAATTCTATATATCAAAATAAACTTTGTGTTAGCTTTACAAGAAAAGCTAAATCTAACTGTCCTTATCATATTAGTTAGGAAATAATTTCATCGTAGTTAATGAAAAAGTCTGTGAAAAGGGATTTTGTGCCTCTCTAATGCTCGTTCATCAATGTAAAACCAGAAATTAATGCCTTGAATTTAATGCCAGCTGGTAGCCAGTGCAAATTGATGAACAGAGGTGTGACGTGCGTTCTTTTCGGCTCATTAAAAGATTAATCTTGCAGCAGCATTTTGGATTAATTGTACTGTATGAGGTGGTAAAAGAACAAGTGAACAAGGAATGACCTGATCAGTGATAAATCATTCCTTAGTTAGGAAATAATTTCATCATAGTTAGTAAAACCAGAAATTTCCACCCTGTATGATTTACATCCAGCTTATTTACTGTATGAGGTGGTAAAAGGGTCAGAATTCACATTGCATTCAGGTACTAAAGATGGCTTTGAGGAACTTCTTATTCTTTGATGTGAATCAGGGACTATTTCCGTAAGTGTTATGCTCTTATGGATTCTGTTTGCATATCCGTTATGTTTCTGGTTGTAGCAGTATGGCTGGTTGAAATGGCATGACACATATTGTTCACTCTTCAGTAATACTGAATATTATTAGAGATTAATTCCATTTTAAAAGTAAGGTTATGCCACACAATCTTAAGGAAGTTTAGGGATTCAAGGTGATGTCAGGTGAATAGTATGTTGATGATTTTTTTTATTATTATGTGAAAAATTAAATATCACACAAACTCAAAATATTCACACAGACACCTCATGTATGATCTGCGGAGTTCTTTTTGGGGGAACTATGACGTCAATTTGTAGGCGGATTGGCTGTTAGCATGAAACTGGTTCTCTCGACAAAAAAGCCAATAGGATTTTTCCATAGGCTTTTGGAGAATGGCAAAAAATAAGCTCTGTGTTCAATCATAATTCATGAAACTTACACGTTTTGTCCATCAAGATAATCTTCACAAAATAATTTAACTTTGACGAATTTTGAAGCCTAAATAAAAGCGCCAGAAATAAAAAGCTAACCTTAGGCTATAAAGGATCTACACCACCACGGTCGCTCGCCTTCAACGTCACCACCACCGCGTGGATATACAAACCAGCCTAAACTTATTTTTGAGCACACAAATTTTTGTTTTAGGTGGTTATATACCTTACAATAATATTTTTTACATTTGGAAATCAATCAAATTCATGCTTACTTTTTGGAATGTAATTAAACTTATTTTAGTGAACAAAGCACCACATTTCAGCTATCATTCTGTTAGGGTGGTTACACAAAATATTATTTCATCCTTGCTTCTACAATCTATATGCTTTCTAACATCTTCATGTGACCGTAAACATTTAATTTTAACGTGGCTTTAAGCACTAAGTATTCACCATTGAAGTTTCACTTTCACCACGTAAAGACTGTAAACGTGGTGTTTACATGTAATAATTGTAATATGAGTTTACCTTATGGTCCGAACCCAGTCTGCATCAGTGAGCGATAAACTCGAGCATTTCGGGCAAAATTAAAAACAACACTGTCGAACAACAATATAAAATGCGGGAAACTATTTGTTGATTATTCAACAGTTAATAGTATTATAAATTAACTACAACTGGAAAATAATGTAAATTGATAAACTGTTCGGCGTGATGACGTTTAATGTCTCCGACAGCGCCTGTAGTCTCATTTAGCAACTTGTTACCAAACGTCTTTTTAAAGAAACATACGTTTAAAAAAAATCACAAGTGGGATGTAACTGGTGTGTTTTATGTCGTAGAATAAAACGTGAAAGTATCTTGAGCTTGTGTGAACCACGGACCTTAAATTAGGTATTTAACCAAAATCCCATTAAAAAAACCCATTGACTCTGGAACGATGGAACCGGAAGTGCTAAAATGCATAGTTCCACCACTCTATTTGAGACCTTAATAAAGAATAATTTTCTCGAATTTTCACTTTGTTTTACAAGCTTGGTTGACTGTTTTAGAATTGAATGTACTATAAATAAACTGAATTTGAACAATGCTCACCCTTACCATGTTTGTTTTGTATTTAAGACGTGCAGGTTACCTCTGATTTCACAATGCAACTCATTTGACATAAATATTAATACTTAAATACTGCAGTCGTAGATGTTGCTGAATACGTAATGTTGAAAAGGTCAAGATTCTAATAGAAATGTTTAAAGAAAGTATATTCACATTAACAGTATTCTAATACCAGATCTTGTATATGATTTTGATCGACTATAAAATGTTCATGCATGAGTCATATTCAAATAAAATATTTGTCATTAAATCATGTTACATAACCGCAATCGTTTGTATATTCATTTGTTTCAGTATACAAATAATATTACAGCACAATATGTTTTACATAAAAATATATATTGTACCATTTATTACTTCTAGTCTGTATAACCCTAAATTGAGCTTGTATTACATTTATGCACAATAAATAATTGCATTGTGCACAATTTACATTAGATTATTCATGAATCAGATTTTTAGCAAAGACAGTGTCCCTCTACTTTACAACAGTTTAAATAAACTTTATCAATAAACCATAAAATGTTTGCATTTTTGTAATCTTTTGAATGAAAGCAATTTGTGAAATGTTAAAAAATACATATTTAATTTAATTTAAGAGATTCCATGTGTAACAAAATGTTCCTACCATACACCAAAGAGCTAATATCTAACTACAACAATACACAATTTTGAACACAAATAAATTGGTTATATTGTAAATATAAATATAAAACAATACATATTTTATTATATTTTAAGAATAAATATATGTCTGTGGTGTCAGAACAGTGATGAATGGGGATTTTGTTTAGACTACTTTCATTGCAGGTGTTGACTGATCTGAGAGGTGCATGCATGGTGAGTTCATTATTTTTTAATAATTTAATAAGAATTAATTTTATAAATTTGGCAAAATTTCTGACAATTTCATGTGTCACACTGTATTAGAATGGTGTTATGATCATTCCTTACATATTTTACATCATTAAATCAAATTAATATTTGAATATTTTTCAAATATAAGAATATTTTTATAAATATATTCTTATTGTTTTCAAAATGTCATGCCTTCTTGAAAATGACTCCCATTTTAGAAAAGTCTGGATTTTTGTTACTGTTACTGTCTCTCTTGAGAGACATGGTGGTTATAGCACCATTTTTATTATCATAAACACTGGTATTTTGACTAGAATTAATTACAAATCAAAATGTCCTTACTAAATATTCTAAATATAGCATATATTTAGCTAAATATAAATACATGGCATTAAATTGTATTTAGTCATTCCAAATGCATATCTTTATTAAACTCACAGAAAAAAACTTTTTATGTCTGTTGAGAGACATATTGAAGATAAGCACACAGACAGTCCATTTTTGTCACTCCAAATGAAGAAACGTATCTTTAGAAAAATAGTAAACTCACAGAGACAAAAAAGTTTTATGTCTGTGAGAGAGAAGATAAGCACATTTTTCCATTCACTCCAGACAGTACGTTACAAAGCCGTACAAATTAAGCGCACAGTGACAATCGAGGAGATGACGTCGAGTTCCAGAGATCCAGAACTACATTACCCAGAGCGCCAGGCAGTGACGCGCGAGAGGCAGATCCTATTGGAGATCCCGTGCATGGTCGATGCAGTCGTGCAGTCGTGTTGTTGTCAGTGGCGGCAAGATGGCGACTCTCGGAGACGCATCAGCCCCGGGGGTTAATGGGTTAATACAACAGTTCACAGCCATAACTGGTAAATATTGACATTTTACATTTGCGGGAATTTTTGCACAGGCCATTTCGCTTGAGTAAAACACGGGGTCTTTAGAAATGCTGTATGTGGGGAAGGGGGCATCATCATCTGCCCCTACTGCATGTAAAGTCATGAAAGGAAGGAGACGGCAGCTTCTTTAATAGGCTCTACATGCTAAAATGCAAACTTGCTTTAATATGGACAGACATGTAAATGTAGAAAATAATCCTCTTAAGTAGCTGGGTAAGCAAAAAATCTCTAATGTCTGAATTTGTATGCATGTGATTCTAATGTTAAAACTCTCATTTCACCACTTTGAGTTATGTGATGTCACGTTACGTTACTTGTTACTTTCACCAGGCTACACTGATTTTGTACTCTACAAATTTATTAAAACCCACAGGGCTGCACTGATTACTCGTACGGTTATTATTATGTGTGTTTTAAACAGCCACCTCGAGTTATGTGTACAACTTGGACAAGTTTCCAGCCACCGAGTGTGTTTTACAACTTCGACAAGTGTGTCTGTGGATACGAGCCACAGTCCACAATATGGCGGTTTGTGTAGGCTGATTCTCAATCAGTCATCCGTTTCTCTGTATGCTTCTCACAACTCACATCTACGTCAAAGATACACACATAACTATGATGTTCTTTAAACACTCAGGCTGTTTAGTTTAACTGTCATTGGAAGTGTGCGCAAAGGCTGCTTTTGTGCGTCGCATGATGGTGTGCATCATTTGATAGTTTCGTGTCTGTTGGTCAGAAAATACAAGCCATGTTTCGCAGCTAGCTACTTTTTCGTTAAGGTGAAAGATGCGCTGGTTGTGCGCATGCGCGCTCTCTGAGGGGGCGGGTGTTAAGAACGGAAACGAGCGAGCGCTGCTTCTGTGCGTCTTCTACGTAATATTACAGATTTTTTCCAGCGCATTTTGTTTGAAACTTACTGCACTGATATAAAACTATAAGGGTTTGAACAAACGAGGTATTTGTGTAAGTGCTGAACAATGTAATATCTTAATACAGCTGCCTTTACCAATATTCACCATGGTTTTCATACCACAACTATTTTAAAAGACCATAATTATACCTTAATTATTGCATGTTTACCTATTTATTAGTTTTATTTGGCATACCATCATTAAAATTATAACATGGGTCTTTTTCAAGCCAGAAACTCCCAACCACTACCAAATGTGTTCACATTTTTATGCCTTATGTAATATATTACAGAAAAAAAATCAATGTTGAACTTTCTCACTAGATGGATCGTAAAGATATTTGTAAAACAGAAACAGAACGCTTAAGGTTAATGTTTACAAAATATGAACAAAAAGTTATTTACAATTCAAATATACCATTTTGTAGTGCTTAGTCACTATTTGGTGAAACAGCACTGCATTAATTGTGTTTAAAACATAAGTCACCATATAGTCAAAGGTAATCCTTTGTTATTTAGTGTCTGACACTTATTTGAAGACTTTTGTAAACACAGTACCAGTAGCGTGTTTGGTTACATATTCACCTCTTGAAGTGCATCTGTTGTCTTTTTTCCTGTATGTTCATGCTTCACCTCACATAATATATGCTGTTGATATCTTTGCATGTGTGTGTTTGTTTGCAGGAGCCACAGAGAGTGTAGGGAAGCATATGTTGGAAGCATGTAACAATAACCTAGAGATGGCCGTCACCATGTTTCTAGACGGAGGGGGCATCGCAGAGGAACCCAGCACGAGTGCCAGTTCAGCCGGGGCTTCCAGCAGCAGACAACCCCCTGAAGAGTGAGTGACTTCATATGACACACCAAATGCTCTCGGTCTCAAGCTGCTGTATTGTTTTTTTGAGTCACTGCATGCTCTGTGCTTTGAGTTTGAATGTTGTGTTCTCCTCTCTGGCAGAGATGATGTGCGAGCACCCATTCCTCAGAAACAGGACATTCTGGTGGAGCCAGAGCCCTTGTTTGGAGGTACAGTTCCCATTTATACAGCTTATCTGTCTAACCCAGGGGTTCCTGAACTTCTTTTTTTTGTCACCCAACCCCTTAGGTGTAAAATACTTGACGTACACCCCTGAGATTTGACTTTATTTCAATTATTTATTAACGTATTTGCATGTTCACAGTTTTCTGTTTCCAATTAATGGTCATATGACATGCAAGTGCATATATAAAATATTGAATCTAAGTGTAAATATTTTATTCTTATTTTGTAGCTAAACTTTAAGGTTGAAAATGTTTTACTGTGGTAGTGTCTCAGTCAAATTGAATAATACAAATCAAAACTATCATCGTAAAACAAAATTAATAACAAGTTGTTATTATTATTATTACTAGGTTTTAACAATTATAAAAATGAACACAGAAGTATATTACTGTTGTAAATTAGAAGTGTACAATTTGATAATTATAATAATTTATTTAAAAACAAATCACTTTTAAATGTTCAAACTGTTAATTTTTAACTAGTGATGCACCGAAATTATTTTTGTTTACTGAAACACAGAAAACTAAATTAAAGTTTTCATTTAGCCAAAAACACACAAAAAAGGAAAATTGCACAGAAAGTGTATTTAATAATCAACACTCATTCAGTCATATGTAAAGATTTAACTTGCAGTAGCAAAGAGGACGGGTATGTAGTAAGACTGTCAAATCGATTAATCGTGATTAATCACATCCAAAATAAAAGTTTATGTTTGCATGATATGTGTGTGTATTGTGTATATTTATATGCATATTTAAAATACACACATAAATATACATTTAAGAAATATTTACATTTGTGTATATATGTGTCTGTAATGTATGTATATATATTACATATATTTCTTAAATATATACATGTATGTGTGTGTATTTATAAACACAGTACACAAACAGATGTGACCCTGGACCACAAAACCAGTCACAAGGGTCAATCTTTTTTAAAATTGAGATTTATACATCATCTGAAAGCTGAATAAATAAGCTTTCCATTGATGTATGGTTTGTTTGTTATGATAGGACCAAGATATATTTGGCCAAGATACAACTATTTGAAAATCTGGAAAAATCTAAATACTGAGAAAATCACCTTTAAAGTTGTCCAAATGAAGTTCTTAGCAATGCATATTACTTAGCAAAAATTAAGTTTTGATATATTTACAGTAAGAACATTTACAAAATATCTTCATGGAACATAAAAGAATAAAAGAAAAATCAATAATTTTGACCCATACAATGTTTTGATGGCTATTGCTACAAATATACCCGTGACTGATTTTGTGGTCCAGACAGGGTCACATATATTATTATGTAACACACACATTTTATTTTATGTTTATTTTGATTCAGATCCGATTAAATAAACAGATTATCAAGAAAGCTTTTGATCGCGCTATGTGTGCTTCACTATGAAACACGCAGCACATGATCAGACTATACAGATGTTTAATTAAATCCAAACGTTTGATTATCAAATTATAAGCTATTTCGCAATTATCATACAGCCTCATTTATGTTTTTAAATTTTACACTCAGTATAATTATTTATTAGCTTTTCATTAACTCTCAAACCCCAATTTGGGAAACCCTGGTTTTGTTTACATAAACAAATATCTCTCTTTCACAGTACCAAAGAGGCGTAGACCAGCACGATCAATCTTTGATGGATTTCGGGATTTTCAGACAGAAACCAGTAAGTACATGTGAGGCATTCTGATGGCAGACATGGTCTAGTGCTTCGTCTGAAACCCTGCTGTTGTGATGTGAATGTTTAGTGCGACAGGAGCAGGAGTTGAGAAATGGAAGTGCAATGGACAAGAAGCTGAGCACTCTAGCCGATCTGTTCCGTCCTCCTATTGAACTCCTGCACAAAGGCAGCTTTGAGACGGTAAGCTGTACGACTGCTTTTAGTGAACCCCATTAGTATTACCAGTAACACATTCAGTTATCGGCTAATTCATGTGCTTCAGTCCTCTGTCTCATTAAGTACAACATTTGTCAGGATAATAATGTGTTTTGTTCCTGGCCAAGAACAAGTCAAGCCCTGCAAATCAGGGAGTGTCCAAACACAGGTTCAGGCTGTTGAGAGCCTTTCATTAGGACAGAAATCAGGCCGGATGGCATCAGTTCTTGAAGAAATGTTCCTGGTTCAGCCCTTTTGACAGCATCTGTGACTGATGTGCTTTTAGATACTGCAGACAATAATATACAAATAATCAAAAATCACTTTTACAGAAATGCACTTGTAAAAAGTGTAGGGGTTGTAGAAGTAAATTTGCATTCAGGTCTGGTTTGACCCAGAAGAGAAAAATAAAAATTAAATGGAAAAAATTAGTATGCGAACCAAACTTTAACAAATGAGCCAAATCTATCAAAATAAACATTGTTTATTTTTTTTAAAGAGTTTTTAAGAAATATAATCTTTTTTAAAAAGTTACACATGTAGTTGTTGGGTCCATTCTGACTGTGTATCAACTTTTTTTTGCCTCTGTAAGTTGGATTTGTCTCAAAAATACATTGTAAATATATTTAGGCTTTCGCTCATAGCTCATTCACACTTTCTGGACTGAATTTTGTTTTTAAACATGAATATGCACATCTATTGATGAACCATTGCAGAATGAATAATAGATAATCTTTTTAATCTGAAAGTGAAACTTTATTCAAGTAAAATCGTATATTTTGTTTGAAAATAACAGGGGCCTGTTTCATAAAACAAGTTTACCAAATAAGCCAGGCTTATTTCAGTTAGTCTGACTTATTTTGAACCAAATCAACTGACAATAAGTGTTCAGCATTGCTTAACTGAAATTAAGTCCTGGCTGGGTCTGCTAAACTTGTTTTATGAAACAGGCCCCAGGTAACATTTCAGAGCAATATTGATGTTATAAAAAAATTATCTGCAGGTTTAATAGAAACCTGTACCGTAGACTGTTTATGAAAGAGACTAATTTCAGCACAACAAAAATACAAGCTTGTTTATGCTTTTAATTTGTTTTAGTTTTAGAATATTCCTGTAAGTCAAGTCAATATTTCTCACTATGTGATTTAACACATTCCCACAATGCATTTGTCACCTCAGGCGAAAGACTCTGGTCAGCTTGAGAACAAATGGCTGATGATCAACATTCAGAATGTCCAGGATTTTGCCTGTCAGTGTCTAAACCGAGACGTGTGGAGCAATGATGCTGTGAAAAACTTAATCCGAGATCACTTCGTATTCTGGCAGGTACATTTACACAGACATAAATGTCTTCTGTCTCTTTGTCTTCCATGACATTACTTGAATTGTGAATGTGAGCTTTTGAGTTGTTAAGGTAAACAGTTTTTGCTTATAGGTGTACCATGACAGCGAGGAAGGGCAGAGGTACATTCAGTTTTACAAGCTTAACAAGTTCCCCTATATTTCTATCTTGGACCCTCGTACAGGTGAGAGACCCAAGGCAGTGTTGAACTGATTTGTGACATTTTCTGAAAATGAGTTTGGATCAATTCATTTCAGATGCCCATGCCAAGTCAAACATAAAATGACTAATGTGTCTTTTCTATAAGGAGCATGTTTTTAATAAAAAAAATTGGAATCAAAAATGCATCATAAAATGAATATAAATATATATTTATTTACATTAAATTCATTTTACGTCATTAAATTTATGTCTTAAATGGAAATTTTAAAAATATCTGGGGGGTAAAAAAAAGCCTCATAAAATTAATACATTTATAAGAAAATATATATTTGTATGTCAATGCAAGTTGAGGTTCTAAAATAATATTTATTAATATTTTTCTAAAACATTTTTTAAACGTCTTGAAAATGGAAATGTAAAAAAAGTTTTTTACTTTATAAAACCAACATAAATTCAGAGAGTACGTTACTAAAAACCTGGCACATGCATTTTGAACTAGATTTGTATTAAATTAATTGATTTCAAACAGTTAATACTGGTGCTTGTCATTAATGTTTGTATACACTTAAACAATATATACAAATGCAGTTTCTCAAAATCTGAATGAAAATGATTTTTTATTGCATTACACTGGTTTTGCTATAGTTCTTGTATATTCCTGTATAATATAGAATTTCTTTTTTTAATTGATAAAGTAGTAAGACTAGTAAAAGCATGGTAATAACATGATACCATGAACGTTTTAAATATTTGCACATTCAATTAATTAAGCACATTCATTCATTAAGTTATTTATCAGATACCTTTTGGTTTTATTAAAATATTTGTATGCATGATCAGGGAATGGTTGAAAACTAAAAAAATATGCTTTAGCTTTATGTTTTTTTTTTTTTACCTTTGACAAATACAGGACAAAAGATGGTTGAGTGGAGCCAGTTAGATGTGACCTCATTCCTCGATCAGGTCACAGGCTTCCTGTCAGAGCACGGGCAGCTGGATGGGCAGTCCAGTCAACCTCCGGCCAAACGGGCTCGTTCTGTAAGTGTTCACATTTAATATTTCTGGAGGTTCCTGAAAAAGCATTGTGTCTTTGCTTCACATCGCAGACTTTTATCTGTCTATACAGGAGAGTTTGATAGATGCCAGTGAGGACAGTCAGTTAGAGGCCGCTATCCGGGCCTCTCTTCAAGAAACACACTACGAGTCCTCCCATGAAAAGGCAGAGTCCCGTTCAGATGATGATTCAGATGCCGAACCTTTCTCTGACAGCGAAGGCCTGATCTCAGTGGATGGTTCAGATAATGAGGCTGGCGGAGGGGAGGATTCTTTAGATGGACACGTCTCTGCAGAGGTAGCTCCTCCCATCAGGCCGGACAGCCCAGCCCATCACAGGATGTCCCCACACAAAGAGTTATGCCACAGGAAAGAGGAGAGTAAGAAGAACCACCTAGAGCCGGTCGGGCTCAATCACAATCAGACAGGACAAACAGAGTCCCAACAGCGGCTGGGAGAAAACCACAGATCCACATCACACCAGCCCTCGGAACCTGCCGGCACCAGCACAGCAGATCCAGACGACAACGGTATACACCATTTCTCTTATGTCAGTTGTCCAAAGGGATAGTTCACCCAAAGAGAAAATACTGTCATTATTTGCTTACCCTCATGTCATTTAAAACCTGATTGCTGTTTTTTTTCCCCCACTAAAGATAAGAGGAAAAATCTTCACATTAGGGGAGATTTACTAATTACAGCATGATTAATCAAACGCAGCCCTATTGATTAATCAAACGCAATTTCATGCGCAACTTCTGAAGCACGGTTCTGGTATCAGTAGTAAATATTCATCCGAAGGCCAGAGGGCGCTCTCTCTTTGGAACTCCAAATATGCCCTGTAGAAGAAAGGTAATCCATGTTGTTCCAGGAAACAGAAGATTGAACAGCTTTCATTGATTCATCGTGACTAACACACGACTACGACAATATATGGTTTATTTTCATTATAACAAAATATTTACCTTATGTTATAAGCGACTCAAACACGCTGTGCTTACAGATGGAGCAGCATTTACTACACAGTCGCACGATTATATTATCGAAGAAATCGCTCTGCAATTATAAAAGCGGTTTTGCGTAGCTCGTCAGTGATCTACAGCTCTGTGTAGTAAATGCTGCTCCACCTGAAAGCATGGCAAGTTTGAGTAGCTTATTACATAAGGTAAATATATTTTATTATAATGAAAATAAACCATATACTGTCATAGTCGTGTGTTATGCTGCGTTCCAGGCAGGTTTTTGAGCCCGTAAATCACGACTTCAAAGCACGACTCACGACCTTGTAGCGTTCCAGGCAAGTCACGCCAAACTGCCTGAGCGCAAGGAATTGAGTGTGTGTATTATTTATTATTATTTATTAATTTGATTGCAATGTTATATTGTCCTAAAGTTTATTTCTCACGTGTATCACTTGCATAAAAAAAACTCAGCATCCGAAGGGGCTGCCATTGTTGTTTCGCGGGCTATGTGATGTCAGAGCGCGGAACTGGGAGTACATCGATCTAGTACGAGTTCACGGGTTTGACTGCCGTTCCAGTGCACTTTCACAGGTAGAAGGTTGGAAAAACACGGGTTACAGGTTGCCTGTAACGCAGCATAAGTCACTTGCTTTATTATAATGAATATTATAATAAGAACTCAGATAAACCATATATTGTCGTAGTCGTGAGTTAGTCACGTTGAATCAATGAAAGCAGTTTAATCTTCTGTTAACTGGAACGACATGCATTACCTTTCTTCTGAGGGGGAATATTTGGAGTTTCAGCGCAAGAGCGCCCTCTGGCCTTCGGATGGAGATTTACTACTGATCACAGAACCGTGCTTCACTGACAAGCTACGCAAGAAAATAGCAGCTTTTGGCTAATCGTGAATGTGATTTAATTTCGATTAATCATGCAGCATTACTTCACACAGCTCATAGTGATCTTGTCTGCCAAAGTCCGAAAAAACACTATAAAAGCACAGCAAAGGTAGTCCGTATCCAACTTGTGGATTATATTCCAACTCAACTGAAGTGAAAACATCGGTGTGTGTGAGAAACAGACTGAAGTATTCTCTGATTATCTTTCCCTCCAAAGAGCTGTTCATTTAATAATCATTGTGTCCGGATGAAGTCAGAACCAAAGCAAACTCATTTGTGAATGAATCATTATTTTGCACAAGAGAAGAATCTCTGCTAATTCAATGCATTAATTCAGTGATCCAATCATAAGGAGTTTGTCTGCTAACAGCTGGAATGAAAGAATATCTGTTAATGATTACTTAAATTTCAGTCTGCTCCTCTCAGAAATCTATCAGTTTAGGGTGATCATACGTGCCATTTTTAAAGGACACGTCCTGGCCAGGATTACTATATTGCCTAAAATATGGATTTGGCTGTTTGCACTGCGCAGACCGATTGTTGTATGACATCTTGTGATAGTTCTAGAGAACGGATGGCTCCTTGTGCTTTCGGATAGCTCTAGCAGTACTTTGTCTTACAACGGTCAGTCTGCACAGCGCACTTCAAGTTGAATTAACTAACAATTGAACACATCTAAAATGTACGCGTATTTGCATCACTTTGACCGTTCTCTGTAGATCCCACCTATGCTACGATTGGTCGATGATGTACAATGCCTGCATGTTATTGGTCAAACTGCTTCTCGATCATTACTTTAACAGCAGGTATGAAACCTGGAAAACAAAGCTAAATATAGAAATCCTGGCCAGGACGTGTCCCGTAAAAATGGCACGTATGGCCACCCTAATTAGATGGATTAAGAAGACCCTTCATGGTCAGTTTTGTTTTGTCATTTTTGAAACAAGCATTTTTTGTCATATGGAAACAAGCTTATCTTTAAACATTGACCTTTTGTGTTCTGCAGAAAAGATTTAGAATGAAATGTAGGTGATGTAAATAATGGCAGCTTTTTGGTGACTGTCCCTTTAAAGGATTTGAACATTTATACGTGCTAATAATATTCAGTAAGAATTAATTAATGTACTAAAATGACTCTGTCCACAGGTCCAAAGGCCCGTTTAATGCTTCGATACCCAGATGGCCAGAGAGAACAGATAGCACTGTCTGCTAAATCTAAACTCATGGTGGGTATAGCGTTTTTTGTATTTATTTACTTTTGAACGTATTAATTATTCATATATGATAAGTGCTGAAACTTTTACTGTGGTAAAAGGTTGACAAGATAAACAAATTTGTTTAGTAACATTTTCAAATAACAAAAAGTGACTGTTTTGTAAATACTGTTTGTCAGTAAAAAGCTGGTGTCAGCATTACTGAAGCATTTCTGCTCTTTCTCAAGCGCCACCTACTGTCACAAATCTGGAACATTTTAACTGGTTGATGGAAAAGAAGCTGAGAGCCTAGAACACACATTTCTAAAAAATCGAAATAGTTCGAATAAGGTATCTAGAATGATTCATGGTATTGTGAAGTGTTCACAATAACAATACAGTGCTTCAAGGCTGTACAATTTGGGGGAATTTGTTTAGTTTTTTTTTTCAAATATAAATTATTTCGTTATTTGGAATTTAAAAATACAGGTTTGCTGTGCTTGCTTTGTAGGGCTGCACTATTAAGCTACAACGTAATACCAAAATATGTCTAGCCCCTACCAATTTATAAAAACCTTATTTCTGTTAAAAAGGAAAAAAGATTGCAGCAGAAGTCTAATACAGAAACATTTTCAAATGTGTGTGAATTCAGATTTTGTTTTGGATTTTGGAGATGTAGCCTTCATTTTCGTCCTCTGTTCTTGTTTGTAGGCACTGGTGAGACACGTTCAGTCTAAGGGATTCCCCAACGAACGCTTCGAACTTGTCACCAACTTCCCCCGCCGAAGACTTGCTCACTTGGACTATGACATCACACTGCAGGAAGCAGGACTGTGTCCGCAGGAGACTGTGTTTGTGCAGGAGAGGAATTAGCTCCTCCACTTGTAGATAAATTACACCCCCTCCTGTCCTGTCATTTGTGCCCTAGAAAGACTGAATTGACTGTGCCCTGTTACCACTTGTCTTTTTTTCTTTTTCTTTTTTTTATATTAAGTCCAGGATACTCATAACATTTGGTAGTTCATAGGGACCGTCCCTTGAGCTGCATTTGTTAACATATTTATTTACAAACAACTTGGCACATCCCATCCTACCTGGGTCTAATTCAAGACAGTACGTGTCCATGAGTTACGCTCATATTGATATGGAAATTAAAAGGGTTTTACAGATGGCAGGGAATGAACATTGTGTATCATGTATATGCAATGTTTCTAAGGATTGAACATCAGTTCCAAAGTGACTACAGTTCCTGTTAAAATCATCTGAGCGGGCTGGGTTCCTATTGAATGTGGGCTCAGGTGATGAATGTTTATTATCTAGAGGGAAACCCTCACATATCTCATCTGCAATGTGCAGGGACGGATGACGTAGAGTGACATTTAGCTATAGTAAGTTTCTATCTCCTTTTTTATATACTGCATCATTTCCACAAAAAACTGATTCTCAAATATAATCATTGAAACAGAAGGGAGAGCTGGTCCACTTGTATTTCTTCAATAACTTATTCAATTTCTCCTGTTTAGTGACATGATTTGTATCAAGAATATGCAGGTTTTGAGTCGGATCCTCCAGATGGGAGCTTGAATATCTCGTATGCCACAGTGGAAGAATCTGGTTGTCTTTTTATGCATTTAGGGAAACTTTACATTTTTTCATACAGAATCTTAAAGGGATAGTTCACCCAAAAATTTAAATGTGATGTTTATCTGCTTACCCCAAGGGTATCCAAGATGCAGGTGACTTTGTTTCTTCAGTAGAACACAAACAAAGATTTTTAACTCAAACCGTTGCAGTCTGTCAGTCATATAATAGCAGTCAATGGGACTCGTGGCTTTGAGAAAAAAAAACATACATAGACAAAACCAAATTAAACCCTGCGGCTCGTGACGATACATTGAGGTCTAAAGACACGAAACAATCTGTCTGTGCAAGAAACTGAATGTATTTATATAGTTTTTTTTTACCTCTGATCCACCGCACTGACCAACTGTCCTGAGCACGTTCACAACAGCGGCGCGTTACGCGTCGTCTTCTTGCTTTATGACGAATCGCAGACTTATAAGTACATTACCGCCACCTATCTCTCAAATGGACCATTGACACTCTATCTACACGCTCAATTAGGAGTGTCAATGGTCCAAATTTTCATTTTTGTGTGAACTATCCCTTTAAGTGATTCAAAGTGACACAGATACTTAGTTTAGCTCAGTAATGCTCCTATATAATGAACAGTATGGGCACAAAAAAAACGTGGCCATGGGGGGGGGGAGCAGACGAATACTCAAAGTAGCTGTAGCATTTTTCTCATAGATATCTATATGTAGAAGCCACATTAGGTATCTTTAGATATAGCTGTTACAGTGGCTGCTGATAGGTAAAACCTAGTTATTCACATGTAAGAATACCTATTTCTGTAATATCTGTTTGTTTAGGAGCTGATTTTCCCAGATATTAAGTTTATCATAAATATGAATTTAGTTTATCAATAATGTTAAATAATGTTGCATATGGTAAATACAAAAGAATGTTTGTTAAAGCTCTTACAAATATTATTGATCATCAGGGAACCCTACTGTAGAGGTCTGTGGGTGTTACAAACATATGCTGCACATGTTGTGGCATTTTTGGTGAAAATTCATTGGTTTGTTTGTTAGTGCGGTTGATGAGCAGCTTCTGAAATGTTGACTGTTCCAAGTGGACACATCAACGTGTTTGGAGCAGTTGAATGAGGTATCTAATATAAAAGACATTTGCTGGCGTATGGGTTTGCATAAACACCACCGCAGAGATTTATATACAGTACTGTTAAAAGGTTGGGGAAGGAAAAATAAATGTTCAGCAGGGATGCATTAAATTCAAAAGCCAGTTAAGGCTTTTATAATGTTGCAAATATTTTAAATAAATCCTGTTCTTTTGAACTTTCTATTCATCAAACAACCCTGAAAAAAAAAAATCAGTTTCCACTTTTTACATAAAAATATTAAGCAGCACAACTTTATTTTACAACATTACTGGTAAGAAAAGTTTCTTGAGCAGCAAATCAGCATATTAGTACGCTTTCGCGAGGACCATGGGAAACTAAAGACTAGATATTTAAAGACTAAATATTCAGCTTTGCCATCACATATTCTAATAGAAAACAGTAATTTTAAATAGTAGTAATATTTCAAAAGGTACTGTTTTGCTATTTGCCTGATATCCCTGTGCTCTTGCATCATTAGAGTCAACAGTGTAAATCTGCACTTTAGAATTTCAAAGTTGTGATATCCAGGCCTGGAAAAAAAATAAAATATTTGGTCAATGAAAATCAATGTAGTTATGTTTAGTTGTAATATATTTCATCAGCTTTAAGTTGATCTCATGATTGAAGTTTGATTGGCAAAGTCAAGAAGTTAGACTTTGCCTGGAGCAGGAAAACCACTAAATGTTCAATATAATTTACGGAAGACCCTGAGATGAAACAAAAGAACCGTCAAACAGTTCCAGATGACAGGATGTTTCAAGGACAAGATATGTTCCCTCTGAAGATCAATGAAGCACCTTACTCCTGAAACACAAGAAGCAGCTTGGGTTTGAGATCCAGTCCCTCATGACCACGGTTTAGGTTTGTGTCATAACCATATTTATTACAGCCAGGGATCTCAATGAATGAACATATAGGCTATTCTTGCATGATATAGTAACTCCTGTCACGACATTCAGAAACTTGGAGGTTGTCATTTAAGTGTAAAATCTGCCTGATACAAAGCAGTTCTCGAGCACAATATAATATATCAATTATCGATCAAAGGATGCATATTGAGCAACCAAAAACATGTTATATATAGTGTTGAAATGATGAAAAATGCCCTACTAAAAAAAAACAATAGCAGCCCACTAGAAACAATCACAGAAATTATAATGGTTTCTATTAAAATACCATTATAAACCATTAGCTTTTTCCAGTAAAACCATTACAAAATTCCTTTTTGTAGTGTGTTTTGGGCATTTTCCCAATAGGATTTAACATTCCACTAATAGAATCCAGCACAGACACCATTATAGTTTCCTTTAAAACCAATATAATTCCCATTAAATCCATTACATTTTCTATTGTGTTTTGGGCAGGGTTCTATTGTTTTTTTCAGCAGGGTGATGCTGTTGTTTTATTTCTACTAGTCTTGAATCTTAGAACTGTAAGTAAAAAGAAGACGAATTGGACTTTCTGGCGGTTACATGATTGAATCAGTAGGTGGTGCCGAGTGAGTCCATGATTCGTTCACTTCATGTAATGTCTGAACGAGACATAAGAAGGAGTCATGCGAGCGAAACACTTTTGATTTTAGTTCTTACAGGCAGTTCACAATCACATATTAAGGCTTAATTATTTTGTCAATAAGTAGGGACTCTGAAGAACTAACGCAGTGAACCTTGTTTCATGAATCTATTTTAAATTTAGGGAGGGGTTCAAGGCGACAAATTTGCTTATGAAAACAAATTAATAACAACATGAGTGTGAACAGAATGTACATTTTCAGTCTGTAGAGTTCTGCGACAAAATTCATGTCACAAAGTTTTTCACCAGAGGTCACAGTCAGATAGTTGTTTTAGTCAGATGTGCTTAAGGTAACAATTCTCTTAATACATAATAATATGGTTATATTTGTGTATTCATAGTTATGCTTTTCATTGTTTTTGTGATGTTATATTGGTTCTCAGTTTATGTGTTCAGTATTTTTCTTTTCAGTGCATGGTTATTAGATAGTTTTGTCAGTTTTAGGCATAGCTGATGTGTTTTTGAGCTTTCAAACAGTATTTGGCATGTCGCACCATAGCCAATATGGTCACAATAACCACACTAAATAGCCTATTTTCTCCAGCCATGTATTGATTTTCTACTTTCTATTCAGACCTTTTTATTCACTGTGCTCATGTTACAGGTATGGAAATATTCTTCATTACAAAAATGTTCAAAAGTATACTTGATGTGCCTGGTGTCAGGAAACACACTGAACAGAGGATATGTGAACACAGTAACGACTTTATTTGGACACATGGCTTGAATGATCAAACAGGTGAGTATTGCAGGAATAAACAGCTCGGGCAGATGAGGAATGTTGAGAATAATAGTCTTGCAATGTCTTACAGATGGTGATGAAGTAGCACACATCTCAGCAATGGCATCAGCAGGTAGGGAGATAATCGTGGCTGAACACAGGATATCCAGGAGCAACACCGGTAAATGTGGAGAACAGGTGAGTGAGTCTTTCCTAGTTCGAGACCAGACACACTGACTGAGGCTGAGGTGTTTGCTTAAGATCTGTGACACCTGGCTATACATGTGTGCATTTTACCTTTACATTTTTTGACTGCAGTGTTAATCTTAATTTCCTGCCTGTTTTTGCTCCACTTCTTTGCTTTCTGTATTGTCTGCATGAGAGAGATAGGTTTTATATTAAGAACTGAATAATCTAATTTCATGTTGGCTTTAAAACTCATTTTATATGTAGATTTTTCATTTAAATAATATTTATAACAGTATTTCCATGTGTTTTATTTTTATGCTTCCACTTTGATTAAGATTATGATAAGCTTTCTGTGTCATTACTGAATTTGAAGCATGTACTAATTGCATTGTATGTACATTTACTTTGCAGAAATGTAAAAGGGCAAATCACACACTGTTACACCTTGTCAGGTATGGTTTTTGGCATTCGTGGTGTTAATCTTTAAATATATTACTTGAATGTTCTTTTATCTTTCTGCATCATATCTGCATGATAGAGAAATGCAAAAGGGTGAAATCACACGTTGTAAGAGATTGTTTTATTTTGTCAGATTAAATGAAGAGTCGACCTGTCACTTGATGTCTATAACACCAGGTTACACTGCACCGCCCATGTGCCAACAGCAGTTTTCCAGGCAAAGATCATATAGAAATGTGTCTACTATGATATTTTCGACTATTTGGGTTGGCGATTTTTATCTAGAGAACCGCTAACTGCAATAAACGCCATTCCCCGCTAATCAATGGCCTACTTTGAAATTATTCCACAATCTAGCACTGTTGTTTCAGATGCTTCCCTGTTAGACGGCTAACACCTCCAGAAAAAATGAATGATAAACCTGAGGCAATAATTTACTATTAAATATGTACTATGTAATATTACTATCAATTGTTATTGCACAATTTCCATATTATTCTATGCCAATAATTTTAAATAATGTTCAGATTTTTTTTCCATCAATGGTCACGATTCTCAGAGTGACATATTAAGGAAGGAACTGGCATAACTTCCCTGCTTGGTAACAAGCACAAGAGCATCAACTTTAAGAGAAGGCAAGAAACATAATTGAGAAGGTTTTTTTTCATGGTTAAAACACTTTTAGGGTGCACAATGAGCAATTGCTTTATCTTAATCTTGATGGTGGTTAGTTGAATGAGATAACCATTGGGGTAAGGGGTGTGTGGGGTTGAAAAATGATCAATGTGAACTTGCAACTGAATTTAGCCACATGAGGTTCAAATGCTGATGATGTCAGGAAACACTCACAGACTCTATGGAAGATCCAAGTGCAGCATTTAATTAAAAGTAATACAAAACCCGTAATCCAAATGAGGCAAAAGGCAAAAAGCACCACACAAAGTAAAACAGAATGATCACCAGAAAAACACAGAGACACAGAGCAATTCTTCCACAAACAAGGTTCAGTGAGCATAGTATATACAGTGTGTGTGTGTGTGTGTGTGTGTGTGTGTGTGTGTATATATGTATATATATATATATATATATATATACAGTATCTCACAGAAGTGAGTACACCCCTCACATTTTTGTAAATATTTTATTATATCTTTTCATGTGACAACACTGAAGAAATGACACTTTGCTACAATGTAAAGTAGTGAGTGTACAGCTTGTATAACGGTGTACATTTGCTGTCCCCTCAAAATAACTCAACACAAGCCATTAATGTCTAAACAGTTGCCCACAAAAGTGATTTCACCCCTAAGTCATATGTTCTGGAAAAGCAAAAAAAAACAACTCTTATTTAGCAAAAAACTGATAAAATATTTTTTTTTCAATTGAGAAATAAATGCCCAAAATAACATATATGTAACATTAAAAATGTATCACAAACGCCCAATGTCATATATATATATATAGCATTACAGATCTGCCACAAGGAGGAGTTTGATTTAAAAAACAACTGCAAGAAACATGTTATAAGTGGTCCAGTTGGTCTGTTTTATATACCCCATAATTCGTCTTATAAGGAGAAATTGGTCGGGTTCTTATGGGTTAATGCCATGTAAGTATGATCGTTTGTGCTATTAAGATTAGCTATTAATAAAAAATGATTTTACAATTTTTACTTTATACAATTTTATAGTGATCCAGCCAAACACACTCACACTCTTTTCTTAAATCATGTAAAGAATGCAGTGCTATTTTTCAAAGGCATCCAAATATAACATCAAGAAATAATCTTTCTCTAAATTACTTCTATAGCATATTAAATAAAGGATTATTCACACATCCATTCAATTACTTATTCATTCATTTTCGTATAGACAAAATGAAAAACCATGAGAAGTTTTGGCCTTTTAATTGTTCTTATAATATCAGTAAATGTGGCGTTCTGACTCAGAAATGAACCCTAACCCAACCAAACCCTATAACCAAATAAATGATATTCTCCTTTACTACTCCTTTTGCATTGAATAAACATAAAATATTTCAATGCCCAGCAAATAAAATATGAATAAGATCTAAATTATGCAACAAATCTGAGCACTAAACCACAGATTAATGCAGGTGGACAAGAATATATGGTAATGGAGGTGAAATTTTAAAAGAACCAACCACCTATTTATGAATGTTTTTTTTATTATTATTATTTATCTGCATTGGACAACTTGTAAAATGTCAATCTACAGTTTTGCTAAAACTTTTAATTGTTTATTTTCCTCTTTAACACAGTGCTCTTCAATGCTTACATAGGAATTCTACCTTTAAACTTTTGCAACCAGGGCTAAGATAAAAGTCACAGCTGGCCAAATAGTCAGGTCAGTCAACCCACAGGATTTGGACATAGGACAACTGCCAGCTCTACTTATACTCAGGAATGCATAATCAAAACAGAGAGATCTCACATGTATGAATCGGTCAGCATAGATCACTCTGTATCTGGAATTAGAGTCACTGCACTATAACTGTATGCTCAGATACTAGAACGTGCTCCAGTATACTATTGAGGTGGTTACACAAGGGAGCTTATCTTCAGTCACCTCTGTTCATTCTCAGAAACCAGTTCGACGTGCTGCAACCTGCATGAACCAAAATGTTCCAATAATTCAGCCCTCCGCCATTTTAACTGATTATGTTAAGAATTAGCATGTTTTCCCGCACAAAGTTAAACATCCATTTCAGAGGATTCCAGAAATATTCAAGAAATACAAAAACTTGTACAATGCCAGTTTACTAGCTTTTTGCAAAGAAGAGAAGGATATGCATATGCTTTTAGTCAGTTTTAAGCCAAACATGTTCTCATATTTTTCACGATCTGCCATTTATAAGCATATCATTGTGAGGATGAAGTATGATCTCAACATGCAGTGGACAATGTATCATGCAGCGTCTGTTTGAAGCCCACCTGTTCTCTCATTCAGATAGCAGAGTGTCCGAGCTCAGAGTTCACGAGATAGACAGTTGGACTTGTAAAGTCAACATTAGTTAAAAACGGATTGACACTTTGAATTAGAGTTTGAATACAATAGTTCTTGTATAGTAATGTAGACAAAAAAAGCCATTAAAAGAATCAGATCCTTGAGAATATTTTAAATATGTCATAATGTAAACTGTTTTAAACACTTTTGACCTGATTAAGCATGTGTATGGACCAACACACAACCATGGACACACTCTAGATTTACTCATCAGTAGAGGTCTAAACATTTCATCCATTGTTATTAAGGATGTAGATCACTTCTGTATTTTCTTTGATATATTGATCTCTGTTACCACTGAATCTAGATCTGTCTCTGTCAGAAAGAAATGCATTAACGAGAACACTAGTGCGCTATTTATGAAGGCTATATCTTTAACACCAAGCATCTCTGCAGACTCTGTTGATATTCTCCTGGATTCATTTAACTCAAAAGTTAAGAATGTTATTGATGATATTGCTCCCATGAAAGTCAGCAAGAAGACTGGAAGACAAAAAGCACCTTGGAGAAAATCAACAGCAGTTCAGAGTATGAAAAGACAATGCAGAAAAGCTGAGCGGATGTGGCGGAAGACGAAACTCGAAATTCACCATAGCATCTATAAAGACAGCCTTCATGCTTTCAATGTAGAACTAGCCACAGCTAGACAGACCTTCTTCTCAAACCTTATAAACAGTCAATTAAACAACACTCGCACTCTTTTTGCTACTGTTGAGAGACTGACAACCCCCCCCCCCAAGTCAGATTCCCAGTGAAATGCTCTACGACAGCAAATTGAGTGAGTTTGCGTCCTCCTTTTCTGAGAAGATCAATAATATCAGAAAGGAGATTGGCACATCTTCTAGTTATGCAGAGGTCACACAGATTCGACCGCAATTTCAAAAAGAAGTGACTATCTCTGTTTTTGAAGAAATTGATAGCACATTTTGGAAGAAATAGTACACCTTAAATTGTCAACCTGCTCTCTTGACACACTCCCCACATCTTTTTTTCAAAAGTGTGCTTAACTGTTTAGAAGCAGATCTCTTAGAAGTGGTGAATGCCTCATTTCTTTCTGGGACTTTTCCAAACTCCCTGAAAACTGCAGTTGTTAAGCCCCTTCTGAAAAAGCGCACTCTTGATAACACCATATTGAGCAACCAGACCAATATCAAATCTTCCTTTCATAGGTAAGATTATTGAAAAGGTAGTTTTTAATCAGCTGAACAACTATTTAAATTCAAATGGATACCGGGACCATTTTCAATCTGGTTTCCGAGCGCATCACAGCACAGAGACAGAACTCTCTGATTCTGGAGACAGACCTTAGTTTCAGTAGTCATGTCAAAGCAGTAACTAAATCAGAGTACTATCATCTCAAAAACATTGCAATAATTATATGTTTTGTTTCTAGTTAAGATTTGGAGAAACTTTATCACCAGCAGGGTGGATTATTGTAATGGTCTCCTCACCGGCCTTCCAAAGCAAACCATTAGACAGCAGCAGCTCATCCAGAACGCTGCTGCAAAGATTCTGACTAGAACCAGAAAATCTGAGCATATCACACCAGTCCTCAGGTCCTTACACTGGCTTCCAGATACATTTAGGATTGATTTTAAAGTACTTTTACTCATTTATAAATCACTCAATGGCCTAGGACATAAATTGCAGATATGCTCACTGAATATAAACCTAACCGACCACTCAGATCAGTAGGAGTTAGAAATACCAAGGGTTCACACAAAACACGGGGAGTACGCCTTTAGCTATGCTGCTTGCAGTTGGAACCAGCTTCCAGAAGAGATCAGATGTGCTAAAACATTAGCCACATTTAAATCCAGACTAAAACTCATCTGTTTAGCTGTGCATTTGTTGAATGAACATTGTTTTACATCCGAACTGACAGCACTGTATTTGATGTATAATCATTTTAATTTCGAACTGTTCTAAAAATTTTCAAAAACAATTCCAAAAATAAATTCCAAACATTTTTTAATTTCTGGTTTTATTGTTATGATTATTGTTTTTATGATTATTTTACTTTTATGTAAAGAACTTGTATGATATTTGCTATATAAATAAACTTGCCTTACCTTAAAATGCTTGTCAACCAAAGTCAAGTGGTGCGATCAACATGCAGAAAAAACTAAACAGGAAATAATAAACTAGAGAGGACCCTGCAGACCCTCATGACTGTGACAAGCAGTGTTATTTTAATATAATTTTCTTCAATATAGTTGTTGTTAAGGCCCTTCATCAGTTGCTCAGTTTGGCCAGGAGTAGAAAGAGTCCTGGGCTGCATTTCCAAAAACAATGGCAGCTTAAGTTGATTGTAGAACCATTGCCACCAATGGAGCTACGATCAACTTAGGTTTACGATACTTTTGGGAGTATGCAGCCCTGTTTTTTCCAAACTTCTTCCATTTTGGAAAATGGAGGCTACATGCTTCTGTGAACCTTCAATGTAGCAGAATTGTTTTCTAAACTCTTGACACAATCCTATCTCTGAGCTCAACAGGCAGCTCTTTTTGAGCTCTTTTTGTTCTAATATGCATTATCTGCTGTTAGACCTTTTATTGAGAGGTGTGTGCGTTTCCAAATCATACCCATTCAATTGAATTTGTCATAAGTTAACTCCACTTGAAGTGTAGTAACACCAAAAAGTGATATGATTTCTCCTGGGCTAAATTTCAAGTGTCCCAGAAAACAGTAGGAAAACTTATGCTATATAATTATTTCAGCTTTTTTAAATACATTTGCAGAGTTCACAAATGTCATGGAAAAGTTAAAATAGTGAAACTCGTGTATTAAATAAATTCAATGCACACAAATTGAAGTAGTTTAAGTCTTTGATTCTTTTAATTGTGATGATTTTGGCTCACATTTAACAAAAACCCACCAATTCACTATCTCAACAAATTAGACTATGGTGACATGCAATCAGCTAATCAACTTAAAACACCTGCAAAGGTTTCCTGAGCCTTCAAAATGGTCTCTCAGTTTAGTTCACTGGGCTACACAATCATGGGGAAGACTGCTGAGCTGACAGTTGTCCAGAAGACAATCATTGACACCCTTCACAAGGAGGGTAAGCCACAAACATTAATTGCCAAAGAAGCTGTCTGTTCACAGAGTGCTGTATCCAAGCATGTTAACAGAAAGTTGAGTGGAAGGAAGAAGTGTGGAAGAAAAAGATGCACAACCAACCGAGAGAACCGCAGCCTTATGAGGATTGTCAAGCAAAATCGATTCAAGAATTTGGGTGAACTTCACAAGGAATGGACTGAGGCTGGGTCAAGGCATCAAGAGCCACCACACACAGACGTGTCAAGAAATTTGGTTACAGTTGTCGTCAGAGGCGTCTTACCTGGGCTAAGGAGAAGAAGAACTGGACTGTTGCCCAGTGGTCCAAAGTCCTCTTTTCAGATGAGAGCAAGTTTTGTATTTCATTTGGAAACCAAGGTCCTAGAGTCTGGGGGAAGGGTGGAGAAGCTCATAGCCCAAGTTGCTTGAAGTCCAGTGTTAAGTTTCCACAGTCTGTGATGATTTGGGATGCAATGTCATCTGCTGGTGTTGGTCCATTGTGTTTTTTGAAAACCAACATCACTGCACACGTTTACAAATACATTTTAGAGCACTTCATGCTTCCTTCTGCTGACCAGCTTTTTAAAGATGCTGATTTAATTTTCCAGCAGGATTTAGCACCTGACAACACTGCCAAAAGCACCAAAAGTTGGTTAAATGACTATGGTGTTGGTGTGCTTGACTGGCCAGCAAACTCACCAGAATTAAACCCCATAGAGAATCTATGGGTATTGTCAAGAGGAAAATTAGAAACAAGAGACCAAAAAATGCAGATGAACTGAAGGCCACTGTCATAGAAACCTGGGCTTCCATACCACCTCAGCAGTGCCACAAACTGATCACCTCCATGCCACGCCGAATTGAGGCAGTAATTAAAGCAAAAGGAGCCCCTACCAAGTATTGAGTACATATACAGTAAATGAAAATACTTTCCAGAAGGCCAAGAATTCACAAAAACAATTTTTTTATTGGTCTTATGAAGTATTCTAATTTGTTGAGATAGTGAATTGGTGGGTTTTTGTTAAATGTGAGCCAAAATCATCACAATTAAAAGAACCAAAGACTTAAACTACTTCAGTCTGTGTGCATTTAATTTATTTAATACACGAGTTTCACAATTTGAGTTGAATTACTGAAATAAATGAACTTTTCCAAGACTTTTCCTAATTTATCGAGATGCACCTGTATATAAAAACTTCTTTAAGATAATTTTTTTTCTACATTACATTTTTTACATTTAGTCATTACATTTAAATTGAAGTTGTATTAAAGTACAAAACTACATGAAATCAATGAAGATTAATTTTGAAATAACATGGTACCTGTGTTTTAAACTAGATTTTAAAAGATTTTTCTGCTTCTGTATTGTGGATACTTTTATTGGTCATTGACCCAATACAAATTAGGGAACGTGTTTCAGTTATGTACAGTAGTGCACAACACAATCAAATCGCTACAACACAATGCATGGGACTAATTTTAATGTGTTGTGCTAGTTTTGTTGTGTTGCGGCTTGTTTCCGTTGTGCTGTGCGAATTTCGTTGTGTTGCGACTTGATTCCGTTGTGTTTTGCTCATTTTGTTGTGTCTATATCTGGGTTGTAGACATGACATGACATTTTCACTGTCCCACAAGATAAAATGAATATAGTTAATATTGTCATTATTTAAATTGCAGTAAATAGTTAAACAGATCTTTGTCCCACATGGACCTGTTGTTATAAAAGCAGCAGTGTTTTTGGATTTTATTTTATTTTTGAGCCAAATCTCAAAATTGTCCTATGGTGTGACTGTCTCAAGCATGGTTCAATAAATTACTACTTTTATAAATCAAAAAGAAAAGCATAAACATTTTAATAAATACCTCCGGCATAATTGTACAAGTGTCTATTTTAGTAAATGGTAATAATTTGTTTCATCTGTATGTTTCTGAAAGTGTAGGAACTTAATACATTTTGTCTCTGAAAACCATGTCCTCTTGTGTGACACCATATCCTGATTTTAAATCGGCCAATTTCAGAGAAAACTTTAATTAGTTGAAGGACCCCATTCATGGTCGTATTACTGAAGCCCCCTGTGAAGCTCATGATGTGCACATGGTACATTTTTGTCTCAGAATTGTTTAAATATTTAACTTTTTTGGAACCACTACAAAAGTGTTACGTTTTGTTGACCTTTTGTGTGACACCCCTAAATTATAGTTTAAATGTTAAACTACACAATCATGGAAAATTATGCAAACTTGTCTTGCTAACCACTAATGACAGGTCAGCTAGGAATAGCAAGGTCATTAATTGACAGAAAAAGGCTGAAACGTCATGTGGTGTGACAGAAAATGTCCTCTGGTGCGACACCTGTACTGTCACACCACAGGACAAAGATGTCACATCAGAGGACAAGGTCTCATTAAAAAGCATTTTAAATAAACTCATTTTATTCTTTTGATCATTTTCAATGTTCATAAATGCAATAATTAGAAGAAGAGAGAAGAGTTTCAATAACATACTGATTGACTAAGAGACTGAATTTTGTTGATGATTTAAATCAAAGTTTGAATCAAAATAAAACTTTCTTTCTTGTTTGATATGTTCAAAATTAAATAGAAAGTATTTAATAACTACCACTGCTGTCCTTTAGTGTGATGTAATGTCCTATGGTGTGACACACATAAAAGAACCACAGATTTGTTTTTATCTCAAAACATCTCGAAGAAAATAAAACTGTTGAGTATTGCAATATGGGAGATACAAATATCACTCTACTTAACATGGTATAATTTTCAGCAGTTTGAATGAAAAAGTCTTGTTGTCAAAGTTTGTCTTGAAATTGTCCAAGTCATGGGGAAAATATGTTAAATAGAATTTGATATTCAATAAATAGCACTATATGAAAATAAGTATCTAACAATGAAGATAAATCTCTCTCTTGCTAAATTATGTATTATTAAGAGGTTTTTTTTCTTTCTGATTTTTTGCTATATCACACCATAGGACAAATGTATGGTACAGTTCAGTAAAAATATTTTTAAAAAGCAGTGAAAGAATTGACGAAGTTAGTGACCCTTTATATTTTCTCAAAGATCAGACTTCACACTACATAAATATATGCATTTCTTTTTCAAAAAAAATTTATTTTTTACCGCCTATATGTCAACCCCATCTATAAAATATTTTTCAAATGTTTTTTCTAGGTGAAAGACTGACACTAGAAAAAAAATTATGTGGATATAGTATGCAAAATAATACATTTAATGGGTCATAAATGCTTTTAATAACTACCCCCCTCACCTCCTCCACCACCAGTTCCCCCCACAATGGACATCCCAGAGTTGTGCAATGCCAGTCAAACACTGGTGTGGTTTTTGTGATTTGGTAGCAGATACTGGTACCTGCAATGTTTAATCTGGACGTCATCACACTTCTGACATACCCAAAAAAGGCTTTTTGGTTTCTTTGCTGAACCTCCATCAGTTTGTACTTTACGCTCTTGCATTGAGTAATGTTTACAATGTACACAAGTCAAATACAGGCCAGTCCATTGATTGCCAAGCGCACAAACACAATGGTCTCAGAGCAGAGAGCACACTGTTTACTCTGAGCAAATGTCTTCACGAATGTAGCCATCAACCACAAAAGGATTGAATCATGTTAAAAAGCATGTAAGGAATTTGAATGCAGAATGTGTTGGCTTTAAATAAACCAACACACACTGCACACAGCGGCAGAAATCAGGCTAGTTGCCACAGGAACTTTATGTACAAAGTTGTCACTTGTTTTTAATGCAATTCTTGGTAATACTTTAGATGAGAGAACTCATATTCACTTTTAACTAAGACTCTTCCCTAAATAACCCCTAAGTTATTGCTTGTTGATAGTAAGTAAGGTAGTTGCTTGTAGGAGTTATGTTTCGGTATTGGGAAGGGGTTAAGGGATTCAGAAAATGTTCATGCAGGATAAGGCATTAAAATGTGCTTTATAAGTACTATTAAACAACCAATATGCTAGTAATATGCATGCTAATAAGCAACTAGGTTAATAGTCAATAGTGTTCACTAATCTAAAGTGTCAATTTTCTAGGGGCATGTAACTGTCCTGTTCTACTCCTGATTTTTACAACAAAAAAAAAAAACAGCTAATGTTTATCGTTAATAAATAATGAAATTTAACATTAACTTCACCAGGGAATTTCCATGATAGAAAATGGCTCCTTCTGCTAAATGTGATCTGGCACATAGCCTGCACAAGCAGATATTGAGAAATCATGTGCAAACGATGATGATGATCTAGTTTTGTAACTGTCTGACCCAACCCACTAGTGCTTCCAGAGCTCCTATAAAAAGCCTCGTCTCTCCTGTCTCGCCCTGCCAAAAATCCCTGGTGAAGACCTACTATGAACATCCTGCTCATCTCGTTGCTGGGGTGCCTTGGTAATTGCCATGTTTAATATTTTTGACATTTTCTTCTTCAGTTCTTAATCATTTCATCGTTGTGCTCAAGTGGACAATTAACTATTATTGTTGTCTTTGCAGTAGTGGCACTGCCCTCAGCCAGCGCTCAAAAAGTCAAAATGTGCGTGAAGTCACAGGATGAGCTGATTAAATGCCAGCATCTTGCCACCAAATCACCAGATCTTGAGTGTCATCTCAAATCTTCTGTAACGGAGTGCATGGCAAGCATCAAGGTAATAAAACATGCTTATTATTTTACCTCAAACACCCTTGGGTGTTTTGCTTAACCAAACTATAATGTTTTTATTAAATTGTCTATGATTCACAGACTGGTGATGCAGATGTTACACCTGTAGATGGAGAAAATGTTTACAAGGCTGGACTCCAAAATTACAAACTCCATCCTATTATTGCAGGGAAACCTACAAAAGGTAAATATTTTATTGTGGCGTTGATGACAAGAAAAACACGTATTCACTATAGCCTAGACCAGGGGTCGGCAACCCGCGGCTCGCGAGCCACATGCGGCTCTTTCATCCCTCTGCAATGGCTCCCTGTAGCATAGGTGTCCCCCCGACTTTTAATACAACCTAAACTCTTCCCCTGCACTTTTTCTCGGTCAAGTGAGTTAAAGTAGAGGTTTTCAAGGGCCAATGTGAGTAAATATAGTTTTAAATTAAAAGAGAAAATATAGTAACGTCGTTTTGGATATGTTTTATTCGTATCCAAAACGATGTGAACATCACGGAGCGCTGAACACTCTTACACGCTTCATGTTACATACATTCTCGAAGCCATAGGGCGCTCTCGCGCAGAAAGTCCAAAATGGACTCATAGAGAAGTAATAGTTCATTTTTACAGGCATCCCGCTATCGCTGTAGCTAAGCTGAATAACAAGCATAAAACTTAACTGATGAAACCTGAAGACGATATGCTTTATGTGTTTTTCAAGTCTTCTCCAGGTAATAAATATGAATGATACAGTGGTAATTCACAGCATTAATGAACAGTAACGTTACAGAAGCTATACAATATGTGACCCTGGACCACAAAACCAGTTTTAAGTGTCAATTTTTCAAAATTTTGATTTATACTTCATCTGAAAGCTGAATAAATAAGCTTTGCATTGATGTGTGGTTTGCTAGAAGATACAACTATTTGAAAATCTGGAATCTGAGGGTGCAAAAAAAATCAAAATTGCTTGTAAAGTTGTCCAAATAAAGTTCTTAGCTATGCATATTACTAATCAAAAATGAAGTTTTGATATATTTACGGTACAAAATATCTTCATGGAACATGATATTTGCTTAATTTCCTAATGATTTTTGGCATAAAAGATAAATCGATCATTTTGACCCATACGATGTATTTTTGGCTATTGCTACACTTAAGACTATTTTCTTCCAAATTCTGTGCTCCATAAAAATGGCTCCAGGGTCAAAAGTATATTTTCTTCCAAATTCTGTGATAAAAATGGAAAAAGTACACTTTAAAATTGCAGTATATACTGATTGTACACTCATAACCATAAAATTGTCATTAGTAAAATATTTATCAAAAATAAGAAAATTATTGGTTATTGTCAAATTATTGGTTATTGTCCAGCAGTATATTTTATTTCTGAGCCAACTAAATTTTATATTTTTTTTGTCAATTATACATAAATAAATATTATAATACTTATTTATTATTATTACTACATTTGACTTCTGAAATGATTGCTACTCCTCTGCCCTGTAACATAACTGAATATAAAACTTTAGCTATATGCCGTGTTATCTTTATTTGGGCATCAAATATTTTGTGGCTCCACGTGATTTTTATTCGGTAGGAAAGGGGCCAAAATGGCTCTTTTGGCGTTGAAGGTTGCAGACCCCTGGCCTAGACCGTAGACAGAGAATTTTGAATGCAGGTGCTGAGGGGGTGCTAGGCCATTGACAGGGGGAGCTGAGAAATAGTAAATATAACCAAAACAGGTTATTATTTTTCATATGAATAATAAAATCACCCAGTTGATTTTGTAACATTTTATTACATGGCTGACTCATCACATTTAGTTTTCTTTGTTTGGCTGTTCATCTGATGTTAATTTAGTTGAATATGCACTGTGCATGCGCATATGTCAACTGTTTATGAGTGTGGGAGTATTATCGAGGCATGGAGGCATCTGCACAATCCCTTACTTTTTTTTCCTGCGGAAAGAACTTAAAATACATAGCCGATCCGTCATTTTTGGATGCGCTTTCTGCCGTCTCATGCAGTCTCTGAAATTCAGCACATCACAACAATGAACTGGTGTTGTGTCGAATTCTGCACCCTGCCAGATTATGCACCCCCTGGTGTTGGTAGGGTTAGGAGTTCATGTGGGGGAGGGGTTAGGATTAGGGTTTGGGTTGGGATTAGGCAATCAGGCAGCGATTTCAACGAAGGCGCGCATAATCTGGCAGGGGTGCAGAATTCGGCACAACACCGGCCCACAGACATAATAAATAAATCTAGGTCTAGAAAGCTTGAAATGTAGGCTATACCATCATACGTTATGTAGTCTGTATAAAAAGGTGCATTTCTCTATTAATTGTACGTCCATTACTGTGGAGATGGCGAGTCAGCATCGGCATTCGTCAACTTCATGTTTGCAGCCAACACTGAGAAAGTAGGAGTTGCAGTTTAGGGGTGAGAAAGCACTAGGATTTTATTATCTTCTTTTTCCCAGTTTGGGTTGGGAATAAACTTTTATTATCTTCTTTTTTCCCAGGCAATAATTACAGGCAGCGATTTCAACGAAGGCGCGCATGCTTTGCGGCAATTACTTTTGCAGGTGCAGAATTTGCGGCAGCGCGGAACACCGGCCCACAGACATAATAAATAAATCTAGCACTCACTTGCGCGGAAATTGAAATGTAGGCAAGCCTATGACCATCATACGCCTATATTAAAGGATGGTTTAATTATTTTAATTTAACATAAATGTGCGACTAGTTGACTAGAAAAATATTTAGTCGGCACAGGCCTAAGGGATCAGACTTGTGCAGCCAACACTGAGAAAGCACTTTTGTAATAAAATTTTATTATCTTCTTTTTCCATACATTCATAGGTGGATAGTTAAGCGCGGAATGGATAAAAAATCCCATAGAAGCCTATATTAAAGAAATTATTTTAATTTAACCGATCTAGAAAAATATTTAGTCATTTTGGATAAATAAAATGCTATGACATTACGAAAGTGCGACTGAAAATCACGCCATGTTGTATTGCTTTGCATGTTATGCATGCGTAATGAGTCAAATGTTTTTTATATTTTTTTATTCTTTATTTTTGGGGGTGCTGCTAGCCCCTCCTGGCATATTGTTAATATGACAATTAAATGAAAAATATTACATAGAACATGTGGTGCAATTCAGATGGATCTCTTTGACTGGGATTCTATTATTTGATTTGTCATTTACTATTCGGTTATTTAAAGCTGCAGTCCTTAAATTTTTTGTGTTTAAAATTTGCCAAATTTATATAATACATCATGAATCCATTTTACAAACCATGTTTTTGGTTTGTCCTGAATCATTATGGTACACCTATAAGAATTGTACACTTACATTTGGACTATTTTAGACTGGTTCAGGTAGGTACCGCTGCGGAGTAGCCCAATACCTGCGTGATTCGTCGTAGACATAAACAGAGAGAAGTAGCTCCAGCTATAATATTCTTCCTCAAGACGCATGCTGTTCTGCCAACGCTATCTCACGGCAATTCGTACATATTTTACGAGGTGGCTAATTCGTACGAATTCGAATGACCTCACTCATACGATTTAGTACGATTTCTCTAAACCCCAGTGACGGGTAGGTTTAGGGGCGGGGTTAGGTGTAGGTCATTCGTACAAATTCATATGAATTGTCAACTCGTAAAATACCTACGATTTAGCAACAATCGTACGAATTAGCCACCTCGTAAAATATGTACGAATTGCCATGAGATCGGGCTGGTTCTGCTAGAGCGCCAAAAGTTACGCACTGCAGCTTTCACTAAATTGTTAAAATAGACAACGTTTTTTTCCCAAATATAAACATAAATAACGACGTCATATTGTATTTGACATATTCTGCAAAAATCAGATGACAACTGGGGTAAGTTTACGTAGGAGGGTACTCTTACTCCATTAATGAGGCAAGATGGTCTCTTTTTATGAATTTCAATTTCAACTAATTTAGCTAAATTTCTCAAAATATGATATTGGAAGATGCATCAATGATAAAGAAAGTGTCTCTACATATCTTTCAATTTATCAGTCAGTGGTTTCTGACAGATGTGTTTTTGATTCTGTTCACTTTCTTTCTTCTCCACTTCTTCTGAAGAATGCTGTTATGCTGTGGCTGTGGTCAAGAGTGACGCCAACTTCAACATCAACGATCTCAAAGGAAAGACTTCATGCCACAGTTGTTATCAAAGGCCTGGGGGCTGGAATATACCCATTGGAAGACTGGTTGCACAAAATAAGATTATTTGGGATGGTCCTGATGACATGCCTCTTGAGAAGGGTTAGCATGGCTGGATCATTATTGTGTAAATTATTATTACATGGTTTTCTGGAATATTAATATTCAGTGTCTGATATTTTCTAATAACTCTGCATCCACCTTATTTTTAATATAAGAGCAAACACAACAATTTTTAAGTTGAATGTGCAAGGCTTCTAATTTTATCTAAAACAGTCCAATCAAGCCTGCTGCTTGAATATTTATTATCACAATTCATTATTTATTTTTTAGCGCATTTTGTTATTCTTCTAGTTATTATCTATCTAATCTATCTATTTATCTATATTGCACATTTACAGGAAACAGCTTACTTCTGCATGAAAAATAAGGTGGATATCAGTCCGCTCATGTGTAACTAAAAAAGATTGTTTTGCACATGGAACTCATCATTTACGTTTATTAATTTAGCAGATGCTTTTATCCAAAATACAACAAGCGATTCATCATAAAGAGGTAATAAACATGAGAAGTGCTAGTAATACAAAGTTACAGACCTTGTTTAGAATAGAACAAGCTGAAATAGCATAGAGGAAGCAAAATGTATGTATATATATATATATATATTTTTTTTTTTATATATATAAATAGCCATGTGACTGCAGTATACAATTACAGGTTTCACAATACGATAACAGGTTTTTAGTTGTGCTTTTATTGTGTGTGTTTTCCAGCTGTGTCACAATTCTTTTCAAGCAGTTGTGTGCCTGGAATACCAAAAGCCCAGTACCCAAACCTGTGCCAAGCTTGCCAGGGTGACTGCAGCTGCTCACAAGATGAAAAATACTACGGCGATGAAGGAGCCTTCCAGTACGTTCCACACTAACACGCTCTCATATACCATTGTCTTATCTACATATGAACAACAGTATAACTCATGCATTCTCTCCAGGTGCTTGAAAGATGCTCATGGACAAGTTGCTTTTGTTTGTCATGATGCAATCCCACGTGAGTAATATATTTTGCCAAAATCTGATATTAGAGTTGTGGCTGTAGGTTATGATTCCATAGCTGCTGTTTTACAAGCGGCTTGTCCAATCTGAAATCTTAAGTGAGTGAGAGGCAGAACTACCAGCTGTTGTGCATGGATGGCAAAAGGAAAAACGTTGAGGACTACAAGGACTGTTACCTCGCCAAAGAGCCTGCCTGTACTTTCATCGGCCGCATGGATGCTGATTCACACCACATTTATGAAGTCCTTTCTCAGGTATTCCACGCCACTTTGCTACTGAAGAAAGACCCTGTCATTGTTTTAAGAAAGAGAGTAATATTGATCTAAATCTTGATATTTATCGTTGTAATACAATACTTTCAGGAGACATTGAAAATCAACTTTGAATATTCATCTGTTGTGCTCAACAGGATCCAGATCATGTATTACCTAGCCTGGTGGAGCTTTCTAAGAGCACAGACTCCTTAACCTACCTGAAAGAAGAATATTATTACGCCATGCGTGCCCTTAAAGGTGATAAACAATTATGCTAAAAATACATATGAATGTACGGTGTCTCCAAAAAGTATTAGGACAATTCTGCCACAAATAAACATGCAATAAACAACAATTCCATCCACTAAAAAGCGAGTTCTGAGAAATGCTCTAGTTTCGTGTGTTTGCAGATGCAACATTTTAAGTGGTGCTTAGGTGTCGAATAACTTCCAGTGTCTTGAGCATGTAGTTTTGAACATTTACTTGACTGAAAACATGATTGTATATAATGTATAATTTCTTCTCAGTTGGGAACACGCCAGCCCCACCTAAAGACCCTACAATTGAATGGTGTACCATCAGCCATGCAGAGCAACAGAAGTGTGACAATTTACAGATTCCTCGTTTGGGGTGCCAAAGGGCATCGTCTGTGGAAGAGTGCATCAAGAAAATCATGGTATTGTTGGGTCACATGAAAGAGTTCTGAGGTTGATGTCAAACGCCTTTATTTTAATATTCTGTTTGATTTTCTCCTTGATAAAAGCGCAGAGAAGCAGATGCCATTGCAGTTGATGGTGGCCAGGTATATATTGCTGGAAAGTGTGGTCTAGTTCCAGTTATGGTTGAGCAGAGTATTCAAGGTAAGAATGAACACTATCTCATATTTCATAAATCAGTTCATAAGCCAAGTGTTTGTCGAAATGTACTTGTCTGATGAAACCTAAAATTCTATTAACTCTCTCCTTGCAGAAAAATGTTATGGTAGTGGAGGTGAGTACTTCTTTTTTAACTGTTGTCTATGAAAAATGATCTGCTAATCCTGTCTTGAAGGGACAGTAAAATTCTACTTTTGAACACAAAAGATGATATTTTGAGGAATTTTGGTAACCAAACAGTTGATGGCAGCCACTGACTTCCATAACATTTATTTTTCATGCTATGGAAGTCAGTGGGGACCAGCAATTGTTTGGTAAGTAAATTACATAATTTACATTTTTGGGTGAACTATGTTTTTAAGGTCTGTTTACACCAGGGACGATAATGATGTAGCTTTAAAAAAAAAATCTAAATAAAACAAAAATAGCAGAGTCCACACCACAGCTATAACGATAATAGCACAGAGGAAATATATAGTTGGAATTATTTATTTTTTTACTGATAATGAACTGAAAAAAACATATTGTTCATTGGTGTGTAGGTGCTAATATTGTTATTGTTATCTTTATTGCTATTGTTCTTTGTGTCAGTTGACCTCTAAACTTAATTTCTGTGATGTGCACAGATGCCGCAAGTTACTATGTTGTGGCTGTGGTGCATAAGGACTCGGAAGTAACCTGGGATAGTCTGAAAGGAAGGAAGTCCTGCCACACTGGCCTGAACCGCAATGCTGGCTGGAAAGTCCCAGATTCAGTCATATGTGGCCAAAAACCTGACTGTACCCTATGTGAGTATTACTGAATATGCACTCACTGTTGGTTAATTAATTATTTCCATGAACGATCACCCAAAGTTGTTGTAATCGCATAAAATAGCACATTTTGTCTTCATTTCTCAGATAATTTCTTCAGTAAAGGCTGCGCTCCTGGTGCTGATCTTCAATCAAACATGTGTGAACTGTGTAAAGGCAGTGGGAAGGCAGTGGGAGATCAGAGCAAGTGCAAAGCCTCTTCTGAGGAAATGTATTATAGCTATGATGGGGCTTTCAGGTACTGGACCACATCCCACACACTGCAATTGAAAGGGAAATGTGCTTTTTAGATTTGTGTGCTGACTCCACTGCATAATCTAAAGCAGAATATGATCACACTCCTCTTTTAGGTGTCTTGCAGAAAATGCTGGTGAAGTTGCATTTATCAAGCACAGTATTGTCGGGGATTACACTGATGGTTAGTGTGGTTTGTGTTGATAAAGCTTCACACTTTTCATACTGTCACATTTTTAAATATTAGATTTTTCTTATATGGTTCCTTATCATATCATATCTGCTTAGGTAAAGGACCAGACTGGGCTAAGAATCTGAAGTCAGGCGATTTTGAACTGATCTGTCCAGATTTAAAAGAAAGAGTAAAATACAACGAATTTGCTAAATGTAACCTTGCCATAGTGCCAGCTCATGCTGTGATCACCCGGGAAGATGCACGCACTGATGTGGTGAATGTTCTGAAGCAGGCTCAAGTGAGTTCATTGCAGTTCTGTGTAGATTTTCCTGTCATTTTCACAAAAAAAATGTTTTTCACACATTCTGCATTTGATCTGATGTTGATAGGGAAGGTTGGTAATATCTCAGTAACTCTCTGGTCTAGTTCACTCTTTCGTTACTTTGTGTTACCAGACCAGACTCTTAACCTCAAAATGTTTCTACATTTTGTCTTCAAAATAATTTGTCTTTGTTCTGAAACCTCTTCCCTATGTTTCAGCTCAATTCAGACAAGCTGTTCAAGTCAGAGGGTGGTAGAAACCTCATGTTCTCTGATTCTACTAAATGCCTTCAGGAGATTACTAAACCTCCGGCGGAATTCCTGACACAAACATACATTGACATGATTGAAAGGACCTACAAGACTGGCCTGGGTGAACCAGGTAAACAGTGTGTCTATCATTTCCTATACTATCGGATACATTCTTGCTCAAAACAAATGGATGTTGTCAAAAATGTTACGTTTTACAGACATGTCGTGTTGCTTTCAACTTACAAAACAGTGTGCGCATTACAGTGTAGTGATTTATTTCTAATGTTTTTTCTTCACAGATCTGGTCAAGGCATGCATTTTTGACAACTGTAAAGTATAAAGTTGAGTTCCTAAAAGAAAAACACACCAAATTCAGGCCATATGAGCTTTGTCTGGCATGTTTCCTCCAATAAGAACCTACATTTCTGAATCACTCTATTTCTCCTGATAACGTACCAGCATGAGGGATACATGATCATGTTATGCAACAGTGTCAGTACAAATTCATGACAATCAAATTGTTCACACTCTGGAACAGTGATGAATGTGATCAGTTTTTTTGTTTTATAACAACAGGGGTTGAAATAAATGTTTTTTTTCTCAAAGCCATGTCTGTGAGTGTTTTATAATTATAGTCTGAGTATTGAAAGGCAACAGCATGACCACTATAGAGATAACAACTTAGTTGCATGTCTGCACCCTCTTCTGGGGGAGCTGTGCAATTCTTGTACAAGTTATTGTCATACAAGGGGGAATTAAACTGTATTTCTCGTCCAGTTCCTGCTGTAACATAAAACTAGTGTGACCTTTCAGACAATAAACACAGATACACGCACAACGAAGACTGCATTACATACGATAGCACACAATAACATTTATGTCATACACACAACAGTAATGGTGCATGGGCATTTATGAATAATTCAGTATTCGGAAAATAGCATACCAACAATAATCCCAATACCCATAGGATAAATGTAATGCTCAGTGGTTGCTTTTCCTATAATGAGATTGTCATACAGGTATATCTCTCATTTTAGTATCAACAGCATTTCAGATGTTTCTCCAAAAATTCCTTAGGAGAAATAGAAGTAGACACAAATGAGACAAAACAAAAGAGTCAAAACTCAGAATGTCGTGGAAGAAACATAGAATATCTCTTTATTGTCTTGCTGCAATCTCTATCAAGACTCCATTATAAGAATATTTCATTGCTCAGTGGTTGCTTTCTCTAACCTCAGAGACTCAGTGGTGATTCTCATGTATTTCTCATTAGTCTCAGCAGTGTCTCAGATGTTTCTCCTAAAAAGCCTTAGGAGAAATAAAAGTAGACACAACTGAGACATGAGAAAGTTCTGAAAGAAAGGAATCCAAAATGACAATGGGAGTGAAACGTGTGAGACACATGGGAGATCTCTTTATTGTCTTACTGTAATCTCTTGCAAGACTCCATTATAAAAATGTTGTACAGCTCAGAAGTTGCTTTTTTGGATTGCAATGGGCTTTTTCATCTTTAATGGTCAGGACAGTAGGAGTAGAGACAGGAAACAATTGGAAAGGTGAGAATTGAACAGGGATTTGAACCCATGCTGTCTGAGGTGCAGTTGTACCTTCACTTTGATGTGCTTGCCCACAAGGCCATGGCTCTGACAGAGGTTACTCTACGCTCAGGATACTAAGGGGTGATTCCCTTTTATGTTTCATTGAGATATCAGCTTTACCTTAACTGTTTATTTTAGGAGAAACGTTAAACTTTTAATAATATTGTAAATAATAGCCGTATCATTTAAATAGCATTAAACATTTCAGAATAATGTGGATTACTAGTTTTAATGTTTAAATTTATCTTCAATGTCCAGCATTGTATATACACCACAGTTTCCACACACACCACTAGAAAGGACTTACAAGTGCAAGATGAGATTAGATGAGATCTCAACCGCATCACACTTTGTGCTCTCCAGCTCTCTTAAATAATTTAGGAGCTGAGACCTAGTCTTAACACTTATGAATCACTCTTATTCTTAAGTCTAGGAATAAGAGTACATTTACATCATTCTTAAAGTTTAGGGTGTCATGTCATTATTAAAAATAAATACTACTGACTTTGTAAAAAAATAAAAAAATTGAAACTTTTTTCAGTTTTACTTTTATGAAGTGTTATCTTGTGATGTTTTAATTTACAGTTTTTCTCGAGTGCGAACACACTAAAACTGGTTCATTTGGCCAAATTTTCCAAACCCATCATACAGTTCTCGAAACAAAGACCCCTTTCTCAAAACTTTTAACACATTTCATCTGTTTGCACAGACATTCCAATTTGCTCAGTGTTCTCTGCAAAACTCTACACAAAAACGCCATCATTTTGCACAGGTTTAACCATGTTCTCGTTCAGAAAACACAATTAATAATTAACTCAACCATCATGCTGGCCGATGTACATGTACCCCATGGTCACAAACACACAGTCTGATCATTAGTCAGATGTTATGACTAACTATTTAATAGACCACTTCATGCTTGTCATTTTAAAATAGTGGTTCTGTTTAGCCTCCTATACAGTCATCTATGTAACAACTTAGTTAAACCTCAAACAATAATCAGAGGTTATGACTAGCACTATGATACTTCATTAGGGTTTCTATCTAGCTCCCTATAGTTAGTCTAACCATATAACAACTTGAATAAAGCTTAGACAATAATCAGAGGTTATGGCTAGCATTATGGCTAGCACTATGAAATATACTAATACTTCGATAGTGTTTTGATCTAGCCCCCTATAGCTGATCTAACTACATAACATCTTAACTAAAGCTGAGACAATAACCAGAGGTTATGGCTAGTGCTATGAAATATGCCCGAACCATGCGTTTCAATAATATCTTATCTATATTAGTATATTATCTGCCCCCCCATAGTTCTGCAACTGCATAACAACTTAACTAAAGTCAAGCAGTTAGTCAGAAATCTAGAAACTCACCCATGCTCCATTAATCTACTTGAGATTATTTCAGAGTAAATCAGAATAAAATCAAATGTAACAATCTATTATCAGTCAGGTAAATATGTATAATGCCAATTATACAGTCAATTCAAAGATATCAAATCAATACAAAACATCAAAATCTCAAAGATGAATCTAAAAGTAAGCATACCTGACTTGAGAAAAATACATAGGATGAAATGTGCGAACAAACTTCATCCTATGGGCTCATTCTGGCTATAGACGACCCTGATTTTCTTTCAACATTTCCTTAAGTACTCAGCCCAAGACCAACATCCCCCGAAATGGAGATAGGAACTAACAATTTGAATTTGTATTGATCAAGCCAAATTAACACCTTTTGAGACATACGGTAATTTGCAAGAAAGACACTGGGAGTAGTCTGTTTTTAGTATTTTAGTATTTTAGACACTGGTGGAGCCACTGAAACAATGATTAGGTAACAAGATGGGAGGGGACAGACAATAGACATGGGAGCACATGGCACCAACAACAAACAACAAGCCATGTGCTCAACACACAGAGACATCTGGTGGCCAGCCCGGGCACACCAGCAGGACCATGACACATGCCAATAAAGCACACTTAAAGAGAGAGAGAGAGAGAGAGAGAGAGAGAGAGAGAGAACGCACCTTTAGGCCTTCAAAAAAAGGCCTAAAAGGCTTTGTCTTATGACAAAAAAAGTCATAGAGCCAGTTCATTTATAGGGCACTGACTTCATCATTTGGTAAAACTTTACAATAACTGCACAATATGAATCATTAGGTAAGCATTGGTAAATCGTCAGTTCATCCTTTATAAAGCATTATCCCAACATAAAGAGTTATTAGTAAGCGTTTATAAATACAGCTATAAATGCATTGTTCTTTATTTATAAGCATGTCTAGTACAAAGCAGATTTAAAGGTTTAGTTATCTTCATAATAAAAAAAATAAACAAACACAACACAGAGGGATTCAGAACTCAGACATATTTATTTTAAGATGCAAAAAAATGAAACTGCAAAAATTTACAATTTTATTTTATTTTTATTGTATTTTATTTGTCATTTATTTGAAGCTGGCTAAGTGCAGCTTCCAAACACTTCATAAAAAATTACATACACAGAACAAGTCATTCTGAGCAAATATGATTCATTTCATTAATATACAATACACTATGGATAGCAGAACGTTAAGAAAACTATCAGACATCTGATGTCTCTCTGCTTCTCTGTGTGTGTGTGTGTGGGGGGGAACTGTGTTTGTTGAGTGTGGTTTGAGGGGGTGGGTGATATATATATATATATATATATATAGAGAGAGAGAGAGAGAGAGAGAGAGAGAGAGAGAGAGAGAGAGAGAGGAGAGATTGAGATAGAGAGAGAGAGAGAGAGAGAGAGAGAGAGAGAGAGAGAGAGATGTGTGTTTTTAAACTGAGAGTTTCAAGAGAGAGAGAGAGAGAGATTGTGTGTGTTTAAACTGTGTGTGTTTCACAGAGTTGATGGTTTGGATTAACCCTTTAATTGCCATGTCCCTTAAAACCAGACTGCTAGAGGGTTACTGTAAATGCATGTGCCCACTGGGCACCGCTTTCCTGATGCCACCGGGGTGGCATTTGCATCGGCTTGGGCCCGCCATCGCTGCTTGCAGCTATATTTACACATTGTTTCTCAGTAACTGTAACTGATTACAATTACTTTTATTTTGTAATTAAATTACGTAATTTAGTTACATGTAACTAGTTACTCCCCAACACTGTTCATGACCATATAGGACAAGTGCTAGGGAAAATGTATGGAATAGATGGATGGATGGATGGATGCACTGTAAGGCTAGTCGTCCCTCTCTCTGCCACTCTTTTATCCCCCACTAACAGTATTGGGCAAAGTTACTTTTAAAAGTAATGCATTACAATATTGCGTTACTCCCTAAAAAAGTAACTAATTACGTTACTTAGTTACTTTTTATGGAAAGTAATGCGTTGCGTTAATTTAGCGTTACTTTTGCGTTACTTTTTAAATGAGTAGGGCTTGATTGTTTGTTTTTAATACAAGAAGTTATATTTATGGCAAATGTAAAAGCCCTTTCACACCAAAAATTGTAATGAATAAACCTCAGGCTGAAGGAAGAGTAAATCACGTCTGTAGGTTCAACACTCTTCAGCAATAAAAAAACAATGAAGCAAAAGCACAATTGTTAGTTTATCTAAAGTCATTTTTGCTTATTAGTATGGTTGAACAGTAACTGACTCACAGATATGATAGATATATCTATAGAAAGCTTTAAATTATAATTTTAAAACAAAATAATTCAAATCGAAAGCAAAAACCCCTTCATTATGTAATCCGTAAAGATGCATCCCTCTCTAAAGGCACGTACAATAAGGAGATGGCGAGTCTTTTTTTTTTCACCGTGACACCGTCTAAAATATAAAAAATGGAAAAGCCTAAAACAGGCCCGAATAAAATTTGAATTTTATTTTATAATTGTATACAATAAAAAAATAAAACACAAATTATAATAGCATATGTAAAAAGTTGTCCTTTAATTGTATAGCTGTGTATATTTTCTGATATTTATGTTGCTCTGTCCTGAATTCCTTAACATTTAATATAAAGGATTAGTTTAACTAGCCACTTACAGCCTACTATTTTTTATTAGTTTTCTGAATACCGTTAAACTTAAAGGATTTGTTATCAAGTGAGAAAAATTAAAAAAGCTTTTAGAAACGTTTATCTGTACTTTTAATATAAGTAAACATTTAGCTTTATTTACCAGCATTTGACATTAGGCTAATCATGAATGTAATAATAAAATGTGACTTGGCCTTGGCCTACCTTTTTTCTTTTTTTTGTCCCTCAAAAATTAAATTTTATAAAAGTTATTTGAATCCATGCAGCAAACATTTAAAAAAATATCTTAAAAAATGTACTTAAAAAATTATTAACTTTTTTATTTGTGTCCGCAGGCACCCGCGTTTGTTTTGTCATTGCGCATATAAGTAGTGGTGCCCCCCCATGGGATTGAAATCGCCCCCGTTTATAACATCCTGGCGCCTGGCCTCGTCCCAACTATTTTGAGACCTGTCGCAGGCATCAAATTTGAAATGAGATTTTGTGCATAAAACATTTTGTGCATCTATGTTCTATTGTGAATAAAATATTGGCTCATGTGATTTGAAATTATTTTAGTTTTCATTTTATTCAAATGTAAAAAACGTCCCAACATTTCCGGAATTCAGGTTGTATATTAGTGCTGTCAAACGATTAATCGCATCCAAAATAAAAGTTTTTGTTTACATAATATATGTGTGTATGCATGTATATTTTCTGAAAAATATGTCATGTTTATTTGTTATATTTATATATAATATAAATTATATTAATATATACATGTAAATGCATTTACATATTTTCAAAATATATACTGTATGTGTGTATATGTATGCATGCATAATAAACATACAAAGCACACACATATATATTATGTAAAAATAAACTTTCATTTTGGATGAGATTAATCGTTTGACAGCACTAAATATTATTCTGTATTTAATGTCATCTATATATTTTAGGCTACTTAAATTAATAATGGCATACTGAATGCCGTATTACGTATATGTAGTATTTCGTCAAATAGATAGATAGATAGATAGATAGATAGATAGATAGATAGATAGATAGATAGATAGATTTAATTATTTATTAATTAATAAAAAAATCAGTGCTTATTGCTCATGGTTTGTTTTATTTCTATTTATTATTTCTTACAACATTCCGTGATTTTATTTTATAAATACGTGTTTGTTGATTATGTTTTTTGTATGCGAATTTAGAAATGAACGTTCCTAATCTGAAGTCTGTGTAAGTGGAAGAGACTTTTATTATTGCTCGTTATTTCTACCCTTGGCGAATGACCCCGCAATGCTCAGGTTGATTAACCCGGAAGTACACATGCGGCTCACTGAGCACTCCGTCCGGTTGTGCGGGCTCAAGGGGAGAAACGCTCAAGCACCATGGCTCTGTTCTAATCGCGTTTAATAAGAGAAAGTGAGATCAATTTATCGGCAATCCGTCACCATCCGCGCCTTAAACATGGACCTCCAGTCAACAGGCTTGTCCTGGGGGCATCAACTTTGTCAGTAGTAACATCTGGAAACTATATTTATTATTTTTTCCTCCCCATACTGTCACCTTTTCTCGCCTTTGCACGCTAACTTACATGGGATTTAAACCTAAAGTGTCAGCAGCTAGCCAACACTTCTGACTTGATTAACCCAAATATCCATGTGGAAACCAAGACGCCCTCTATTAGTAACAAAAAAAAACAACTTTCCAGAAACACGTTGACGAAGTCTTGCTCTCAAGTTTCCCATTTGTCTGCGGCGCCGGGTGAGTAATCCTCCTGCCTATGCTAACTTTGATAGCCGCGTTTAAACCGATAATCGTAGGGGCCAAGTGGGCCTAGATTGATCCTGACGACGGGTTTAATGTTGATGTGTGCTCGCGTATCAAACATTTTCTTCGCGAAAGGGTTTTCTTTTAATTTTTTACTGATTATTTTCCCAATTTCCCTCCCTAATTACCCGGTGATGTGTTTCTGAGGCTTTATTTCCCAGCACTACGCTTTTTTCAGTTTCACCCATTCAAATTGCTCGTATTTCTGGCAATCGGTTCTCTGAAATTTGGGGAACATACAAACTCGGCACAGTTTTGTCCCGTTGAGGTTTACTTGGCCTATCGACTGTTCCCTGGTATTTGAGGAGCATTTGTGACCGTTGAATGTCTCATGTGACGTGTAGAAGGAATGTCGGCACGCGGACGCTAGAATAAGTTTGACCGAGTTTTTTTTCCCTCCACAAACTCGATTTTACCGATGTGTTATACACTATACTGTAAACGAATCTGAGCGTCGATCTCACTGACCGTCGGCTTTCACTGTCATTGATTTAGATGGGGTTAGCTAATAAGCTAGTGCGGTGAAATCGACACTTCCCACCACATTTGCTTTGGGCCTGGCTTGATTTTATAGTTTTCTCAGATGATTGTCGAGGTGGGTTTTCGTCACATGGCGGATTGAGGTTGTTAAATCTTGGTTTGGGAATAAAACGATGCTGCTATGGTATGAAAAGTGGAGTGGATCTGAACGTGTCAGCGCCATATGGAGGCTAGCTCTGTTAGCCACACCGGCGGCAGCGCATCATGGCTGCGCTGTGACACGTCTGTAGGAGCAGCTCGCTGCTTTCCTCACACAAAACTCAACATTTGAAAATGTTACCCTAGTGGTTTCTTTTTTTCAGCTGAACCTATGTGTTTTTTATCAATGAGTTTAAAGCTATTTGAGTTTCAGTATATGAAGGATTTCATAATTGAATCAGCCTGTTTGGTTAATTTATTTCCTCGTGGCTCTGTATGAACCACCATAGTGGGTTTAGTTGCTTAAAGGTGTAGTTAAACGCCAAAATTGACTTTTTTCATTGTGTATTCACCCACTTTCTTGGAAACATTTCGTGGAAACAAAATGTAATGCAGTTTGACAGTTTAATTGTGTGGAAAGACTAATTGAAAGTGGATGGTGAATGTGTACTATCTACTTTTGAGTAATGCAAAAGAAAGTAATTTATGATGGGAGCAGCGTGAGGGTGAGTAAATGACAGTATTCATTTTTGAATGTGAAATATGGCTCTGTGAAGATCATTAAAGGTAATGATTGTTGCAGAGAGCATTAGTTATATATTAGGGAAGGGCATTTTAAGCAAAAGTAATATTCGATAATTGCTGGGTATTATTCGATTACTATTCGAAAATCGCACCCCTCCTGCGCATGCACCCACACCCACCCACCATGTTACATTGCCTGAAGTTAAAATTACACCTGAATACTCCGCCCCCCCAAAAAATTATGTGGCATCCAACCTGTCATTCTTAACATTTAACACGAAAAACAGTACACATCTTTTGCATATAAATATTTATGGTTATCAACCAGTGGAATATTACATTATTCTTTCAACAAAAATCGAATAATTTGAATGCAGCAAGCTCGTAATCACGACTTCATAAAGCTTAACTCTACTTGACTTGATAAGTGGGGAAACAGGATGTTTCCGATAGCACGTGAAGGTGGCAGAGAAGCGTTCTCGCTCAGCGCTGTAGAGTGCATCGTTTTGTTAACTTTGTGGTTTATTATTTTGAGCTGTTTGGGATGCTGAAACAAACGGCCCTCTCACAATATATTGCTTAACAGGTCTATTGTTCGAGCAATCAGGCAAGTATCAGAAGTTTCTTGCTCCGGCGCGGTTAGCGCTCGCACTACATGTGTGCCACGCCCGAGTCCAATTGAACCACACTCTGGCCCACCTCTTACAACCAAGCCAGGGCCTGCTAAACGAACCGCGCAGCACGGAGCGATCACATTAGTCAAGCGAACAGGGCTTTAGATACACCTTTAGAAAATAATCGCACAAGCTAATCGATATTCTGTAATTAAATCGACTAATCGAATATTTGAAAATCGTGACCCATCCCTAATATATATATGCTTATTTTATTCAGATTAATCTATCGGCTAATTTATCGATTAATCCAAACGAGTAATTTTCAACAGAAATCAACAATTTTACTTAAGAATATTTTATTAATCCACATTTATATGAAATCCTTTTTTAAAGCAAAAGTAAAGTGCAACATAAGAGTGCAAGAAGCAAGTGTCCAAACCACTGAAATCAAAGTTCAGTATTATAGTGTAAGAATGACAACATATCCATGTGTTCTAGTCTAATAATACAATTATAATCAAAATACACTTTTTAAAAGCGTGTGCCGCTGACAGAGACGAGCTGTGTTTTGAGCTATGTGCTCTTTTCCTAAATGCATTACTTTTCACAGCAGGGCTCTAGACTAAATTTTTTCACTGCTGTGCCTAACTTTTTTTCTTCGGTGCACCAGCACAAAAGTTAGGTGCACCCAAATTTTCATATAGGCAATATTGACTGGTAAACGATTAACTAATAATCTGGTCAACATAGTTTTTTATTTGAAGCACTATTCTACAAGAAAGGTAACTTACTGAAAAAGTGAACTGAAATTTAAACTTAAAACATCTCAAGATAAATGAAATAAAAAGAAAATATAAATTAAGTGTTTTAAGGGCGTCAAACTGAACATCTCATGGCTCAATGTCTTATGGACTATCCTCCATTGCAGTCACATGCCCCTCAGATGGCCAACCCCTGTAGTTTGGCCTTCTTGATCTTTGGCCTTTGCTAAACCAGCTGACCACACTCTCTCTAGCATCAAAATCTTCCAGACTTGACCCCTCTACACTGATTCATATCAGATCTTCCACTGTGTCTGAATGAAGGCATGCTCTAGTGCAGTGGTTCTCAAACTTCTTTGGTCGCGCCACCCCCTTAATCCTATAAAAAAATCCGGCGGCCCATCCTACCTCAGACTACCAAATAATTTCACTAAACATTATGAAAAAATATATAAGTATTTACAGAAAAAAAAAACCCTGTTCTGTCTTAATTGTCTCTCTGTGCTCATACTGTATTTTAATGCAGTCAAATTCTCAATAAAACTGATTTACTTTATATATTTTACTGTTTCTTTTGTCAGTAAACAGGATAAATATGAAAGAGACTGAAACGCAGCCCATTAAGAATACATAACCAGCTCCCCCTTCCAAGAGGCTAGTCTGCACAAAAATCCTAATTTATTATTATATTGAGCCGTTGTCTGATGAAATCAAGTAATACACAATATAAGACAAGACAATTCCTGTGCTATGAATTTCGGCTATATTTGCATGTTAACTTAGAGAAGCAATAATATCTCTTTTAACTGAACGGGCTGCTGCTCTCAGACGCTCACTGAACAGAGCAGATGCAGAGAAAGAGCTGCGTGCTTGCTGATCTCGCGCCGTTGCGGCAGTACCAACGATCACAGAGACTCGCTAAAGTTTGTCCAAGAAGTCGCTAGATTTGTCACTAGTCGTTTTTTTTTGAGAAAAAAGTCGCTAGGGGGGTCTGTAAAGACAAAATGAGTTGGCAACACTGCGCGCATCTCTACTCACCTCTCTCTCTGTCTGACTGCAGCAGCACACGCATTTTCAGACGTACACACACGTACAGGAATATCTGGACCACGGCCAATCAGAGGGGGATTCCGCCCTGCACTATCTCTGATTGTTTTAGACCACGATATGGGCCTAATGTGTGTCTGTTGTTGAACCACAGGGAGACTTTCAGAGTCGCGGAGACTTTTAATTTTTTTTCTCGAACGGCTGGTTGCATATGTGCGACTTCAGATTTTTTTTGTCACACCATTGAGAAATTATGTCGCACTCTAGAGCCCTGCACAGGTATATTCTCCATCTGTAAATGTTAGAAAGCCATGGATATATTTCAATTTTGCGATTTTTCGCTTAACTCCACAGACTTTGTTCTGAACGCATGCGCGCCAAACAGAGTGCAATGAAATAGGAGCGCAATAACTCTGACTAAAATATACATTTTGCTGAAGTGTTTGTAGTTGGACATTTTAAACCTAAAAGTAAGTGTATTTATATGATAGCACTAACTGTAAAGTGACTGTAATGGGGTAATCAAACTAGCCTTTTTATTTAATTAGCTTAGTCTTTTTGTAAGAAATTATATATCACTTGAAAACTTAAAGTTTCAAAATCATCCTTTGAAACCCATTTTAAAATCAGACATTGCATTACCATGGAAATGGTACATCAAAATCATGTTACAAAATGTTTTCATGAATAATACAAATTTAAGTTTGGATGTTCAAAACTGTGAGTGACAGTTAAAGTTAGTGCGGGGGGTGGCGGTATTCATACCGAATACCGGTGTTTATTTTTCTTATGATATGAATTTTTTAAAAACCGCAATACCGGTGTCATTTAAATAACGTTCGGGAACGCGACACTGTTAGAGAGGGGTCTCTTGTTCGCTATTGTATTTTGACGAGGATACAGCTGTATGCGTTACTAAGTGTGAAAGTTCCGAAACTGAAGCACTAGTAGAATGTGATGAGAGAGAAGTTATCCACAATATCCACATCGACCGCACCACATATCCACCGAACAGCTCCCGCGTCTCTCACACACAACAGTTCTCCCGTCATACGACGGATTCCCGTCAATTGCAGGGTTCCCGCCTTCTTAAATTCACTTTTCATAATTTTAAGACCGTAAATACGCTTACATTTCTCAAATAGTGTTTATAACTGTCTTGATTGAAGCTTGAATAGGTTTAAATGAAGGAAAGACTTAAATGAAGAAAGACGAGGTTCTCTGCTGAGGGGGATGTGATCAAAGCCTGGAGTGGATTAAAGCACGTTTCCTCTTCACTCTAAGCGTTCTGTAATCACTCCGCTCTGATCCACTCCGGTTTTACATTCCCGCTCACGTGCTCCGTGTTCACTCCATTTAAACATTATCAGGGATTACTGAGGGGAAAGAAACATGTATGTAGCGCCCGGAACACCAAAAAAATCATCCCGCCTCGGCAAACAACATAGTAATGCCGCTCGCATCTTTCACGTCGGGTTCTTAGCAGAGAACACAGAGCAGAACTTGAATTTCGGCGCGGGATTGCGGCTATTAATAATAATTATACTCATTCCCGCAGGTTCCGACAGAATGCATCACATTTGCACGTGCTTTTGAGTCTTGAACTCACTCATGCGCTCTTAATTTCTGTGCGCCCACAGATCGCGATCAGGAGAGTGACAGCTATTAATAATTATAAGGGGAGTTTGCAAATGTGATATATTGATTTAATACAAAAAATCAATAAACAAGTACTGCATGATTCTATATCATCAACGGAAATAGTTAAAAATATTAACAGCTGAGCCGTTGTGCATCTTCTAAAAGCAAATTTATATGTTAAACATTAATGTCCACATTAATCTATGAATGTTATTGCACTCATGCCACTCTGAGCCTCATTAAACGTCTGAAATGTACCTTACAAGCCACTTTTTTTTTCTTCTGTTTATACAAATTATTGAAATATAATTGTTGGTAACTTATTTGTCTTTGTACTTATTATATTGTTTAAATATACTCTTATAAACGAAAACGTGGATGAAAAATTATGACGTAAAAATAAAATTCCCCTGTAAGTCACTTAAGGAGTCAAACGTCACCTCGTATTCGGAAGGCAATTTTTTTTTATTGATCAGAAGGGACTCCTATTTTTTTTTTATTTAGGAGGACAAGTGCTCCTAATTACAAGAAGAAAAACACAGCTCTTAAACTGTGTGTGTGACGTAGCCGTATGGCTGTGGAATGGGGTTGGCCCGACTGTATTTAGTGTGGACTTTTTCTACAATATTCGCTCATCATGACACTTTTAAAGTCAATCTACTGCAGTTTTTCCTCAGTCAGTAGAAAATGTGGTTAACACCCGGTCATGCATGGAAAAAATAAATACCGTCATATACCGTGAAACCGGTATAATTTAGAAAAATACCGTGATATACATTTTTGGTCATACCGCCCAGCTCTAGTTAAAGTGTTATTCCAAATACAAAATACAGAGATATGTACCGTATACCGCAAAGAAGCCAAAAAATACAGATATAAATTTTTGCTCATATTGCCCACCCTACTTTGAAGAAGCGTGCATTAGTAATATTTAGCTCATGCCCTCTTGTGGCTAGGGTTGGGTACCGAAACCCGACCAACATGGCACCGGTACCTATGGAACCGCTGTACCGAACCGAATCAGAACGCAGATTTCGGTGCCTCATTTCGGTGCCATGCCTGAGCGATCGGTTGAAATATTTGTCCTTTTGTTTCTCCGAATTGGACGTAAGATGAAAAAATAAATTATAAATTTTAAACGAACGAACGCTGTTGATGACTAAAAAATTCTGCCAAAGTGCGCGTTAGTTAAATGCGTAACATTAATTACATGAGTGCAGATATTCTGCTCATGTCTAATTATTTGACATAAATATTTTTTTGTTTCGTATATTTTTTTAATTAATGTAAAAATTAAAAATGATTTGTTGAACAAAGTATTTTTTGATTATGTTCAACATGGTGGGTAGCGGGTTGAGAACCACTGCTTTAAATGAATGTGCTGGCTCATACAAATTAATTTTATTAACAAAAAATGAGTTTCGGACGGCTATTTAATAGCCTTGCGTTATAGGCTGTTTATTCAGTCATATATTCATATTCATAACAGTTTTGACTTATTTTTTTTAAATAAACTCGCTTTGTTTTATATATATATATATATTTTTTATAAAACCTAGTGAAACATTTTTATTTACAAATAAAAGTGAATAAGTGTACGAATAATTCTGGTTATTCGTTGCTCTTTTTATTATAAAATACATTTAAAAAACAAGCAAATACATTTATATATAACATTAAAATAAACGTATTTTAAATGTATAGCACAATAATAAGGCAGCAACATATAGATAGGACAGAACAAGAAAGACTATTATTATCTTTCATTGCGCAGAAGTATTATAAAACGAAATGCATTGCGCCGCTCCATTACAGAGCGGCGCAATGGACATCCCGTGCGCAGAATGATGCTCTTGAAACACAGTCACAGCACACAGGCTACGCAGCCCTCCGAGTCCGCATAGAGAAGAAAAGTACAGGGGGAAGAGATATCGATAGGTAGTGTATTAAATATGTGCGTTAGTTTATTGAGCCTTTTCTTTTAACAGTTTTAAACCTCAGTGACTGTGCGCTCTTGAAGAGTTTGACTGTAGTAACCGAACGCGACGCGCAGTTTGAATGCTGAACGGAGGATGACAGACAGAAGCAGCGGAGAGATGAGTTTATGTGAACTTGAATTTAACGACTTAAATATTCATCTGTACCTCAGATTAAACTATGGAACAGCTTCAGGACACTTGAAATATAGTGTGCAAACACTTTATGGTGCTTTATGATGTTTTTGTGGCTTCCCTGGGGCTTAACAAACAACACAGAATAGTATAAGCTTAAAAGCACAGGATCAGATTTGGATCGGGTCTCGTCTGATTTAGGGGTCGACCGATATGTGTTTTTCAGGGCCGATACCGATTATTACAGATCAAGTAGACCGATAACCAATATTTTTAACCGATATACGTGTCTGGTGTAAAAATGAAAATGAATGCCAAAATTAATAATAACAAGAGCTCTGACAAAAAACGTTCTTTAAATGCTTTTAAACATGTCTTTAATTCTGAAAACTGTTAATAACAACAACATTAAATAAACAGTAATATTAATAATAACATAAGTGCAGGGATCACCCAGAAGCATTCTGTAAACATTTTGTAAAACTTAAAGTAAACAACAAGCAACAAATGAACAAATAATGGAAAATAAATGTAATAGCTCCCTGAAGTTTTATAAGCTAATAAAATGGGCAACAATTAGTAGTCCCAATCCAATCTTTTAATCAAATGAGTTAAACTTTATTTTTGGCAAACAAATGAGTTTACTATTAAAATTAAAACATGGAAGAAATAGCGTATTTTTGTGATTATTCTCAACAAAATTTGTAATAATTGTTGTAGTTGTATTACGTATATTCTACTGCACCACAGTAATATATTCGGCTAAACCGAACTTATAAGAGGCGATTTTGACAGGTTGCCATGAGGACCTTTTAAGTTTCTGTAGCCTATGTATATATGATATGACGATCGTTTTACTCAAATGAAACGTCAAATGCTCATGAAGTGACTCTCCGAAAACAAAACAATGTAAAAAAAAATTAAACAGTTCTGGGGATGTTGTTCATGTATTTATGTCCTCATTTAGTGAGACGGCAGATGCTGAAAACACCGCGAGCATCACACGCTCTTGAGTATGTTTGTGTGCAGTAAATGAAAACCATCCTCCATTACTTGCACGTCTGTGTCATTCATTAACAGAGATGCAGAACATGCAGGATTCATATTTAAATAGTGTTTTAGGGATGCGGCTTAATATTTATAGAATACTAGTCCATAGCGCGAGTCGATTTAAGTGTAAGTTACTGACCTACTTTTGATTAATTCATCCAAACTTCGACAAATTCCATGACATTCCGCGTTATACGGTAAATTCCATTATATGACTGCATTCCACGATTCCGCCCGCATTTTCCGCATCGCGGACATCATAGGTTATATTGAGGTGTTTTGCAACTTCAGTGTAGTGGATTGTGATTTATTGCAACTTCAGCAACGTCTGCTGCTGCCTTACCTTTGAGAGACAACTGATGCATGATCACTGACGCAGCTCTAACGTTAGTTAAACTACCCCTCTTGCAAGTGCTTTCATCTATATTGAATTTATATACTGTGTGAGTTTGTTTTACTGCCTTCAGTTTTCCGCGTTGATTGGTCGGACTCGTGACTTATAGTGGGAACCCTACATATCAGATGAGCGGTGGGCGGAGATTGCTCTAGGCCACAGAGTCCCAAACAACTCAAAATAATAAACCAAAGTTAACAAAACGAGCTCAGACAGGCTGCATCGGAGCCAAATAGTGCATTTAAAAATTTTTTGCTGAAATAATTTCACCTGTATTATTTATTCACCAATATTTGTGTTTTTTCGTGTTAATAATATCACCTGTAAATTTTTTTGGCAGTATGTTTGTTTACTTTAACTTCAGCATTAAAAAAAATGTTAATTATTTATGTAGTATTTATTTGAGAAGGATAAATTATCGGCAAATCTGTTTTTTAAAAAAAACAATAACTTGAAAATGGCTGATATCGATAATCGTAAAAATGCTTAATATCGGCGCCGATAATCGGAAACAAAATCGACCCCTAGTCTGATCGATACCCGATCCACAGAAAATGAGAGAGAGAGAGAGAGAGACTGGATCGGAGCCGATACCGATCCTCAGTATCGGATCGATGCATCCCTAAACGATACCCAACCCTAGAAAAATGGCACTGGACGTGGATGAAGCTTTTAAGAGGCGATGTGTTGACTGCCTGCATTTTAGACCCTGCTTTAAAGGTTCACAGTTAAAGTTTACAATTGTAATATACAATGTCATAACATTTTGATCTAAACAAAAAATTACATCTGCTTAGTATCAATTTAAGATTTTCTTTTTTAAAATAAAGCCGAAAAAAAAATGCTTGCAGGATTCCTAAAGAAAACCTCGCCTTAAAAGTTGATAATCAATTGTAAAAAATGCCGTCCTTCGTTTAAAATTAATGTTTCAACAAATACAGATTTTGAACGTTCTCAGAACCTTTCAACTTGGATTTTCAACACGGGATTTGACAAGCGGTGGAACCGTGCTGGTGCTCGCGCCGTGGTCCTGGGGTGGACGTTACCACAAAAGCCCAAATGACGCCACACTTCAGCTTTGTACAGCGAAACGAGAGCTGAAACAATTCTTTCATCCTCCATTACTGGCAGCGAACTGTATTAACGCTAACATTAGTGGCATGCCCTAATGCTAGTATTTCCTGTCACTAAGTTCAGAGATGAAGACTGCTCTCTAGCGGTCGAGATATGAACTCAAAAGGTAACAACTTCCATGAATCCTGTAAGATTATTATTTTTAAATATTGATATTCTGTTTTTGAGAATCGATAAAGTATCGCCAAACAAAATATTGCGATGCTATTGTGTATCAATATTTTCTTACACCGCTAGTGTCCAGTGTTTCCCACTGAATTGCAATCTATTTGTGGTGGCATATATGCAAATTCATTCTTTGCAAGCAGGAGGTGCTGTTGGAGTGTAGAGATCGAGGTTTCCCCGGTAACGGCTGTACACAAAGCTCACAAACGCTGCTTTATCAGACATTACATGCAAGATGAAATGACATCCAAAATTCTGTTTCCTTCAGAAAAACAGTGACATAAAAACACCCGCACCGGGATTCGAATTTGAAACGTGCAGTGCTCATTTTTATTCAACAAAGTCAAAGACTTTTGGAAAATCTATTTGTGGCGGTCAATTTAGATATTGTGGTGGGTCACCACAAATAAATCAATGAATGGGAAACACTGTCTTACCAGTTCTCCCAAATGCATTGATCATAACTCTACAACTTGAGCCTGGTGTTCCCTCCCCCCACCACCCCACACACACTTCATATGAATGTCATGGATGGCTGGGCTTCAGGCTATATTGAACACGCGCATGGCCTATCCTCCCCCTCGTGCCATAAACATCCCATGTTTAGCTCGTTCATCTCTAGGTTTTCTATGTCCTACTTTAGTTACACCCATGACACCAATGCCTTTCTGACACATTGTCCCTTTTTTCACATTTGAGAAAGAAATTCATAAATGTAGTTTTGCCTTGGTGGTCTGTCAAAGGCTCTCGTGTTCCCTCTGAAGGAGCACATTCCCCACGTGCTTCAGTTCCCTAGAATCGCTCACCTCCCCCGTCTGCCCTCTGCCAGAAAGTCAGGTCTTTTTGAGAGGGTCTGAGGGTGTAAAAAAAAACACAGAGCTGGATTGTAAGTCCTGCCCTATTGTGTGAGAGGCAGACAGACACTCCCAGAATGAAGAGCCTAGATCTCTATAACCCATGGTCTGAGCTCTCCTGCGGCTTCCCCGTTCTTTCTCAGCTGAGCTGAGAGATTGTGTTAAATACTCAGTCTGGCTCTGTGTGTTTGAGATCTTAAGGGTGTGGTGTGGTCTTATCTCAATTGACACTAGGAGACCCCCACCCGTTCTTTACTTGCTCACAGATACCCCCTTTCCACCACCAGAGCATTCATTCAGGCCTCGCGAGCCCTTTAAGAACTGCTTTTCTACAGAATGAGCCAGGACTAATCAGGTACACAGCGCCAAACACAACAGACTGTACGTTGCAGCGCCAAACACAACAGACTAAGTGTAATTGGTGCAGCGCCAAACACAACAGACTGTAATTGGTGCACACCACCGACGCCGACGAACTCTTAAGGCCACTCAGATCACACCAAGCCGACGCCGACGAACTCGGCACACAACACACTCGGCAGCGTCTAAAAGTTGCCCTGACACACCAAGTCGACACCCGACGGCCAAGTCCATCCGCTCCCGCAGACCCCGATGCCTCGCACCGAACGGTCCCGCTGCGCCGATCATGATACTCACTCAAGCTGAAACCGAAAGCTGGCGGACGTACAAAACATAAACAAAGGTGTGAAAAAGCGCACAGAATCTCGCTCACACACAGACGGATTCATGATATTTCGGAAATGTCTGACACTTTGCAAATGGCACTTTTAGCATCTTGGTCTTCTGCTTGGAAGAGAAAAGAAGAAGCCCGCGAAAAATACGGAGAAAGCGCACTAAATGGGTGAAACCACTCCGGGTTTTTTTCTCGCGCACTGTTCGCCAGCTGAACAGCCAATCAGAATGATCAGATGGCCCGACTGACCGACGAGCTCCGACGCCGATTCAACATGTCGAACCGGCCGAAAACAAGCCGACGAGGACCAACTTCAGCCGACGGTGCGGAACACACTGAGAAAACTTAGTCGGCCGACGAACAAAAACTGCCCGACGGCCAACCGTCGGCTTGGTGTGTACCGGCCTTTAGAGTTCCCGTCTTTGCTGCCATCATGTTTGACATTCAGATGTTTGTCGCTGATGGAACTTCATTCAGGCTTTCTGCGAACGTAATAATCCTTTGTGCATAGTCTGACGCTACTGTTACTTCACTACTGTTCAGAAGTTTTGGGGACAAACGCATGTCACGTGACCATTCATGCAGGTACAACCATAGATATGTATAGGTAGATGCCCTGTTATTTAGATGGCTGACGCGTCTACATACTTGGAGCAGTCGAATGGGGAATCTACCTATGCATCTATGGGTACAACAATGAGCATGCTGTTATTGTTTACACGGTCGTCAAGGATACGCAGTGCGATTGTGGGCAGCCAATCCATCTTTTTCAATAGTCTCCGTTTTCCTCCGTTCACACTGAAACGTAACCCTGGCATTTTCAAACTAAAACTGGGTCTGCAGCGTTTTCAAAGGTCCTTTGACCTCGACAACGCTGGAGTTGTGTTAACAATGGGTGTAACTGTAGCAAAAGTTATGTTTTAAAATGAAAATGCTCTAGTGTAAACTAGGGATGGGCATTATAAGCAAAAGTAATATTCGATAATCGCTGGGTATTATTCGATTACTATTCAAAAATCGCACCCCTTCCACACACACACACACACACACACACACACATATACCGAGAGAGAGAGAGAGAGACCATTCAGGCTTTCAATCTGTATGATAACAAACTGTTTAATTAATTAGAAAATAGTCTATCTTAACCCAATCCAATTAATGGTTGTAACGTATGATTGCTGAAACATATTAATATAACATAACCGAATGACGGCATTTATTTTGACGGCGATTATCAAATCAACTGCTCATAAGGCTAGGACATTTATATTTAAAAAATGAGCATGAACATTCATATTTAAAACAAATCTTAACAGTTTGATTAATTCATCAATGAATATTAGGCTTAAAACATATTGTTCGCTAAACAGAATATCATTCTTAAAACATTGAATGATGGCACTTGTTATGTGGACATTAATTTTAATGTCTGTCTTCATAACAATAACATGCTTCATATATTTATATTTAAATTAACATGCTTCACATGCTCGGGAAAAAGCCGGGAGTGCAATCTGTTCACAATTAGTCCGAGGAACTTTTAATTGAAACGAGGGAATGAATATAGAGCCCTGCAGCTTATCAGAATTCCCCGATAAGAGCCCGTGTCTTTCTCTCTCTCTGTCTCTCCTCTATCTGCAACCACTGCCTTAAAGGATACTTTTTCTTAAGTATAACACAAGGTATGGAAAATGTCACCTTAAGTGTTACACAGCAGATTCAATCCTAAAGTCTTCTACAAGACACAATCGGCTGCTTTATAACAGATTTTAATTTAGGCATTTATTCACATTAATACAATTATATGCACCTAATAGCTCAAACGTGAGTGCGTCATGCGAGAACATGACTTTTATTCCTGTATTTTCCTACGTATTACTTGGGAGATGACTTGGAAAAACGCACACACAAAAATTTTTTGGCAATCGTGTGTTTGTTTACATTTCTACTTTTATTCAGCTTAGCTGCAGCGATCACTGCGGTATTCCATCATAAGATACTTCTATAAGTCCGGATTGGACTTTCAGCATGACAGCGCCCTCCGGCTTTGAGTATGAATGATAAATACACTGCATTAGGGCTGTCAAATTGGCTGAAAAACTACATTCAAATTTTTACCAAAATATTAGAGTTATATTCTTTAAAAGGATAAATTCAGTTAGGAAAAAAAAGCTTTCTCTCCTGAGGCCACAAGAGGGCGAATCAATAAAAATATTACCAAATGCACGTAAATGAGCAAAAATTCATATCTCTGTATTTTTGTCCTAATGCGGTATACGGTACATATCTCTGTAACAAATAAATAAAGTGAATTAACCATGTAATATATAATGTGCAAAAATGTTGAAATGTAACATTGCGATCTAAGATGCTCAAAGTTAAATTTACTAAACTAAGCACACACTAGGCTACTATTTTGATTACCCCATCACAGTTTTACAGTTAGTGCTATCATATAAATACACTTGCACGGTCATTATTGCGCTCCTATTTCATTGAACTCATTATTGAGCAAAAATTGCACCATGGCTTTCTAACATACAGATCCTGTGAAATGTAAGTTATGCATTTTAGCTCAAACAGCACGTGTTAATAAATTGCTGATACACGCAATTTATAACATTTAATCATATGATCGCATATGTTCATGTTTACGCTGTTAATATGCACGTTCGCTTGCAAGTTAGTTTCTTAATCTAGTAATTACATGTTTTTTAATAGATCAACTTACTTTAATTTTACATGTCTTTGGGCTCTCTTGTGTGAGACGCGAGTGCAACGATTATATATGTCCCTCTAGAAAATTCAATAAATATGCAATCTTTGTGAACGTCTTGGTTTCAGTTTTGAGGTAAATATCTTCTCCACATTGATGTTCTCTTTTTCCGCAATATTTTGAATGTGCAGCACCGCATCGAGTGGGATCAACTGGACAGGCTAAAACAAATGCATTAAAATGCAACGACACCTCGTCATCGCATTTGGTGTGCCAAGCTGCCTGACGGGCACCTAAAATTCGAATGCAGCGTTTTGCATTCGAATGTGGATTGTTATTTTAAATTCGAATATTCATTACAGCCTTTCACTGCATAGGAGTGTTTAGCGCTTAATAATGTTCTCATCGCCTCGTTTTGGATACGAATAAAATTACCATCCTGTCTATTTGCATTTAAATATTTTAATGGCAAAACCTGGGTCGCTGTCGTGAAATACTTAAGAGTTTCCCTTAACTAAGGGATTGTACACAACACCCTTAAGTCATTCCCTTAGGTAAGGAAAAATCATGCCTTAAGTGTCATACTTAAGGGAAAAACTTAAGATGCTTTATGCAACCGGGCACTGATTTTGATTATGACTAGCATTCCTACTCTATTAACTGATGCTAGTAATTTTTTTTCAGTGCAATATTAAACTAATTGCCTCTTATTTCTCTCCAGGGTGAATTGCTAACACACTACACAAGGACTCACCCTGAGGGCTTTTCGATACCCCAGAGATTCATAATACTAATTTAGAGGTATGATTTTCACTAATTATGTAAGACACACATTATTGTATACTTCACTTACATGGCTGTACATTTTATTTTGATTAGTTGGCATTATAAAGTACAATATTTCTATATTACTTGAAAAATATGCTTAGTTGTATGTGATTATTAATCATAAAATCGTGTTTTATTGATTCATTAGTTTGGCAGGCAAGTGTGAGGCTCCCTCATGCAGAACCACAGGAAATGAATAAACCACCTCAGCCTATAACAGGACCCCCTGCCATTCCCCACCCCGCCCAATCGCCAGGGCTGACACAGGTGAAAACGGAATCGGCAAAACCTGCAATCATGATCAGGCATTTTTGAGTCTTGTTTAACAATATCAGTGTTTCCATTTGTTCCACAGGCTGCCTATCCCTCAGTTCAGCTTCCCTCTGTTGTTTTTTCCGGGCAATCTCCACAAATGAACACTGCACCGCAACCCAGACAGGTACACAATCTCCAAGCTGTGAAACTCTCCATGACTGACAAAGCTTTCTATGTGTTTTGTGGCTTAGTTAGATTGTCCTAATTCCTGCTTGTGTTTGAGGAAAAATTGCTCGTGTGGCAGAGTCCGCCTCCTTTTTGCATCTCAATTTTGATCTTTTACTCTTTACTTTCCTCCCAGTTTGCACCAGGGCCTCGTGCTTTACACCAACAGGTACTACCAATTTTCATAAACTGGAGCCTGCTTGATTTTCAAAGTCTTCTGTCTGTACACCCCCCCCTCCCACAAAATTGCAGGTTTTCGTGCATTTAGGTGCTGCTTTTGCTGGTCTTTTTGTGTTTTCATTACCATTGTGTCAAACCAATCAGTCTTTCTGATTGTTTTTTTTAATAACTGGCTCATTAGTTACTGGTGGTACTAAATGCATGCTATGTTGCATGCAACCAAGTTACCTCTACATTCAACCAAATATTCCACAATTAATTTAATTGATGGGTGATTCGGATTGAAAAGCCGCCTTATAAACACCTCAAGCCAAATTAAATTTCAGTCAGGTTGAAAAGGGGTAGTGTAGACCTGAAATCCAATCAATGTGGAATATAAACACTTAATCGTTTCTTATGCTCATGTTTATTTATATATTAAAAACTGGTATATTTAATATTTACTTCCTACATTGCCTCTTCTTCAGCTGTCATTTTGGATATGTCACGGCAAAATCAATTACACTTGCCATAGCTCCGGTGATATTATTGCAATGCATAACATGATGACTGGGCACCATGTGTACGCTGGAGTTTTGTTATCAATACATGTACACAAATGAGCATTGGACTGCCATGCTTTGGCTTCATATAAACACATTTTGGAATCTGAAATTGGATTGGAATTAGAGATAGACCGATATGGGTTTTTCTAAAGCCGATGTTTAGAGGTCAGCCGATGACCGATATGTGCTGCCGATTTCTAGGGCCGATATCTTGAAGTTTTCCCCTTCTGGGCCGCTCCAGGACTGCTGTGTCTCCGAGCATGGTTCTGTCTGTGATCGGGGGGGAGTAATGTAGCCCTCAATCATGCTGCAGTGTTTGTGAGAGCTGCCGCCTTCTCCACCCCACGCACAGAGTGAAATTCTCTGACTCCGATACAGAAAAATAAAACGGAACTTATAACATTGGGGCTAATATGTTAGCAAGCGAGCTGCTGATAGTTTCCGACTACAGTCATTAAAGTTAACTGCAAGTAAGCGAACCTTCAACCAGCTATAGCTTTATGCCAGTTCCCGACGGTTCTATGCTGCTCGTTTTCTTTCACTGAGTGAAGCAACACTTCATAGTTTACTAGTAATATATAGTAAATATATGGCCATAGGACTTTGAAATATCAGAATTTAAGCATTACCTTTATCTCCCAGGACTGTTGTTGAATCTTCCAAAAGTTTTGGCTTGGGGTTCTTCACATGCAGCAGCAACAGCACGTTCCACCGCACCAATAACACGGGGCTGCCCGCGGACGTGCCTGAATTTAAATCGGCGCTACTAAACACGGATCTCGGCCGATGCCGGTATATAAAAAAAAAAGACAAATATCGGCCGACCGATATATCGGCTATATCGGCTTTGGTTGGTTTTAAATTGAGTGATATTGTGAACAATATACTAAAATGCTATATTTATGCAATGGTTTCTTCATAGACAGAAGAATGCAAGTTTGAGAGTTGTTAATGGAACTGAACATTCTAAATCATATAACTCATAATATGATTTTTTTGTCAATTCTCAACCCTAAATGTCAAAGACTGCATGTGTTTTAATAGCCATTTTAAGGCTCATCCTTTCACCATTGCCAGCTTGTTCCCTGTGTGCCACTGACCTTTGTTGTACTTGCACTGTATTTCTCAGGCTGTTCTTAACTCTGCATGTTGGAAGCTTGCTTTCACTGCTGAAGGCTAACGTTTACTGCTGCTTCTTGTTGTGTTTCTCTCTCACGCCTTCTCTCCACTCTATTTCTTCTGCTATTTTGTGTGGCTGAAGGGTGGATTCAGGTCACTGCAGGTAACTGGCCCTTCTCATCTCCCTCTGTCCACAGCCAACGTAATGAGACTGTCCAGAGTTCTTGTCATATATGCATGTCAAATTGTACAAGAACATTTTAAAGTAAAAGCAAGTTACAAGTTTTTCTAATGAAGTTTGTACAATAAGACTAGAAATTTGTGTTAAAAAATGGGGTCATTTTGATTTTATTTGAAAGCCCACAAAGGAAAATAGTTTATTCATAATTATTGCTGTGAATTGATGCCATGTAAGGAAAAAGTGCAGTCTCACTAGGCGTTAAGCATTAAAGAATGAATGTGGCAAGTGTATATATCACTTCTGCTCTTCTGTTTGTAATTATAATAAGCGTCAATTGTTAATGTAAAATATATTAATCTTAAAATATAGTCTACACTACTGTTCAAGATCATGTGACATCGAAGACTAGAGTAATGGCAGCTGAAAATGTAGTCGTGTTTGCATGGATGTGGATGTAATAACAGTACAGAAGTAACGGAACGTGAAGTTTGGTCTTGTTTGTCTTCTTAATCTCTCTTTTTTCCTCAACAGGCGTACTACCCTAACCGGCCCAACATGCAAGGCAGTACCCCTCGGGTCCCACCCAGCAGCACCCCCCGGTCTGTTGCACCCACTCACGTCTACCAACCTACCTCACAGGTTATGATGATTCCCCAGCAACAGTTGCAATTTGCCAACACTCAGGGCCATGCCATTTTCCTACACGGACAGGTAGCACATTGTTCTTTTAAATGATTAGTTCACTTTCAAATTAAAATGTCCTTATTTACTCACCCCCATGTCATCCAAGATGTTTATGTATTTCTTTCTTCAGTCGAAAATAAGGTTTTTGATGAAAACATTCCAGGATTTGTATCCATATAGTGAACTTCAATGGACTCCAAACGGTTGAAGGTCAAAATTACAGTTTCAGTGCTGCTTCAAAGGGCTATAAACGATACCAGACGATGAATAAGGGTCTTATCTAGCGAAATGATCGTCATTCCCAAAAAAAATTTGTATATGCTTTATAAACAAATGCTCACCTGTTCTGCGATGTGCGTCCCAGACTTCACATAATAATGTCGAAAAGGTCACGCTTGACGTAGGCGGAAGTACCGAGTCAGTGTTTACAAGTTGAACGTGCAATTACGAAGTCAAACGCAGTTTACCAAAAAAGGGAGTTACAACTCAACGAGTTTACAAGGTAAAACAACGATATTGGGCGATTTAGAACTTGAAGATGAGATGGAGCCTACGTCAAGCATGACCGTTTCAACGTTATTACGTGAAGTTTTGGATGCGCATCACAGAACAGGAGAACATTTGTGTTTATAAAGCAGATACATTTATTTTTATTTTTTTTAAATGATGATCATTTTCGCTAGATAAGACCCTTATTCATCGTCTGGTATCATTTATAGCCCTTTGAAGCTGCACTGAAAATGTAATTTTGACCTCCAACCGTTTGGAGTCCATTGAAACCAACTATATGGATAAAAATCCTGGAATGTTTTAATCAAAAACCTTGATTTATTTTCGACTGAAGAAAGAAATGCATAAACATCTTGGATGACACGGGGGTGAGTAAATTATTAGGAAATTTTCATTTGAAAGTGAACTATTCCTTTAATAGCTAAATTCTGCACTTTTTGTGAGGCTGTTCGTGCGTCTAACTACTTTGTTTTCCTTTGTAGTACCGCGCCCCCTACATGCAGCCAACGCAGCAGTATCCTGCAGGCTTTTACACTGGAAGCAATCCAGCTGAATACGGTACATATGGTAAGAGGCTCTGCTCTGGGCCTCCCCTGTTTGTTCGACCCACCCAACCCTGTTTTTTCTTACTTGTATATCTTGATCTTTTGACTCAAAAGTGGTCTTGCACCAGTCTGTAGAACACATCGGATTCCCGATAAATCTTTAAATGTTCAGGAAGCATGATATTTGTAGATCTGGTGCTAGTGGTGCCAAAATTACACTTAATACAAATGACATGACTCTATAAGTGCGTTTTTCATAATGTACCAGTATTTTTATTTTTTTCAGTAAAGAGATTGAAGATAATGTGCAGTTACAGAAGCAAAGTAATATTGGTTATTTTTCAATCGTATGTTAATGCACTCATTACAAAGAAGTTACTTTCAAACCAAACTGCTTTCTGTTTGATCTTGAACCTATTGTGAAATCTATTGCCCTCACATGAAATTCAAGATCACATTAATTACCCCTGAAATGACTGCATTACCACAAAAATTTGCTGAACAACAGTGACTGGTGTGTGAATGTTTATTCCATTATTCTTTTCCGTTTTGGAATATAAAATTCACCCATGTATATTTTGAATAGATTAGTGTGTCTTCACCTTAGACTTATGTCTGTTAGATCAGTCATATACATTAAATATCTCCGTCATAACTAACCACTAAACGCCTAGTTCTACCCTTCATGTCTGCTCAGATTATTGCCTCACTAACCATGTTCAGCACTTATATCTGCTGCTTGTTGTTTCCTCTTACTAACTCTTGACCTGTGTCTCTTGCTTTCCTCCCTCCCCTTCTCATTTGGCCGAGTTCAGATCCCTCTCTGGCAGGGAGGGAGAGGCAGGGGGGTGGGGGGAGAGGTGCAGGTAGAGAGAACGGACGTCTCTCGCTGCACGGAGCTCCTCTCACCTCCCAGCGCTATCCTGGTGAGTCTGAAGCGCAGGGCTGTTTCTGTTACACCTCTTGTCTTTGTCTTAGCATGGCTGGTTGTGTTTTAACACTGCAGGAAGCATGTGACCTTTGATGTAATGCTACTTCATCCTTTGACTGTGTCCTAGTAAAAAAACAACTTCAAACATTCTGGGATTGATCTGTGATTATGATTAAGTGATTTATCACAAGAATGACATGAAGTGTTGTTTTCCCAGCGCACCAGAAAGTGTTTTTGGCGGGAGGGCGAATACTTTGCATGTGTATCCCCCTCCCATTAAAGCTGACTGTCTCTTATTTTGGTATCTAATCTTGTCTCTTTTTTTGTTGTCTAGCGGCTGCCTATTATCCTGCAACACAGCAGTACCCAACGCCTGTGTCCGCCACACCTGTCATGATGAACCCCACTCAGCAGCAACCAGCTCCACCTCCACAGCAAGCTCCGCCTCAGCAGACAGGACCAGCCAAACCTAGAGAACGCAAACAGGTGGGTGGGAACGACATTTGATGTGTTTTTATTTTGATCCATTTGTCTGTGATTTACCAGCTGTTTCACTACAGATCAGAATACGTGACCCCAACCAGGGTGGACGTGACATCACGGAAGAGATCATGTCTGGTGGGAGAACAACCTCCACACCCACTCCTCCACAGGTTTGTTGATGGCTTAATGTGTTTATAATGACATGATGAGCATAAAAAAGGAGGTGCTGCATTTAATGGATTGCTGTTCTTACGCAGACTGCTGGTCCAGAGGAGGGAGGTCATGTCCAGACCAATGGTGAAAGTGTTCCGCCTGTTGCTGCTGTGATCAGAGAGGGTGAGTGGGCTTTCTTGAAAACACTCAAACAGGTTTTTGACATTAAAGTCTGGGTTCCCACCATCCTGAAAAATGTGGAAGAAATCAGTTTCAAAAGTGATTTTCCATGCCTCAACATGTCAGTAGAATAAAAATTTTGCCACCAGAAATTTTAAAGCTATTTAATACAAACAGTGTCAACTCAAAGCAATGTTAGCAAGAAATGCATTTTATTTGGAGCAGTACTTGATTTTTATACACTGGAAGTTTAGTTCATTTTGAAAAGTGAAGGCTTTGGTGTTATCTGATTTTGACACTTTTTGCCGAAGAATCAAAAACACTTCAAATGCCGTATTTTTTTGCTTTTTTCCGCAGTAAGTTTGACTGTAATTCAGCATTCAGTATACCTTTATTTTTAATGTGGCTTGTTTTTTTTTGGTATTTTGTTATTTATTAAATGCCTGTCTCAAGATGGAGTATTGTTGTATCCATTTGCCTGCAAATTCAGAGAAAAGTCACGTCAAGCATAACTGACTGCTGTAGGGCTGCAGCGATTCGACGTCGTCGACTATAAAAATATGTCGATTAGCATTTAGTGCGTCGATGCGTCACACCTTTAGCCACGCCCATTGCATAAGATTGTTTTTCTGCCATGTTTAACACAAACAAGACTCTAGAGCAGAAGGTAAAGGCTAGTATGGCAACTTGACTTCACAGAGCGCTCATAGAGCGTTCTATTATACAACCGTCAGAACCGCATATATATAGCCGCACTGATGCCATTACATTGTCGGGATTCACAACCGCATTCAAAGCTGCGCTGAATGAACGGGACAACACGGGACATTGAGTTATTATTCGCATTCATCTTAAGATCCACCGGAGCTGCCGTCAGAGCCCTGGCGCCCAGAGAGTGCGTTTGGTGCGCGTCTCGGAGCTCTCGCGATGAGAAAAGGTTTGAATAAAATAAAAGATTAATACCAGAATTACTGTTATTTATTGATAGTTTAACTAAATTCATCAACTGATGAGAAAATAATAAATAGATTAGTCGACAATAAAAATAATCATTAGCTGCAGCCTTAGACTGCTGTTTCGATCAATAAGTGGTGTTACTTCAGTGTCCTCATTCACATTCCTATAAGTAATAGGTATATGCATTGTTATATTATAATGCTTAATGTTTTAAACAACTCCAACATAATTTTGTGAAACATCTTAAGTTAGAGGTTATCTTAACTTTTTAAGATGTTATTTACTTAGATTTTGAATTCCTGGTATGAATGTCCCTAAAAATCTAAGTCGTCTTTAGAACAATTGTAAGAACAGATATCTGAAGTTTTTTTTAGGATAAAAAACATTCGTTAGAAAATGAGATGGAAAATAGATAATAGCAAAGAATTTCATACTGAAGAATGTTTTGTGAATATGACCACAGGAATATGTGATCCAGGCTAGTTTGAAAGTTAAAACGGCAGATGGCTATATAGATATGTTATTGCGCTTATTTTATGCGTGTACTGTTTCCTGTCCTTGATCCTCAGATGATCAAGTGAAGTCCATGGATCCTCCTCCAGCTGTGTCCACCCCTCCTCCATCAAAGACGCCAGAGCAAGCGCCCGTTGCATCTTCAGCAGCTGACTCTAAACCTGTGTCAGAGTTCAGACCTGCTTCACCTGTGAGCAAGATTCCCATTGCTCCAGGAGAAGACCCAGTGATATCCCCAGCGCTCACACCTTCTCCTCCTCCCGGAAACAATCCCCAACTTTCAGAGCCTCAAACTAGTGACAGTGTGGATGCTCCCGTACTCCCTGATGCCCCAGTTCAAAAGGAGCCTGAGGAGGCCCCTCCAGTAGAGCCGACTTCTATTGGCGATGAGAAAGAGGAGTCAGAGGTAGCACAAGAGAAAGAGCCTGAACCTGTGGCCGAAACAGAGGCCGCATCTGATGCATCTAGCCCGGCTGCTGTCATCTCCACCCCTGTGGAGCCTCCTCCTGCTGTAGCTAATGATGGTGAGGTTGCTTCTATGGACACCACCCCTCTATCTGAGGAGACACCCGTTCCAGAGCCAGTCGTTGATGAGGCAAAGGAACTGCCTTTGCTTAACGGTTTGCCTGAGGACTCTGCAGAGTCTCCAGTAGTGAAGCCAGAGAGCTCCACTAATCCAGTTGCTGAACAAGTGGTTCCTCAGATCCAACAGAGCTGCCTTATGGCTGTGGAAGCACCTGTAGAGGAAGCAGAGGAGGAGAAACCAGAAGAGACATCTGCCCCTGTAACAATCTGCTCTGTTGAGGAAACGACTATGCAAGGTGGGGAAATAAATTTTTGTGGAACAATTGGTATATTGTTTTTTTTTCTCCAAGATGAAGTTTGACTTTAGTTTCTCTTTTCCCAGCTGCCGCAACATCCGTGCCAAAGAAGAAAAGGAAGATCAAAGATCTGAATAAGAAAGATGTAGGAGATGTCCTAGATGCCTTCAAAGAGGTTTGTAGTAATATGACGTGTCTTGGCTTTATTACAGTAGGACTTATGTGACTGCTGTGAAGAGTACAGTTGTGCATTTATAAATCTTCTGTATTTGTTTCAGCCTGAGGAGGAAAAGCCTGCTCCTGAGCCAGAGGTTGCTCAGAAAGAGCCTTCCCCTTCTCCAACCCCTGCCCCACCAGCTGAAGAGTCAGATGAAACATGGGAGGAAAAGCTTGACACAGAAAATATTGAGCCTGAGGCTTCTAAACCTGTGGAACAGAAGTATCAATATAAAGAAGGTTAGAAGTCAGATTATTTGGATCTCATTTGATTGTCCCACCCATTTGTGATGCTCTCTGCCCTATTAGCGTAAACACAGCCCTGAGTGAGAAGCTGCAACTGGAGATATATATACAACTTCAGCGCCAAAGAGACTTTACAAGTGTTGTTTTGGGATAAACTAATGAACATAGGAGTCTCCATACATTCCCTCCATCCGAGCAGAGGACAGTGTGGTTAAATTTTATTTTCGAAGGAAAATATCCCAGAAAACATCAGTAAAGTCCCCTAAATGTTTAGGAATCAATGCCAACGCTTCGTGCACGAACGTCAGCTCAAGACAAAGAGAGTATCATGTGTTTGTTTTTCAATGCCCTTCTGAAAGCGCTTCTTGGCACTCTGTAAGCCTAATTGCTAAAGCTATCATTGTCTCGGTCTGTTTTCACTGATTCTGCCTTCAAGTGTTACCAGAAAGTGGTAGTTAAATGTAAATAGGAATGTGGTAGTTAAAAATTGCATATGAAAGTTGTCTAGCTCTTAATCAGAAGTGGGACTTATAAAGTTTGTGATGGCATGAGACCAGCTATGTTGTTGCTTTTATATTTATTGTCGGTGTAATTCATAAACGCAAATTTATTATGCACAGCAGGTGTTTTTCAAACTTTTTTTGTCAGCCGAACTCCTTTGACCTAAATTATTTACTTGAAGTACCCCCTGAGATTTTAAGTAAATAATTTAATGGCACGCATGTTTACCAGTTTTAAAGTTTCAGTATTTACATAGCTATTGGGTAGCATACAGCTGATTTGCATTAAAGCCAACTTGCAATTCTCACTCATAAACCCTTATAATCCGATGACTGACTTTGATAAAAGATAACAGGCTTGTACTAATAGTGGAATGTTTATTTGCCTATGCTAATATGAGCTGCTAGCAACAGCTCATTTGCAACATACTCAAATTCAGAGTGTTTGGGCTCATACCCTAAAAGTGGAAATTTTATGCCACTTTTTATAGCTTCAACAAGCTATAAAAATGTATCTGAGGTATTTTGAGCTAAAACTTCACAAATATGCTCTGCGACATCAGAGGCTTATTTTACATCTTATACCCCTTTAAATACAATTTACTGTGAAAAGTTTTCAGTCAGTAAGATTTCTTGTTTTAGAATAATCTCTTATTCTCACCAAGGCTGCATTTATTTGATCAAAAATACTGTAAATCCGTAATATTGTGAAATAATATACTGTTTTTATACATTTTTAAATATAAATTATACCTGTGATGGCAAAGCTGAATTTTCCACTGCCATTTACTCTGTCTGTCACATGATCTTTCAGAACTTATTCTAATATGCTAATTTCATGCTCAGGAAACATTTTGTATTATGTTGAAAACGGTGGTCTCACTGACCGCAGACTTTTAAATATACATATTTACATTAATGCATTTGACATGTTTTGATAAAATATTGTTTACATTAGTACATTTAAAAAAAAAAAAATGTAAAATTAGTACATTATTTTTTTTATAGAACCTTTATTTGTATTTAGCAAGGAAAATTCCCTGTCTTATTCTAAATGTTTGTGGGCCTGTCTTGCAACTTTTTTTCTCTTCACTTTCCTTATGCAGAGCAATGGAAGCCCATCAACCCAGAGGAGAAGAAACAATATGATCGAGAATTCCTGCTTGGCTTCCAGTTCATTGGTTCAAGCATGCACAAGCCAGAGGGTTTGCCGCAAATCAGTGACGTTGTCTTGGACAAGGTGAGGCTTCTATCTGGACTAGGGGTGTGCCGATCCGATATTCGGGATCGGTATCGCTTCGATACTGGCATTTTCTGGTGGATGGGTGTATCCAAATTCGATATTCTGCATAGTTACTATTGTTAAGCCCCACAAAAGTCACAAACACATTATGAAACACCATAAAGTTTTCGTGCACTATATTTCAAGTGTTCTGAAGCAGTTACATAGTTTAATGTGAGGTACAGATGAATATTTAAGTGAAGTTCACATAAACGCTTCTCTCCGCTGCAGCTGTCTTTCATCCTCCATTCAGCTTTCAAACTGCGTGCCGCGTTCAGTTACTAGAGTCAAGATGATAAAACTCTCTCCACTGTTCCTATTATATTTGATCTGTAAATAAAGTTCAATGGTTTTGCATAAAAGGATTTTATCTAGCTAGAGACTCGTGCCGTTTCTAAATCGTATTACTGTCTACCGGGTGTCTGCTAGATCACAACACTGTTGTAGAGAGCACTATGAAGCACAGTAACTGACATTTAAAACAGTTAAAAGAAAAGGCTCAATAAATTGTCGCACAGATTTAATACACTACACATTAATATCTCTTTCCTTTGTGCTTTGAACTTCTCTATGCGGACTCCAGGGGGCTGTGCCGGCACGCTGTGACTCAGTGTTGCTTCAAGCGCATTATTCTGCACATGGGATGCACAAGTGCTTTGTGCCACTCTGTATTGGAGCCTTTCGTATTATAATATTTTTGCGTAATGGAAGATTATTAATTGCCTTTCTTGTTCATCTCATCTGTCATATGATGCTGCCTCATTACTGTGCAGTGCGTTTAAAATAAATTTATTTTTATTTTACAGTGTATATATATATTTATATATTGTTTTCCATGAATGTATTTTACAACAATACAAAGAGAAATATATCCTTTTTACCAGATTTAGTCCTACACTTATTCACTTTTCTTTGTTCCCCAATAAATGTTTTTTCACTAATTTTAAATTTTATAAAATTGCACAATTTTTCTAGAGTAACTTTTGCTACTGAATTATCCTCTAACCTAGTTTATAAAAGTATTTTTGCCATAGATTCTAATTACATAATCATTAATTTGTTGTTTTTCTTTACAGTAAAGTTGTCTATACTTAGTATATTAAGTGTAAAACAGTGATAAGCAGGTCAACACACACTGAGGTATAGAAATTCTACACGGATTTAAAAAAAACTGTGCTGGTATCGGGTCGGTATCGGCAGATACTTAGATTTTTTCGTATCTGATCGTATCTGTTCTGAAAAAGTGGTATAGAGCCAGCCCTAATCTGGACCCAAAAGGCTTAACCTGTGCTGTCTTTTGCTAAAAATTATAATCACCCTCTTGCTCTTTGCTGTTTGGACAACAGGCAAATAAAACTCCCTTGCGGCCCTTGGATCCCAGGAGTCTGATGAACTGTGGGCCTGATTTCACACCTTCATACGCTAACTTGGGTAGACAGTCATCTGGCGGAGGAGGGCGTGGACCGCCAGTAAGTTGACTCTTTCTTTACTCTCACGATTCAAAATTCAGTTAAAATTAATGTTGCCTGTATGTTGAGATCAATCATTTATTTTTTACAAGTTGCACTCTCAGTCTGCACGGCGCCCTCAACCAGGTCGAGGCAAAGACCAAATGAATCGCAACCCCAAGATCATCACCAGCTTGTCCCTTAAAGACAATGTGGAACTCAACCAGGCTCAGAATGCATGGACGCCTTCAGTGAAGAAGCAAGTCCGAGGTCGTGGAGGAGAGGAGGATGAGGACGACTCAGAAGCTGGGAAAACGAAGGAGCTGTTCCGCCGTGTACGCAGCATCCTTAACAAGCTCACGCCACAGATGTTCCAGCAGCTGATGAAGCAGGTGACGGAGCTCACCATAGACACAGAAGAGAGGCTCAAGGGTGTCATTGACCTCATCTTCGAGAAAGCCATCTCCGAACCCAACTTCTCTGTAGCTTATGCCAACATGTGCCGCTGCCTTATGGGGGTGAGTAACTTTCATCTGTATGTTGGCTTGCTTGTGTGGGCTCCAGTGACCACTTCTATTTTGGGCCACTGATATACTCTGATGGGATTTAGGAAGTGATGAGCTTTTGAAAGTGTTTGTAAGGAATATGTTTCATTGATTTGCCATTTCTGCAGATGTAGATGATTAATTTCATTTTTAGTGAACTATCCACTTGTCAGACTCATGTTGTTTCAAATCCATAAGACTTTAGTTAATCTTCGATACATACAAATGGCGAAAACGTAAAAATGTTTCCTCACAAAGTTAAATAAATAAAAATCCATATGAATCAAGCTTTTTATTCCAAGTCTTCTGAAGAGAATCAACCTATTTATGATGAACTGATTTAAATTTAGCCTTTTATTCACAGAAATATCGATCAATACACATACATATAGAGCTCATCAAATATGGTCTATGGAAGCTTCACAGTCCTTGTTTAATGTGTGTAAAAAAAAAAAACGTATTGGTTCTGGCACAACAAACCTGTGCATTTGAGCTTTTGTTTACCACATTGGAGTAATTAATGATCGGATTACTTGCTAATTTAAGAAATGTAAATGAGGAATTATTGAAATATTGTTACTTTTTTTGTTTTTCCAGCTTAAAGTCCCCACTTCAGACAAACCAGAAGTCACTGTGAATTTCCGTAAACTACTACTCAATAGATGTCAGAAGGAGTTTGAAAAGGACCAGGATGATGACGAGATCTTTGAGCAGAAACAGAAAGAGCTGGATGCTGCCACTGAGGTGACGTCTTGCCACATTTATAAGCAATCAACTCTGTACACAGTGTATGAAATAGTTCTGTTGAAATTAAAATCGTTTTATTTTTACCCTTAGGATGAGGAGCGTCAGCGCCTGAAGGAGGAGCTGGAGGAAGCCAAGAACAAGGCACGTAGACGGTCGCTTGGAAACATCAAGTTCATCGGAGAGCTTTTCAAGCTGAAAATGCTGACAGAACCCATCATGCATGACTGCGTCGTCAAGCTCTTGAAAAACCATGATGAGGAGAGCTTAGAGTGCCTCTGCCGGTTGTTCTCCACTATTGGAAAAGATCTAGACTTTGAGAAGGCCAAGGTACGACACCATTTGTATTTATGCGGAATGCTGCCATTGGCCAATCAAATACCCATCAGATTATGAGCTTCACATTTATGTTAAGTCTACATTCCCTTTGCGTGTAGTATATTTTTCTGTTGTATAGCATTTTATACAGTCGTTTACTTTGTTACAGTCAGATTTAATATTACTCTGTTGTATGCAGCCTCGAATGGATCAGTACTTCCACCAAGTTGAGAAGATCACTAAAGAGAAGAAGATGTCTTCTAGAATCCGCTTCATGCTTCAGGATGTTTTAGACCTCCGAAAGGTAACCACATACTTGGTTTAGCAAATTTTCTCAGTAACAGTGGTATTTGCACTATTCGTATTCGCAAGTATTTGGCTCATTTACATTTCTTAAAACAAGTGGTGTGTTTCAGTTATTCTCACTATTTATATCTTCATTCTTTTAACTGTGTATTTGTTTTCTGTCACACAGAACAACTGGGTGCCCAGAAGAGGAGATCTGGGTCCCAAAACCATCGATCAGATCCATAAAGAAGCAGAGATGGAAGAACATAGAGAGCAAGTCAAAGTACAGCAACAGCTGCTGTCTAAGAAAGACTCCAGTCAGGGTCGAGGGGGCCGTAGTGGGCCGCACTCCTCTGGGGGCCGTGGTAGCCAGACCCAAGACGAGGGCTGGAACATAGTGCCTATCAGCACTAAGAGCAGACCGATTGACACCAGCCGCCTCAGTAAAATTACTAAGGTGAGGCTTTGTGACATTTTTTTCCCTATTTTAGAATGTCTGAATTTAGTTGTTTACATGTTTTCATAGCATAAATATTTCAGTTGTTGGATGTGCTTAGCCATATTTCTCCTGTCTTTTTTCTTCAGCCTGGTGATTTCAACAACCAGCTGCTGGCCCCAGGAGGAAAGGGCTCATGGGGTAGCTGGGGCAAAGGGAGCAGTGGAGGCACAGGAGCCAAGTCCACTGGAGATCAAGGTGAGCAATTGCCCAGTCTTATTTACCTTGGACCTCACAAAGCATAGAGAAGCCCAGCTCTTTATTAATGTTATAGACCGTTAGTTTTTTAATTGCTGCTGTTTACCAAGGCAGTTATACCTTGTGTTGAGTGATGCCTCAAATCATGTGACTTTAGAAAAACTGTATTACTTTTCATTGAAATCAGACTTGTCTTTGTGGTGGATGATAAAACTGGAAAAAATTCAAATATAGACCTGTTGTTGTGATTATTGAAGACACAAGACTGGGCCCCTGGTTGAGCACTGCTGTACATTGACAGAGGGTCACGAGTCTTTATCTATCAACCAGAGTGTCTTAGAGACTTAGTGATCTCTCTTTGTCTTGAGCCAGTTGTTAACTACAGAGAACATTGTAGCAGCAACTCTTGGCAATCTTAACAACAGCATAGAACCACCCTCAACATTGTAGCTCACGTGTTGCAAGTATCACTTTTTATTTTTTAGATAAATGTAAAAATATGGTTGTCAGTGTTTTTTAAGGTGAATGAAAGTCTAATGCTGTCCTTTTATCTGATGCAGACCAGGGGAAACCGGCCACTAGCACGCTCAACCGCTTCTCTGCTTTGCAGCAGTCTGGACCCCCTTCATCATCATCATCCTCCTCACTTGATTCTGATCGTAGAGTGCCTCAAAGGTAATTTTATAGTGCTGTTTTGATTTTGTATGGCAAATGAGTACTAAGATCAATGCTGCATGTAATCTAATTACACAAGTACTAATTACGCATCTGCTGTGCAGGAACAGCTCCAGTAGGGACCGTAGCGATAGAGATCGCGGTGACCGAGACCGGGATCGCTTTGACCGATTCGATAGTAGGCGGGAAGACCGGGACCGAGGCCTCGACAGACCCCGTCAGGCCATCACCAAACGCAGCTTCAGTCGTGAAAATGATGAGCGCAGAGGAGACAGCCGCGGGCCACCAGATTCTGTACGCCGTGTGTCCAGCATGACAGATAACCGCGATCGAGGCAGTCGAGAGCGTGATAGAAGCATGGAGACAGGTAAGAGTTGAAAGTCTTAAAGAGCTGTGCAGTGCAGATCTTTGATTTGATGAGTCCTAAATTGATCCACCCTTTACCTGCTTGGGTTTCTCAGTGAAGCCAATGTCGGCTCCTGCTCCACCACCCCCTGTTCAAGCCAAACCCGACCTGAGCGAGGAAGAGCTGGACAAGAAATCCAAATCCATCATTGAAGAGTATCTCCACATCAACGACATGAAGGTATGTACATCATATATATTATTGACCCAGAAAACATTTAGAAAATAACCTATGAATTCACCCTGGCATCTTCCACTTATGTTATTCTTGCTACTCTTTTGTAGGAGGCATTGCAGTGTGTGCAGGAGCTGAACAGCACCTCTCTGCTCTTCGTGTTTGTACGGAACGGTGTAGAGTCCACACTGGAGCGCAGCACCATCGCTAGAGAGCATGTGGGCCTGCTGTTTCAGAAGCTTGTTAATGCTAGAATATTACCTCCCGAGCAGTACTACAAGGGGTGAGTTCAAAGACCGCTGCAGTTTATTATTCTGTGCAATAGTATGGCAAGGATGCACATAATGACATCTGAACATTGTAGCCACTTTTTGACTTTCAACACTGATTTCTACACAATATAAATTAGTGCCGTGTATCCCCCCCCCCTCTCTCATAAGTGAACACTTGATGAATTACAATTTTCTCAAAATATATTGAAGTGAAGATTGCTAAACTGCAAAGCTAGCTGGTGTTTTCAGAAAGTAAGCGTGTTTATGCACGAGAGAGAGAGAGCACGTACATATCTTTGTCAACCTGGCAACCATAATTATCACACTTAGCAGATATTTCCGTATTGTGCAAGTGGGAAGCTCTGTTTCTGGGATTACGTACATCTCTTTATATCAGGCAACCCAGTAGTGTTCCTCTGCGGCGGGATTAAACATTGTTAAACATTTTAAACGGGTGTTCTTGTATTCAAATTAATTGTGGTCCATGTCTTCACACGTGCCACAATATCGATTCAGGGCCATCTGTATCGATACTCGTATCGTCAAATCTCTGTGACAATACAGCACTAATATAAATGGTATCTCTACGGCTGTGCACTTATTTTGTTGTTTGATTTCACACACTCTAGATTGCAGGAGATTCTGGAGATGGCAGATGACATGGCCATTGACATTCCTCATATTTGGCTCTACTTGGCCGAGATCATCACGCCCATGTTGCAAGAGGGAGGCATCCCCATGGGCCAGCTCTTCAGGTTAGGCACTGAACCTTGGTTTTCGGATACCTGTATGCAAAGATTATAAACCATCAAATAAAACCATCTGACCTTTTTAAATCATCCACAGAGAAGTGTCCAAACCTCTTCTCCCTATGGGCAATGCAGCAGTCTTTCTTGTAGAAATACTCAGCCTTCTCTGCAAAGGAATGGTAAGTACCATGCTTATGAATTATTTGCATATATTTCAGTTTCAGAGTTTTTATTTTTTTAACTTCTCTATAATGTTCTCAGAGCCACAAAAAAGCTGGACTGATGTGGTTGGAGGCAGGACTCAGCTGGAAAGACTTTCTGCCTGAAGATGAGGATGTCAATAAGTTTGTTACGGAGCAGGTACTAAAAGCTGTTTTGTACTGTATTGACGGGGTCAAAATAATTTCTGAAATGTTTATGTAAAAAAAAAAAAATCACAAATATTGTGCCTAAATGTTTTTACTGGCAGCACAAAAAACAACAACATTATTTTAAGTTTAGTAATCATAACTCCTTTCTCGTGATATTATTCTTATGATGATCCTTTGCCTTTCAGACATGTTCTTTGACAGTGCCACAAAAGAACGAACCATTTTTTTGTATTTGCATGAAATGTCATGAAGTTCTTTTCCTTTGCAACAATAGTTTTGTATATTTTACATGCATTTGAACTTATAAATGTACGTATAAATTATATACAAAATTATATAATATATACTGTGCATATGTCTTTGTGAGCACGAACCCGAAGGTCATTAAGATGTTATATTTGCAGAAAATGGAGTTCACTCTGGGTGAGGACTCTGAGAAGCCCAGTAAGAAGGAACTGACTGATGAGGAGCTAAGTAAACATTTGGACAGGTTGTTAGAGGAAAAAGCCAACAACCAGAGGATCTATGACTGGGCAGAGGTGAGTGTGTGCACTTTGGTTGTGATTCAAGGCTCTTTAATCAAACATTAAGGTATTGCAGCGATCTGCATTATGGGTATACTATTATGCACATGGGACGTGTACTGACTGGCGTTTCTCTCCTTTAAAGGCCAACCTAGATGAGCAGGAGATGGGCTCCAATCAGTTTGTGCGGGCCCTGATGATGTCTGTGTGTCAGTCTGCCATTATATGTGAGTGAATCTGTTAGACGCAATCCACGTCGCTCACTTTAGAACCCTCACTTTTGACTTCAGACCTGAACTTGCTCTGACTTGTACTTGATGTTAATTGTGTGCATTAATGAACTGTTATAGGTGAGAACCCCTACAAGGTGAATGTGGAGCAGATTAACCAAAGGGCCAAGCTGCTGCAGAAGTACCTCTCTGATGAAATGAAGGAGCTGCAGGCACTCTATGCTCTCCAGGCTCTCATGGTGCAGATGGAGCAGCCTGCCAGTGAGTTTTTTTTTTAACACTTCCTCCTTTTTTTCAGTTACATGCACAATGACCTTGCATTCTTAATGCCCGGAAGGACTAGTGTTTTTTTTTTTCAGTTATTTCTCAGCATTAATGATAGTATTTAAAATTGTATTGTTAATCTGTTTGCAAAATGTGTATTTTATTTGAGTTAAACTGCTCTTCAAAACTTTAAGTAAAACTCGTCTGTAAAGCCGGTTCCGTGATTGGCGGTAAATCGCCATCACCTGTTTTCAGATGGAGCGGCAGTTAATACACAGAGCCGTAGTTCACTGACAAGCTACGCAATATTGCGTTCATAATCGAAGGCGATTCATCTGCGATTACAAACGCGATATGTCCTAGCCTATGGGTGAGACTTCCGGTTCATTAGCCGTTATAGATGAATAACAACGTGCAGTAAATGCTAAAACTGTTTGTACTACAAACTAGTGTGTTCATAATTAAGATAATACATTAAAATAATATCGTAAGACACAAATTTTCTATATCAAGCAGCAAAACGAACTGGTCTGTACTACTTAAAATAGCTGGACGCGGAATGAGACCGGAAGCTAAACCCATAGAATTTACAAATGGCCACGCCCATTTTTACGGCTGGAAAAGGTGCAGATACTTCAGAAATCATGCTAGAATGCTAATTTGCTGCTCACTAGACACTTCTTATCAATGTTGAAAACAGATGGTTATATTTCTGTGGAAATGCATACCCCCCCCCCAGAATTCTTTGCGTAGAGAGTTCAAGAACAGCATTTATTTGAAAAAGTATTTCATAATATTTAAGTCTTTTGTAAACTTTTAAAATATTTTATATTGGGAAAGTCTTAACTGCCACTTTTGATAAATGTAATACTTCCTTGCCGAATACAAGTTTCTGTTCTACAACAAAGTACACTGATGCAAGTGTAGCTGAATAAGTGTTGTCTCTGATTTACCCAGATTTACTGCGCATGTTTTTCGACGCGTTGTACGATGAGGATGTGATTAAAGAGGAAGCCTTCTACAAATGGGAGTCCAGCAAAGACCCGGCGGAGCAGCTGGGGAAGGGTGTGGCCCTGAAGTCCGTCACTGCCTTCTTCACTTGGTTACGGGAGGCCGAGTCCGAATCGGACAACAGTTAATCCTGAACTTTGCTAGCCCAGGTAGCACTGGAGAGAATCTGCTGCCAGGGACTAATGAGAGGAGGATGTCTGGCAACCAAGTTGAACTTGATCCTCATAAAGCCAATCTTATCTGTTCAGGGTGGCTCCTGACAGATACAAACTACAATCATTGCTCAGTCATTTCTTTGCTCTCTATATCTATTGTGGCTAATGTCCACCAAAAAAAAAAAAAAAAAAAAAAAAAAAGAATCTGCAGGACTGCTTAAACGTGTTACCAATTCATCGTCATTTATTTTTAACAAGATATTCTTGGGGAAAAAGTTCAAACCAACGCTGCTCTTACAGGTTAATATAGATTTATATGCAATGTGGTATATGACGAAACAAACATGGTGTCATATATATTGTGTAGAGGGCGTGATGGCGATCATGTCTTTTAGGTTTGTAATGTCCGATCAAATGCGGATCTCTTACAGGCGTTTCTTTCGTGTGCGTGCGAGAGGAGTCGTTTTTAAATCTACAGAGACTGATACATGAGCGTAGTATTTGATGAATTCTCTAAGTGACGAATGAGATTTGAGTAGCGTTTGTATTTCGCTCTTTTTGCTTCCTGGATCCTTTAGAAAGGGGGGTGGACCTGTTGAACTTCAGAATGATGATCTTGGATGGACTTTGACCTGTTTGACCGTAGTGCAGCTGGATGAGGTGGGGGTCCAACATGCTTCCTACTAAGCCATCCATGTCCTGCTTCCTAGCCCATACTTTTGCGTCTTACCTCTCTTGAAGAACTGATGGGGGACTTTGTGGAAGCCCTACTTGAGCAAGCCTGCGGTGGAATTTTAAGAGAAATCGTTAACTTGAAGCATATAGAAAAATCAACTTGATGAAATGACAGTAATGACCCTAAAGCCTTTTCTACTTGCAAAGTGGAAACACATTTCAGGAGCGTTCTGTACATGCATATGGAAATGTTTTTGTTTTATTTTCAGAAATTAAAAGTTAAAGAATCTGATGTAATGCCATTTATTTTTTCCAACTGAAATGGCAGTTTTCCTGTATTTAAGATTTGTTTTCTTCCAGATGGTGAGAGGTGCTTACAATGATCCATTGATTAGTTTTATTGAAAAAGTGTAAATATTTTTTGCTTTCTTTATAATTTAAGGAATTAAATGCTTCACATTAAACTGGAAAACGTTGGAGAGATGAAACATTGCAAATAAAACATTATCAAGTTGCTAAGTCGAGTGTTTGAGGGATGTGTGATCGGTTGTAGTTTTTTTGGCGCATGCACATTGTGGTACTTTCATCATGGAAAAGGTACAGTGTTTTCCCTACGGAGAAATTAAATGTTGGTGCTTTAATGCTGTAATGAGCCTTTCTGCCAGCAGAGGACCTGCTGAACAGATTATGACAGGGCTTTGCTCAAATCCTTAATTTCAGCATTTTTTTTTAAATGTAAGAAAAGTGCAGATAGCCGAGGATTCAGTTTTAAAAGTTTTTAGTATGACATATTAAAGAAGAGCAGTTTCTGGGCTGGAAACATGGGAAGAAAACAGGCTATTTCAGAAAGAATGTGTAGAGACACTACAAAGTTATGACATTTATGCTGATTCATATTCTGCTAATACACTAGGTGATTGCTACTAATATTTATGGGTCATTCCATAAAATGAGTGCCTTTTAAAAAGGTGCTTTTAAATTAAAGAATTTAATAAGTGTATCAGACAGTGAAAGTGTTAATTGTGTTGGGAACTTGGGACTGAATTTTTATATTTCAAGATAGATATGCTTAAGGCCGGGCATACTGTTCATTCTGAGCCTTTTGCTCAAGGTCATGACACAAAGGTTTTTATTAGAGAATTTAATGCTGATAACTTCACATGCTGTAGATAAATCGTGGCAATAATTTGACCCCGCTGACAACATGTGTTTACATGGCAAAGTACAAACTCTTCTTATTGCTGGTTGTGGACTCTTTTTCTCCCTAATCCAAATGTGCATATTTGCTAACGAAGTAAGCAAAAGATGACGAAAGGTTATTGGGTGTTTGTTAAAATGTGATGTTAGCTTTTTTTTACGTCTTCGTCTTCAGAAGGAACTATATATAAATATCTATTCATCTTCAAGAAATATTTCAACGTGTGCTTAATGACAAATTGTCAGTAGAGACAACCTAGTCACAGAAGGTAGACATCCTCTAACAAGTTATTTTAAACCACAGCCCACCATTGAGACAGGACTAGCTTATAACACTTTTTCCATGTATCACATGCACAGCTGAAGTTATGTTTCTGACAGCTGCTGAATTAAAGATGATTTCTTTTCCTCTGAATGTGTTGAATAAATGAGCAACAGTGTCGTAGCTTCTTGACCTTGAAATGTAGAGGTTTTAATGTCCTTACAGCACAGGCTAAATTGATGCATCATTGGCTGTCTGAGACAACAAAACTTATGATCCATATTGGCATGATTATACGCTAGATATGAAGGCAACCACTTGTTCAGACTATAGCTTACAGGTTTAGGAAGCCTTATAAGCAGCAGTGTCCGTGGCATGAATAACATGCTTTCCATTGTTCGTCTCAGGTGCTACTGACTGCATTTGAAGCGAGCAAATGCCACGTTCAAAACCCAGGGAATGAAAATGTATTGAGGAAAGAGCCGCACGCTGTGAAGTATGGCAAGCCGGTTAAACATTTATTCTTTAAAAACAATTTTTCTCTTGGTAGAGAGATTTGTATTTTGTTTAATTTTTTTATTATAAGTAGGTAAACCAATTAGTGAGAAGTGTTTTAAGCCTAACTATTAAATTTGGCATCTAAGTTAGTCAATTATTTGTTTACAACTAGTCTCAGGGACTGTATTACTGGAATGTTAAAGGGGTCATATGACGTTGCTAAAAAGAACATTATTTTTTGTATTTGGTGTAATGCAATGTGTTTGTGGTTTAAGGTTCAAAAAACATTATTTTCCACATACTGTACATTATTGTTGCTCCTTTATGATTGGCTGCCTTTCTGAAACGCTTCGCTTTTGACAAAGCTCGTTGTTCTGAGAAGCTAGGTGTGCTCTGATTGGCCAGCTATCCAGTGCATTGTGATTGGCCCAATACCTCAAGCGTGTAACGGAAATGTTACGCCACTTACCGCAATTGTGATGCCGCGTCCCGGCGCGACGAGACAAAAACAATAAAACCCATTATAAACGAGGCATTTGTTGCATCCAGTGGGGACATATTTTGTTGATTATAATGACTTTTACTCTCGTTGCAACATTACCATGTCTGCATTTGTGAAAGGAGAAGCGACACACAACAAGCACTACTCTACACAGCTCAAAACACGCATTTGAATAGTCCGGGGCAAATTCTTTAAATATGAAAACATACTTGCAGGCTGTGAGTCATATGCGCCAGACTGTCCTTGCAAAGTTGGAACTATATCCACTTTATAGAAACAGCTTTTGTGCTCAGCTGGTATTGTAGGCTGTTCTCCCAGCTTCAGGAAATAGTCATCCGTAAAATGCACAATAAAATGCAATATTTGGGTTGAACTGTTCTGGAACAGTGTTGTAAATACAACTTAACCACTGATTTCTAGCTGTGTCCTCTTTTGGAAGTACTTTCGCTTTCAGAACGAAACACAGCATCTCCAAGACATGGCTATACAACAGCGAGAATAAAAAAAACGCCCTCTTTCTCTGCATAAATGTTTGGGCGGTGTTATGCAAATCTTCCCACACAGTGACGTAGACATATGGGTGCATGTTTAAATGAGCCGTTTTAGGAGTGCGAGACTTTAGTCTTTGCAACTTCAGGGATCTTATCTATGCACAAAAAGTTTGTAAAGGTCATTGCACACTGCGTCCGAAATTTTTGTGCAACATGTTCGCATGTTGAAAAATAAATGCGACCTCACGTTTGTCAATCAAATTTACACACTGCCGCCAAAATTTTCGTCTGTCATCATAAAATTCGGATCGGGTTCAATTTTTTGCGTTTTTGCATCTGTGGCAACGGGTGGATTTAGAGAATTGGGGGCCCCAGGTAAATATAGGAATGGGGCCCTATACATTTGCACACATTTACCTAGATCACCCTTGAGGTTCCTTTTTTTGTCGTGATGGTTGCTGCTGCACAATGGTGCCCCATAGTTGTGACCAATGTTTCTACATTTTTCATGAACGTTATAATGGGATTCTTTCATTTACATTTATTCATTTAGCAGACACTTTTATTTTTTAATGTTGTAGACCACGATATAGCAATTGATTTACCGTTGAGATATTAGTTTTAACAAAAAACTAAATAAATTATAAAATGATAAACCTCACAGTTGAACCTTTAAACCATTTTTTTTAAAGAATAAAGGGATATCAGAAGTATATTATATTATTTAAAACTGATTTATGTGGGTGAATTTTGCACATTGCTCTGAACAAAAACTGCAGACTGGATTATTGAAAATGCACATTCATTCTCTGCCTGTAGGAGGTGTTTTTGGAACATGGCTAACGGCTGTAAACAAAGCAGCACTCAGCTCATAAATTATACTTTATCAGGTAAGTCCGCCCCTATGCACATATGTTTGCACACACGTTCCAATCTGCTCAGTGTTTTCTGCAAAACAACACAAACGGCATCATTTTGCACAGGTTTAACCATGTTCTCATTCAGAAAACACAAACACACAATATAATTAACTCAAGCATAAAAATTTGTACTCAAACACCACACATTTATCCATGTGTGAACATTCAGTAGCAAAACTGACGAAACACAGGTCAGCATCTCAGGAAGGGCACAAGTGATTATGTGTTTTGGAAAATGAATCCCGGTAGTGAGAGACAGAGGAATAGGGGGAGAAAATAAATCTAAAGGGGATGACATCAAAGATCATTTGTTCCTGATGAAATATAAAGCACTATTGACCCTGTTCTTCTGCATGGACTGACCACGAGGGAAGTCATTATAATTACAGTACACAGTAGCAGTACTTCAGATTAGAGAACTTTATTATATGTACAGTAAATACTGTAACACATTTGTACACCCTTAAACTCATTACTGTTGAATTGATTTGTAGCCAAGTATTCCTTACATGTACTGTATTTGTGCAGAACTGAGAGGCGACTGTCTAGAGGATGTAGATAAGTCTTTTGTCAGAAGACCAGTATAGTGTAACAAATAAGGATAGGCAAATTGGCAGAGGATGCTGAATGAATGAATAAATGTATTTACTGTAATAATTGTTTTGTTTATTTATTTGTTTCTGTAAAGTAACTGGCAGTAAATTCCAATATTCCACTTTATATTCTGTTTGGTTTTTAATAACTTTTCTCTTCTAGTGCTTTTCATCTACTGTAAGGTCACTTTACTGTAGTGTAATGAAAATGAAAGTAAACTTTTCTGAAAGTTTATTGCTGAATTTTACTGTATCCGCACCGCACCCCTGTATTTATGTTGTATACTGTAACAGACATTGACTAGCAAAAGGTTTTTGTAACAGTGTTTTGAATTGATATCACTAGTGTAATCTAGACAGGAATGTAGTGTGTATTTGTCAGGTTTGTGTTTGTGTTGAGACTGACAAAAGAGACTGAACATGTTTTTGACTAAATTGTTTGACTTTGACCTGGAAGTCTGCAGTTTGCACACGCCGAAGAGTAGTTTTGAGATTATGTTTATAGTTGTGAGAAAATTGTGAACTTGTTTCATGAATTCAAGAAAAACTGTAATATTTGCAAAATGTCCCTTGATCTTGAAATCATCATGACGGCAGCCTCTATTTTAGAAAAGTCTGGATTTAGGCTGATTTGTCTGTGGCGTTACTGTCTGTGGTGTTACGGGCTTTTCTGGTAACATCACAGAGCCTATAGTAACTTGCAATATAAAGTATGTGGTGTTACTTGACAGACATAAGTGGCTGTGTCGCCGGTGTTTTGATTGAAATTATTTAAAAATCAAAACGTTCTTAAGCTTTCATTTTAATGGACATATAGGATATTAAATTTTTTTAAATGCATAGCAATATATTTTATTAGAAAAAAGCAAACAAGCATTTTTACAAATTCTGCCTCTCATTTGCCACCCCAATTGAAGAATAACCCATATTAAAGTCTCCAATACAGGATTTAGAACCGTATTCTGCTGCTGTGTGAACATGCTACTCATTGGAGAAGGTAGCCTACTATATGTGTAGGGGAGAGCGGGGCACAAAGTAACACTTTTTGACTTTCTCAAAATATGTAAATCCACGTGGGGTTCAGACTCAGAGTATACTTTTTTCATCCACAGTAATTTCACACTTGTGTATACGTTTTTCTTTATTTACCCTCAAAAATTGGAAGGGAAATGTGACAACATGCCCCGTAGTTGGGGTACGTTGTAACATGACCATTTGACAGCTTAAAATGTTATCTGATCTTATGAAAAAAATATACAAGATAATAAATAAAATAATAAAATAATTTATTTTAAATAAAATAATGGCGTTTTTAATAATTAAAAGTAATCAGATTTTTGAGTTTGACTGAACATATTGCAATCGTGCCTGGGACGGCCCATATAAACGAGCCAAAATGCTTTATATCTCTTGAAATAATAATTTCTGAACATTAAACATTGATTGCCAGTCTTTATTCACCTGTTTCTCGTCGTTTCTCATTAAAAAGTATTAAAGTAAATAGTGTGAATTACATCGCTAATGTAATAGAATAGCACAGCATGGCAGATTGTAACGCAGTGTTACAACTATCTGCGCAGCTGGAATTTAAAACCGGTTTGTGTCTTCTGCTTGTTATCGAAGCATTCAAAATGATCTAAACTGATAAATAACAGATTAGAGATTAAAATAATAGCAGATTTGTCTAATTTTAAAATAGTAAAAAAAAAAAAGATGAAAATTTTACTTAAGCCATAAATATAATTTTACTATGGTAAATTAAATGTTCAGCGATATCTTCAAGACTTTTGAATTTTGGCACACTTTTTTTTCTCTATATAATGTTGATATGGTAACTAGTAAAGCGGCTTTCACACAGGACGCAGCATGCGCTGTGCCGGACGTTGGGTACAGTGCAGCCCTTCAGATACAAGGCGATTTCTGCTACCTGACCAGAGCGAAGTAGGCAGTGTTTTCAAAATATTTGGCGGGAGTTTTATACATCTAGTGATTTGATTCGGAGCTTGTTTGGATGCCCCGTCTCTATTGGCCTCGTGGGGAAACGTCACAGCTTGCAGGGCAAAAGTTGTGCAAGCTCAACGCTGGTGCGCTCCGCTGCGCGTGCGTTATGTTCGGCACAGCAACGAAACGTCCTCGCGCGGCACAAGCCATTGAAATGAAAGGGTTTCATAGCGCAGCGCTTTCCGCGTCCTGTGTGAAAGCCGCTTAATACTGTCAATTTGGTTATGTTAGCATGTGTGGAAATATTTAAACCACGTGTGTTACAACTTACCCCGCGTTACACTTTGTGCCCCACACTCCCCTATAATTGAGTACCTACTGGTAGTAAGTAGGCTACTACTAATACTAACATAAAAATAGCTGTTAATTTAAGTTGTAAATGTTAAACAGGCTTGCCATAGTAAGTTGCACTCATCGCTCAGGCTCTGTATGTGTGAAAGAGACTCGTGTGTCTTTAAGAGAGCCGCATTACAGGTGGGATGACGCTGTCTGAGAGACTCAGTGTGGTAGGGACGATGCGTTTCGTGGGTTAAACAGTACTTATTTCTGCCCCTGTCTCTGATGCTCAAGAAAAGGTGGTGTCTATTATTCACTGCCGAAGACGGCTCCGCGATTCTTCTCTCCAGACCCAACGCTAATGTTGTATCCATGTGCAATGCTTTTGACAGCTTTACCCCAACTAAATTTAAAGGTACGTGTATTGAGTGGTAATGACCAAATGCTCATCGATTTTCGCTCGCACCATCAATTGCGTTGGACTGTAATGCATGTGTTATTGCGCTGGTATTGTTGAGATGGCAATAGGCCGTCACGTACAACGCGTGAATAACATCAGCGCTCGCCTGTTGCCAGGAAACAAACGCGCTCAGTGCTGTTGCTGTTACACTGTTGTTTATGAAAATGATCTGCTCGTCAATCAGTCAGTTTGGGGCAGCTGATGGACTTCTTGTGTCCTGTCGTGTCAACCTCACTTCTGTGATGGGATTCATTTTATTAGGGCCTGATCTAAGACCTAAAGTGCAAAATACATCTGTAACTAACCGTTTTTTGTGGCATTGCTGTCGTACAGGGACTGCGTAGAAACAGATGGGCATTTCAGATCCCCGATTCTGTATGGAATGATGCCAGTTATTATATTTATTTGGGAAAAGAAAAGAAAAAACATTGAGGAAAATCAATTCAATCAACTCTGATACAGTGGTACATTTCATAGAGCTGTGCCTGCGTGTTGTGCATGGTCAATGGGAATTAATGATGCTCAGGGACAGATGGTTCACGGGTTACCTGTTGCTATAACGACCGGCCCTTATATTGCGTTAACTGCATTGTGTTGATTTCCATGAAGTGAGCTCAGGTGGCCTATTTTAGATGCGTTTTCCTTCACTGCAACTACATTTTCTGTTGCAATTGCTGTAATATATTTGACCTTACACGGCTAATTGTGTTTGTATATTTCACACAGACACGCTGCAGCTCTTTTCACTTAGATGAAACACATCTCAATGCATGACCTCTCTCCCTCCGTGACAATTTCTCTGTATTTCATTTTTCCTGTTTATAGAGAAATCTTTTCTATGTCCTATAGGCCATGCAGATTTATTGTATCTTCTTTTTTTATATAATCTACTCTCATGTTATTTTTTAGGACGTATACCAAAATAGCATGTTTTTGGACATTTGACATTTTGTTCCTTTTTTGAAAGTAGCTAGTAGCATGTGCTGCCATGTTGTTTTTAGGACATATAAGCTATGCTAATCTACTACTGTGTTTTTGGACATAAATCATGGCATGTTGCTTTCTTATATCGAAAGTAAAAATGATTAGAATTTGTTTAATTTGCTACCAAGTTATTTAGTAGACTGCACTATTCTAATACAGTGTTTTCTGGGCAAATGCTATGTTTATGAGCACAGTGCCATGGTAATACTATGTTTTTATGCTTTATTTATTTTTTGACAGTGGTACCATGTACATTATTTTTCAGGACATGTAATATTGTAATACTATATATTTTTGTGCTCGTACCATTCTAATACTGTCTAATACTGTTAATAATAATAATATATATATATATATATATATATCTTCTGCAGGTGTGTCTGGAATTTAGTTTTTGTAATTGTTCCGCAGCTCTTCTTGGAAGGCATCTGGTGAATGGTGTGATGAGCAGGGTGTGAGTTATTCAGTACCATGGTACTGAATCATTACCATATCAAAGGACCATGGTATTAGCATATACTATCAGGGTAATGGAGTAAATTATTCCCAAATCATCGGGTTTAGGCTTAATTGACCTCATTATGATCACCATGGCCCATGTCTGTCTCTCTTTGCTGTGACGGCTAACCCCAAATCAAGCAGAAATATTTGACCCACATACAGCACTGAAACATGGCAGGCAGCTGGTGCCGCTGCAATCTTCTTCAGGAGCAGCTTTTTCTTATGGACTTTAGAGGGCAATCTGATTTAAGCATATCTACCTGCATTCTAGACTTCAACATCAGGCACATGTATGTCTGAACCACCGGTGTGATTTGGTTTTGGGAGGGATATAGCTTAAATGCTGCATGTTATGTATGACACAGTGGCCTACTTTTGTTTTGGTGGTTTACGAATACTTCACCTCACCGTATTATTTGAAAATAGAAACTGGATCTGAGTTTCAGAAAGCGTTGCAGTACAAGGACTGCAAATAGGCACCTCATCACTCATTGCACACATCAATACTCTTTTTAAACTGATGGACGCCACTTGTCAATTCCGATTTCCGTCATGTAACCCATTATTGTCAAATGCCAGAGGTCATTAGCCCCCAGCTGTGGCCCGACTTTTTATTATCATCTTGAGGGCTGCAGGCTAATATTATCTGACATGGCTGTGAATGCTGTTTGCAAATTAACAAGCCACACGAAGAGTCTTGATTGGCCAAATATGTCTGAGCCATAAGTTGCTTTGATTATTAATGTCACAGTGTGGCTGATCTTTCACAGATCCATTCGAGCAGCCCGTGCAACTAACATATGCTTCAGCTTGGATGAGTGCAAGTGAATTGTCAAAGGGTTAGTTGTGGATTTGGCATCTGTTTCTGACAACCTGGTCTCATAAAAATACGTACCTCTGTGCGACACAGTTTTATGTACCTTACTGCACGTTTCGCCGCAGTTTCAAAGAGAAATGTCCACTGAGTGGCGCCAAAACACAGGTTAAATACGTGAACCATGGCACATTTTATTACGTAGATATAGGTACATATTGCTGTGTTTTTATTACGTTGTTACAGGTACGTATTGCGGCGGTTCAGACTACAAATATCCGGGGGCGGTCCCTAAAAGCTAATGCTCTATCATGCCCTACACCAGGGGTCTGCAACCTTCAACGTCAAAAGAGCCATTTTGGCCCCTTTCCTACCGAATAAAATTCACGTGGAGCCCAAATATTTGATGCCCAAATAAAGATAACACGGCATATAGCTAAAGTTTTATATTCAGTTATGTTACAGGGCAGAGGAGTAGCAATCATTTCAGAAGTGAGGGGGACAGAAATGTCAAATATAAAAATAATAATAATAAATATTATAGTATTTTTGCATGTATAATTGACAAAAATATTATTATCTCTTACTTTTAATTGACTAAGAAATAAAACATACTGCTGGACAATAATAACATCATATGGTTATGATTGTACAATCAGTATATATACTACAAACACTTTTTCCATTTTTTTTCACAGAATAAGGCAGAAAATATATGTGACCCTGGAGCACAAAAGCAGTCTTAAGTCGCTGGGGTATGTTTGTAGCAATAGCCAACAATACATTTTATGGGTCAAAATGATCGATTTATCTTTTATGCCAAAAATCATTAGGATGTTAAGTAAATATCATGTTCCATGAAGATATTTTGTACAGTAAATATATCAAAACTTAATTTTTGATTAGTAATATGCATTGCCAATAACTTTATTTGGGCAACTTTAAAAGCGATTTAGATTTTTTTGCACCCTCAGATTCCAGATTTTCAAATAGTTGTATCTCAGCCAAATATTGTCCTGTCATAACAAACCATACATCAATGGAAAGCTTATTTCTTCAGCTTTTAGATGTATTATACATCTCAATTTCGAAAAATTGACACTTAAGACTGATTTTGTGGTCCAGGATCACACTGTATCATTCATATTTATTACCTGGAGAAGACTTGAAAAACACAAAAACCATATCGTCTTCACGTTTCATCAGTTAAGTTTTATGCTTGTTATTCAGCTTAGCTACAGCGATAGCGGGATGCCTGTCAAACGTTACTATTACTTCTCATATGAGTCCGTTTTGGACTTTCTGCGCGAGAGCGCCCTATGGCTTCGAGAATGAATGAAACATACATGAGAGTGTTCAGCGCTCCGTGATGTTCACATCGTTTTGGATACGAATAAAACGTATCCAAAACAACGTGACTATCTTTTCTCTTTTAATTAAATCTAGATTTACTCACATTGGCCCATGAAAACTTTTACTTTAACACACTTGACCTAGAAAAAGTGCAGGGTAAGAGTTTAGGTTGTATTAAAAGTCGGGGTGACACCTCCCCTGCGTATTGTACACACACGCTACAGGGAGCCACCGCAGAGGGATGAAAGAGCCGCGGGTTGCCGACCCCTGCCCTACACCAAATCCAACCCTAAACCTACCCGATAGTGTTAACAAATGCAAAACTGATATAAAAATGTATTTGTTGATGCAACCGTGCCATTTCAACTTCCTTATATGCAGATTTGAACTGCTTTGTCGAACCGTGATTACACGAGAGCTCCTCGCCTCCTAAGTGCGTCTCCGTACTCCGTGAGCTACCGAACAAACTTACTGTCTTTGAAAACCCATAGATATGAAGCTGGATATGTGCGATGCTAATGTTCAAAAGCACCAGTTTTCAAATCTCCCAGCATATTAATATTGTTTTGAAGTCGTAACATGATATTCTTCAAGTAATTGTGTGAAAATTACGCTTTATTAATAAAAAATCTGTACATTTGTGTGAAAAGGAGTAAAAGGTGTCAGAGTTACTGCCTCTAGTGTTTGTTTCTTTTGGAAACTGCAGTAATAAGTAGTTATTGGTACATATTTCATGTCTCGCTAAAACGTGCACACAGGTACGTAATTACTATGAGACCAGGTAGGTTTCTGAGGTGGAGCTTGAGTCAGCACTGGCTTTAGAGCGTTTACTTTCATGTGGAGCACTTGTAGTTTGGTACTTGTGTGTTAACTGGAAAAACCAATGCTTGCGATGCATCCATTCATACAGCGAGAGAAGTGTGTCAGGGGATGCCATAAGGTAAGAGAACTAATTGGCGATTGGCCGTTAATTCTTTGATGGCTGTTTTAGCCATGTTGTCAATGATTACCAACCAGGGGCAGTGGATTACAGCAGTGGATATTTAAACAAGATATAGGGGACACTTAGAAAGCAAATGTGTGGATATGATTTTTAGATAGATCTATTTGATATGTAATTCATTTTATCACCTACTTTAATGATATATATATGTCTTATAAATGTCATGTGAAGTAATTTGCAATCCATGCTTCTGAATTTGGAGACTATTCAATTAAACCATGTATGAGATGAATAATTCTGAAAGTTACTAAATACTCCTGATGTATTTAAAACCTGGGAAATTTTGACCACATCTTTGCAGTTTTTATGTTTATTAATGTTTGTTCATGTAATGCAGGGATTCCCAAACTTTTTTGTTTTGCAACCCCCTTTGAACCAAAATATTTACTTGAGGTCCCCCTCAAATTTAAAGTTAATATTACATTACTGACTACAAATTTGATCATGTAATTTGTAATCAGTAACAGACTACAATTTGTAAGTAATCCATCTATATGTTTTGAATATGTTTAAACTTGTGTATGCAGAGTTTTATTTCTGCAAAGTGTTTGAAAGGTTGCTTTGGAAATGCAATAGGTTACAGATTACAAGTTACCCTATTAAAGTGTAATGTAACTGTTTCAATTACTTTAATAAAATAATATAACTGATTGCATTTAAAGATTTTTTGATTGCTTTTCTAAAATTATAATGAATATTTTCAACTGTTAATCATTTTCAAACATTTAAAGAACGCAGGGTTAACCTTGCAGTAGTACTCAACATTAATTACTGTCAGACTTTCAAAATCCTTCATCGCTTGAATTAAGATTATAATATATTAATGTTAAAGCACAGCCACCACAAAATTAAACTTTAACACCTCTTTTTACTTTGAGATCATTCTGAGGTTAAATATAGATTCAAAATCATAAGAAGATTTAATAGCTATGATACTGTTGTTGAGATCGAATCTTCAGTTAATCTTAAAAATAAAGCTTAAACATAAACCCAAACAGAAAATAAAACAGTTATCAAATAAGCATGGGTCCTGTTCTGTGAACTCCTGAAACATTGGTGTCTCATATTTTGTCAATGCAGTCAATGGAATTTGGGAATGTCTCCACATGTGTGTGTGTGTGTGTGTGTGTGTGTGTGTGTGTGTGTGTGTGTGTGTGTGTGTGTGTGTGTGTGTGTGTGTGTGTGTGTGTGTGTGTGTGTGAAAATGTAACCTTTGTAATCGTTTTCATTTTATAAGTAACTGTAATTTAATTACACTTTTTTTCTCAGTAACTGTAACAGATTAGTTACATTTATTTTGTAATTAAATTATGTAATTCTGTTACATGTAACTAGTTACTCCCCAACACTTGATTACTAATGACTAAATCATTTTAAACTGCTTGTTCCTGTGAAGTTATAATATTTACATAGTCCAAAAGGAGACCATTTTGTCTTTGAACTTGCTTCCTCAGGTTGATGAACCTATTGATATGCTCCCCAAGTCAAGAAAAGCCCTTAGCATCCAGGAAATTGCAGCTCTGGCCAGATCATCATTCAATGGTAAGGGTTTAAACACCTGTAGCATCATCATGAACATTAATGCATGTTGGCAACACACTGAGTTAATGAGTCTTTAACAATCCCCTGTGTTTTACCCACCAGGCATCTCACAGGTGGTGAAGGATCACGTCACCAAACCCACGGCCATGGCTCAGGGTCGGGTGGCTCATTTGATCGAGTGGAAGGGCTGGTCTAAGCCCTTAGACCCTCCATCTGCTACACTGCAGTCCCACTTTAACTCTTACTCCCATCTCAGCGAGGGTGAGCAGGAGGCCCGGTTTGCAGCAGGTGGGTGTCTCCTTCCGCCATGTTAGTACAGTGGTAAATCTATCACTGCTAAAAAAGTGTTAAGGAGATAAATGTTGACGTACAAAAATATTGATGCCTGCGACTTTATAAATGGCCTGTTGTCAAATAATGTAGACATAAAAAAAAAATGTATGAATATATTTATATATATATATATATATATACTGTGTGTACGCATTCGTTTTTTACCTCTTTTTAATACAAAATATAATTAAATCTATCTTTCATCTATCTATCCATCCATCTATCCATATATCTATCTATCTATCTATCTGTCTGTCTAATGCAGTATATATTTCATTACATACAGTATCTCACAGAAGTGAGTACACCCCTCACATATTTGTAAATATTTTATTAAATATTTTCATGTGACAACACTGAAGAAATTACACTTTGCTACAATGTAAAGTAGTGAGTGTACAGCTTGTATAACAGTGTAAATTTGCTGTCCCCTCAAAATAACGCAACACACAGCCATTAATGTCTAAACCGCTGGCCACAAAAGTGAGTACATCCCTAAGTGAAGGGCCCAGCCCTAGCTCAGACCATATGCCACACACTGCATCAAATTGGTCTGCATGGCTGTTGTCCCAGAAGGAAGCCTCTTCTAAAGATGATGCACAAGAAAGCCCGCAAACAGTTTGCTGAAGGCAAGCAGACTAAAGACATGGATTACTGGAACCATGTCCGGTGGTCTAATGAGACCAAGATAAACTTATTTGGTTCAGATGGTTTCAAACGTGTGTGGCGGCAACCAGGTGATGAGTACAAAGACACGTGTGTCTTGCCTACAGTCAAGTATGGTGGTGGGAGTGTCATGGTCTGGGGCTGCATGAGTGCTGCCGCACTGGGGAGCTACAGGTTATTGAGGGAACCATGAATGCCAACATGTACTGTGACATACTGAAGCAGAGCATGATCCCCTCCCTTTGGAGACTGGGCCATAGGGCAGTATTCCAACATGATAATGACCCCAAACACACCTTTAAGACGACCACTCCCTTGTAAAGAAGCTGAGGGTAAAGAATCTGTGGGGCTTCCTCAAACGGAAGGTGGAGGAGCGCAAGGTCTCTAACATCCACCAGCTCTGTGATGTCGTCATGGAGGAGTGGAAGAGGACTCCAGTGGCAACCTGTAAATCTCTGGTGAACTCCATGCCCAAGAGGGTTAAGGCAGTGCTGGAAAATAATGGTGGCCACACAAAATGTTGACACTTTGGGCCTAATTTGGACATTTTCACTTAGGGGTGTACTCACTTTTGTGGCCAGCGGTTTAGACATTAATGGCTTGTGTTGAGTTATTTTGAGGGAACAGCAAATTTACACTGTTATACTAGCTGTACACTCACTACTTTACATTGTAGCAAAGTGTCATTTCTTCAGTGTTGTCACATGAAAATATTTAATAAAATATTCACAAAAATGTTAGGGGTGTACTCACTTCTGTGAGATACTGTATATAATAATGTGAATTATTTTTTACAAGTTTAAAAATGCAAAAATAGTTTCCTTTTTACAATATTATTTTTTATTACTATTATTTTAACATTAACGTTATACTGAATAGAATTAGAATTAATATGTAATGTAACAATAAGGAATTTTATCAAGTGTCAGTCAACTTTAGCCTGTCCGTGATGTGCCAGCTGAAGACTTTTAGACTCAGCAGATGGTGTTAAATTAGATTACACAGCTACACCTGCTGATACTGCATGTCAGTTTACTTCATTCCTGTCTTCTGGCTCTCCTCCTTTGACTTTACTTTTCCCGGCAGCTTTTATACTCTGCTACATGTTTGGCTGTCATCAGTTTCCTGACTGCAGTAAATGTGGCTGCTGAGTTAGGGTGGCATTTAACAGCAAAACCTGAGTCTCTCAACAGCAGAGCTTTTTCAATCAGAACAAAAGCATCACGAGTAAACTTCTACGTCATCACTGTGTCAAAAGAGATTTTGTTGCACTGCCGTCTGTTTAATTAGAGTCATTGTGTAAACTCCAGGGTCATTCGATACGATTCTTCTTTTTTTAGGTGTGGCTGAGCAGTTTGCCATTGCAGAGGCGAAGCTTCGTGCCTGGACCTCTTTAGATGAGGAGGAGATGGACGATGAGTCCTATGAAGAGGATCCTCCTCTAAATGACGAGCCAATCACAGCAACTCTGAGCTCAGGTGAGCATGAGTGCACACAAGACAATATACAGTATTTGGAGATTGAGCCACAAATAAAAACATATGAGTGACGAATAGCATACATTAATGTTCAAAAACCTTTTTTTTTTAAAGAAATTCATTGAGCCCTGTGTTACAAAATATTTTTATTTGAAAAATAATGCTGCTCTTTTGAACTTTCTATTCATCAAATAATTTCTAAAAAAATATTAGGTAGCACAACATAATAGTAGCATACCATTGTAATAATAAGAAATGTTTCTTGAGCACCAAATCAGCATAATAGAAGGGTCATGTGACAAACTGGAGTAATGGCTGCTGAAAATTCTGAAAAATTACATATTAATATATATTAATATAGAAAACAGTTATTGTACATTGTAATACTATTTCACAATATTACTGTTATCACTTTATTTTAGGTCAAATAAATACAGCCTTGGTGAGCATAAAAAACCTTAACAACCCACTTAATGGACATAACCCACTTAATATACTACTTAAAACAGTAGTGTATATTTGAAAGATATAACACACACACACACACACACACACACACACACACACACACACACACACACACACACACACACACACACACACACACACACACACACACACACACACACACACACACACACACGTTTGTTTTTGTGAAAAATGGGGACATCCCATAGGCATAATGGTTTTTATACTGTACAAACTGTATGTGCTATTGCCCTACACCAACCCTACACCTAAACTTAGCCCTCACAAGAAAAAACAAAAAGAAATACCTTTTTTAAGTTTTATAAGCGTTTTGAAAAGTAGGGACATCGTCCTCATAAGTCACCTTCTCCTTGTAATACCAGTTTCATACCCATGTCATTATACAAATTTATGTCCTGATTTGTCACAAAAAAACACTTTAGATTTTTAGTGCACACACACACACACACACACACACACTTTAGATTTCATAATATGGAACTAGAAATCTATTGTTTAAAATGAAGACAAAAAAGTGTTTGACACTTTCTGGTTGTCATACTCGAACTAAACTGAAAAATGATCTCAAAACCAGTTTGTTAAAAACCTTTAAAAAAGTGCTCTGAAAAGTGGAATAATTTCTTGTATCATGTGTTTTCAGATGCCACTTGGTTTGATATTTTTTATGTAGTGCAGTGACATTCAGACATTTTGACTCAGAAAGTGTTCAGATATACTTTGTGGACCCTGTATATTTGCATTTTTCTTGTCACAATGCATATCTTTTTATGTGGAACATCTGCAATTTAGTTTTCTCATTCATCTTTTCTGCTCTTTATCATCTGCCTTTTCTGTTGCGTTTTCTTCTTGCCTTAATTCTCTTTTATTTGTACCATTTGTGCTTCATGTCATCTTTCTGTCTCTGTCCACTTCTGCCCTGTGTGCCCTGTATCTATAGGTATTCTTATACTTTGCTCCTCCCTTAGACGCTGTATTATCCAATCAAATCTGCCCCGTGCCAAGTCAGGCTGAGACGGACACCGCTGAAATCCCATGCTCTGATGACACGCTCAGTCAATCAGACCCCAACGAGCCGCTCATCTCAGAAGAAGTGCCACCACACGCCCAAGAACTCCAGCTTTCAGAAGGCGAGGGCGACAGGGCCACATATGCAGTTCACAAACCAGACCGCAGGCCTTTGTGGAGCAAGGGAGACTCCTGCTACTACTCCACCTCCTACTCCGAGTCTGGCCTTTCACCTGAGGACGAAGAGGAGGATGGAAGAGAGGTGGAGGAAGGGGAGGACAACGTCTTTCAGGAAGTCATCCGCTGGTACAGACACTGCCGAAAGCATCTCTGATACCTCTGGAGCTGTGTCTTTTGATGATGAGGAGGAGGAGGATGAACAGGAAGAAGGTTCCAAGCAGTGACGCTGTGCTCTCGCTCGCCCTTTTGTCTCGGTCCCTTTGTAGTAACCCTTCTGTGAAGTGTTTGTCCAGTCTGTTATGCATTCAGAGACAATGACTTGGTTTTCTTCTCCATAATTTTAAAGGGATAGTTCATCTAAAGCTGAAAATTCTGTCATCATTTTTGCTCCCTCTTGTCTATCAAAATCTTTTTGATCTTTCTTCTGTGGAACACAAATAATGTAGAATCAGGGTTATTATAGTTAACTAAAACTGAAGCTAAAGTTAAAACCATTTTTTTTACTTGAAATAAAACTAGTTAACTGAAATAATTTATATATCCAGTAAACACTTTGAATATATATTTCAGCTTTTTGCCAAGGCAACATTTCTCATTTAATTTGGTTTACCTTGATGTAAAAAACCTACAACCATGAAATGAATAAAATTAAATAAAAAAATTATATTTTATATTTTAATATTAAAGTTTTATTAATTTGGTTGTAATTTTACTTAGATTTTTTTATATGTACATATAGTTTTCAAGGTTTAGTTTTTGTTTATTTTACTTAAACTTCTGCCTCAAGTTTGACCAAGTTTTGACTGAACTTAATGAAAATGAGAAATCTTGTCTCAGCAACTAGCTGAAAAAAATGTAAATATATATATATATTTATATATTTTATTTAGTTTCATTTAATGTTTATTTCAAGTGACAATTTTTTTTCAATATGGTTTTAGTTTTATTTAATGATAATAACCGTGATTCAAGCTACTCTTTTCCAAACAGTGAAAATGAATACAAACAAGAAGTACGAATTTCAGGAACGACGACTTAAATTTTAGCCACACAAATGATAGTGCAGCTTCACAACACAAAAAATAAAGTGCATAAGTCATGTGGACCACTTATGATACTTTAATGGTGCTTATTTAAAGTTTCCCTTTCATTTCCATTTAAAAATTTCATTGTATAGAAAAGCATGAACAGCATGAACAACTTCGATAACTGAAAGAGTTAGTTCACCCAAAAATGAAAACTCTGTCATTACTTACCCTCATGTGGTTCCAAACCCGTAAGACCTCCGTTCATCTTCGAAACACAAATTACGATATTTTTGATTAAATCGGAGAGCTCTCTGTCCCTCCATAGACAACAAGAATACTACCACGATCAAGGCACAGAAACATAGCAAGGGCATCGGTAAAATAGTCCATGTGACATCAGGGCTTCAACCGTAATCAGCGTAGTTTACGTTCAGTAGAAAGTGCGTAAACAACGCTGATTACATTCTCAGGTACTCTCCAAAATGGCAGAAGCCGGTTCCTCGGGCAGAAGAATTTTGGAATAAATTATGTTATAATTGTTTTCTTTGCGTACAAAAAGTATTCTCGTAGCTTTGTAAAATTACGGCTGAACCCCTGATGTCACATGGACTATTTCACCGATGTCCTTGCAGCGTTTCTGAGCCTTGGTCCTGGTAATATCGTTGCTGTCTATGGAGGGTCAGAGACTTTGGATTTGTGTTCCAAAGATGAACGAAGGTCTTACGGGGTTTGGATCAACATGAAGGTGAGTAATTAATGACAGAATTTTCATTTTAGGGTGAACTAACCCTTGATGACAGGATTTCCATTTTTTAAGACAGCTACCCCTCTTCCGCTCTATTCCGGCTTCCTCTTGATCTACATGTTCTTCATTTGAAATGAGCATTCAAGAAAAGCACATTACTGTTTCCTCATTCAAGCAGCGAGTTGGATGATAGTGGCATTATTGATTGCAGCATCCAGTGAAATGCAGATGCGATGCTCATTACCTGCGCTCTCGGTGTATTCAGCAGCCTGTGACGACACATCAAGAGACTGGAAAATCTCTGTGAGGAACATGGTTTCAAACGTTTTCCTTTTGTGACTGTTCAAAGGTGACGTAATGCTCATAGTAAAATGTTGTTAATACTTCAGGATCGGGGTTATCTGAGGGACAGTTGTTTATTTTGTTTGGGTTTAGAAGTCCCGCTGTAAGTGCTTGTGTATCTCGGCTCGCTCCAGAAGGATGGAGGTGCAGGAGGGTTCTGCTTTGATGGAGCGTTGGGACTATGAATCGAATGTGCCGGCTATTATGATCACTGTGTGATGTATATTACCAAACTATGGAAGCTCATTTCTGATGCATAAGATAATCATGCTTTGAGAAATTATCATTATGATAAAATCTTATCATTTTGAGTCATAATTATGTCATATTTATAAAATGAAACGTCTAAATTATGATAACCATACCTATGAAATAAAAACAAATGACAAGAAGTTATTTATGAGACAGAATTATGAGATAAAATCATTGTGATAACACAAGTCAAAATTATGGCATGATAAGATCAAAAGCCAAAATTATAAGACAACTATGAGTCATACCTATGGCAAAAATTTACAAATTATGATATTACATTATGACTTGCTAATTTTAAATGGGAAACAAATCTAAATGATTAGGTAGAAAGTCAATTATGACAATTTATGAGATAAAAATAGCTAAACTACTTTTTAGTTCTATTTGACTTGTCAATTACACATTATACCTCACAAGTTTGACTTTTTATCATATTTTCAACTTAATTTCATAATTATGTTTATTTCAGAATTTTGACTTTTTATCTTATAATTTTGACCTTTTATCTCATAATTTTGACTTGGCCATAATAATAACTTTTTATGCCATGATTGCCAAGGCATGATTTTTTTTCTTTTGTGGCAGAAAGAGGCTTCCATACCAAACTGAGTGAGAATCCTCTACCATGTTTCTTTCTTTCCCTCCTATCTGCACTTCAATAGATGCTTGATTTGTGATTGGCTGCTGAATGAACAGGTTTTTGAAGCTAGTTAATACAAACTTGACATGCAGCTACAGTAAAACAGTAAACAGAATGTATATATTGCCTTTCCAGACTGCATTCGTTCATTGCAGAAGCATGGGGAAGGGCAATGTAAATTCATAACCAACCACATTTGTCATCATCTTCAATATGAACCGGTAATGTCATGATGTTCATTGATGTGAATGTGTGAATTTTTTTTATTGTTTGTACAGAAAATGTCTGAGGTCAAATGTGAGAATTATGATTGCATTAAAACTATGTGTATATTCATACATTTCACTGTGTCTTATGCAAACCTTAAACTGCAAAAACACACTTTCTTGAGTATTTTTGTCAGGTTTTTTAAGCATAAATCAAACATTTTATTCTCATTTACTTTATGGGTACATTTTATTTTAGTGTGTTTTTATATTTTCCTGGAAAATAAGACAAAACTACTTCAAGATTAAAAAAAATTCAATGAAAAAAATTCCAGTATTTCCCACAAAAAACGAGTTGCGTAAAACAGAAAGCTTTAAAGTTGAAATTTAATATTTACTGATGTACAAAACAATTTCATGTTTTCAGAAAAATAATGGTAACAGCTGATTCAAAATGCTTATCTCTATATGTACTGGGTATGTGAGTAGAGTTCATATACATACCGCTTTACCCTGTATTCTGTACAAGCAAATTATTTATAAAAACATTTACAGATATGGGAGCAGACTTATTGCTGAACTCTACACTGAATGTGCGGCATATTAGCAGACACTTTACACACTGTGGGCTTGACTTAAACTGCACAAGCGGCAAACAGAGACAAAACGTGACACAACATATCTAAACATCATTATTAGCTTAAGTTACTCCTGTCCCACTTCAGGATTAGGTTTCATAACAAACGTTAATAAAACAGCTGACTAGTGCAACCGGATGAATGGCGAGGAAAATTTCGCTCGTGTGGCTCGCAGAACCCATAGCAGTCGTTCCTGAGCAAATGAGAATAGGCTGTCAGGAAGTCAGTGTCATGGTTATGGTTTTGGTCCACTTGCCTTGATCCATTTAAATCAAACCCGCAGCCTCCCATTTCTGCAGTGCACAAGAAAAAGAAACACAGCTCATTCTCCGTTTAGCTCTGCTTAGGCTGTGTCTGGGGTAGTTGTGCTGTTCTTGACCATACTGCATAGCGTCGTTCAGCCACAGTTTTGATGCAAACAGAACATTATGCATCATTCTCAGGCTGATGCTAGTGAAAACTCCACCGCCGAGGTCCAGTAAACACTTTGCAAGTTGTGAAAATAAAATCTGAAGGCATTTACATGCAAACGGACTTGTATCAATACATGTCCTATTCATGATGTGCATTATTGCAAACAGTTTCAAAATAATATGCACTGTGGAAATAGAGCCAGCGTTCAGTAAAATAACCCTATTTGGCAAGCAGTAATTCTAATACGACATTATTGCACAGTCGGCAGCTCAAAATCAAATGTAAAAAGCTTTGCGCATATGCAAAACTGTTCAGATAAGACGCGATCGCAGGTACACAGAATATCAATTTTTGTAATGCATTACTTTTTAATACTTTGACGACTGCTGGATGAGATCAGCACAGTGACCACAAACTCCCTGCAATGATATTTATACAAAGGCTGGTTCTAACACAGTCGAAGACTTCCCTCAATCTACACTGCCGTCGAAATCTGTGACATATCGTGAGCATTTGCGAAAAGTATTGCGCATTGGATTTCTGAACACATCTGGCCTTGAAGAAAAAGCAAAAGGCCATGGAAGTAAACCTGATGAAGTAACGTGAAACAGGCCTATGCAGTCTATTTTAAGCTGGCTGTATTGTTTATGCACATGCAAATGATTGCATCGGGGTTCATGCATATAATTAAGAATTGAAGAGGCTCCGTTTCTCCACTTGGAGTCTCTCTGAGTATTTTGAGCTTCTATGGAAGATGCTTTAATACATTTTAAATGGCCAGGCAGCTATGCTACACACTGGTCCTGATACAGATCTGCACATGCTTAACGTGCCTACATATTGTGGGATATCATTACTCGTAATTACAGGCAACACCATCCAAACCGTGTGCTCAACGATGCTTTGTTAAAGGAGTTTTTGTCTGATGCTGTCAGTATGGAAAACGCCTGTGTATTGCTGTGTTTTGTTTGAAGGGTAATTACAACGTGCTTCAAAACTACCCTGGTTGGAAACTCCTCTGTATGAGTCGCTGTTGGTTTTGTAGGAGAGAGTGGGGTAAGATATGCCATCCCTGTAATCTGGCAAACTGGATGATTTTTGTCAAATGACCACGTTTTAAAAAAGGTCTGTTTTTTCAGCTGCCGGTGATTCACATGGTCAATTTTTTAAGTGTGGGAAAAAAAATGCAAGTCCAAATAAATTTTAAGCATGGCAGGTAAAACTGGTTTGATGTCAAAACAAATTTATCAATGTCTAAAAATATTTATCATACATTTTGGTGAATTGCCAGTGTAGAAAACAAAAGATGCTATGAGTTGTTAAATCACATCGTGAATAAATAAATACATTTAGCAATGAATCAGTAATTCATATTTTGTTATTCCCAAAATTTTAGCTTTTGGGTAAAGTGTGTCAAATGCAAATTCAAATGCAGAACAAAAGAATAAATATACTTGCATCAAAAATGTTGAAAATTGTTACTCTACATGCAAATACACTGGATTTTTCTGGTTGGTTAAAATGTGAATATTGAGCATCAAAATATAAGATTAATGTTTATTAATTGTTCATATTTTACCTAATATAGTTCAAATATTCCCTAATGACTCAACATCCATTAGACGTCTTACCCCTAATGTGGGGTAAGTTGTGTCACTCAGCCATTTTTTTCCTATAAGAGTCATATTTCTGTGCCTTTATCTGTTCTGAAATATAATCAGGCATATTCACTTCCCTGATGACTTATTTCTTCTTGCCTGGTTGACAATCTAAGTAAAAAGCGGCACAGTTTACCCCACTCTCCCATTCATTCTCCTGCCTTTCTACGACTCTCTTTCCTGTGTCCTTCCTGTCTTTCACTCATTTTGCATCGTATTCTTGTTCTCTCCATGTCCTCTTTTGCCCACCCGTTCCCTTTCTTTCCCCCACTCTCTCCCTCCATGTTTCCTTGCAGTGTGGGTTATTAAGGGCTATATTTAGAGCAAAATTGTAGTTTGGCTCTCAGAGACAATTTTATTTGGATTTAAAGTGTCGGCACCAGATGGGTGCGTTGGCTAGGTGCAGCTGAGTCACTCTCGCACACACACGCAGCTTTTCTTACGCACACTCTGTCGCTTGCGCAAAGATGAAGAAACACACACACAAGCGTGCCACAAATCAACAAACAAACATGTTTATGACATCATCGAACATAAACTTCTTTAAATTAATCTCATCAACATAAATCAACACCGAAACGCGTTATGAAGCCACAAATCAACAGACACACAAATTTATGAGGAATAAACAGACGATAGCTCACAAGCCCATCCGAAGCCATACGGCACTCACACTTCAGTGTGTATCTATGACATCCCACACACAAACACACATGACGTGTTTCGTAAGAAGGCAGGACCAGAGATTAGGGTTGGTTTGATTAGTACGGAGCAGAGAGTGTTTCACTGTTTAAAGACTTCCTCCAGGTTCGCCTCAACCTGACTTCACAATCCTGTTTATGGTGTAAATGGAGTGTGCGTTACCGACCGCAAGCAGCTGTCATTCCGGCTGAACCTTTGAGGGCGAGGGGCTCCCCTCGCTCACCGCTTCCTCAATCGGAGCTGGGCTCTGCTCGCCGACGTCCTCCGAGCCTACGTCCTCCATAGGGTGGGTACAGTCACAGGGGAGCTGGACGAGGTGCTCCTCTTGGGGCGTGGAGTCGGCGTAGGGCAGCTCTGATTGGTCGTCTGTGTGTAATGGGCTGTTCTGACTGGACAGCTCTGTGCACTCGGTCTCATTCACCAGGCTGCCCTCGGACGGCTGCTCCGTTTGGTCATCCAGATCAGGGAGGTTAGGTTCCCGTGGTAGCGGCAGGCTCCTGTTACGACTCCAGAGCTTGTGGAGCTCAGTGACCTCTGAGACGCTGCTGCTGTTGCCGCTATCGCGGAAGCTGGCCAGCGGGGGACGGACTTTCACGCCAGTCATGGTTACAGAGCCCTCGATAGCCTTACGCAGCTATAAATAGATAATTTTTATTCAAATGTGTTTTTCCTGCTAATAAAGAAGAGCTAGTAAAAGAATACAATCACACACCTCTTTTAGAGAGACCACTCCTACAAGACATCCAGTGCTGGTGATATAGGTATGATCCAGGCCAAGTAGTGAGAAAATTGTGTGTGTCTGAACAAAAGGGACAGAGATAAGGACTGAAATTCATGTTTCAGTAAATGGCAACTGTGATAATAAAACGGGTCTGTTTGTTTTAGTCACACTTTAGTTTGGGGACCAATTCTCACTATTATCTAACTATCAACTATGATTTTTGCCACTATAAACTCCTGATTTGCTGTTTATTCATAGTTTGTAAGGTAGTTGTTAAGCTTATGTACTGGGCAGGGTTAAGGGATCTAAAATATGGTCTTGCAGAATAAAGCATTAATATGTGCTTTACAAGTAAACAGTTTACAAACAGCCAGTATGCTGGTAATATACATGCTAAGCAACTAGTGAATAGTGAGAATTGGTCTCCTAAACTGAATTGTTACCTTTGCTTTTCCATATGGCTTACAATACAATATCTGTTCCTAACAAAAACCTGCCATGTGGCTTCAGAATATATAATACAATTGATCTGCACTACTTTTAATTTATAATATTTTTTGTCATTTTATACGGCTGAATAAAAGAGTGCTGTAAGGATGGCATCGTTTTTTTTTTGCATAGTTTTTTGATAAATGACTGAAATAAGGTCTGTGGTTCACTCAAGTTCAAGACATTTTCATGTTTTATTCTATGACATAAAATACATCAGAAATGCTTGTGAGGTTTTAAAGCTTTTACTTGTCTTGAAAAAGGGGGTTGCTAACAAGTGGCCTAACGGAACTACAGAGATTGTCAGGAACATTAAAAGTCATCATGCTGAACAGGTAAACTCATCTACTCAATAGTCTGTTTTTACAGCCTCTTTGTGTTAAACAACTGGGCTCTTGCCCTATTCGGACTATAATTGTTTCTCATGGGGATACAAGTTATTTTCACCATTTACAGGGGGTAGTCAGTGATTTTATTGCCGTTCAAATACAGAATGTCTGTGTTTTTCTCTCACCACCTGTGTAAAAAACCCAGGCTGAATTACCTACTGTTTTTTGACAAACACCAAGGTCATGTGGAAATTGAATTGCTGATCGAATCCACATCTCTAAGTTTACGAGAAGAAACTGATTCAAAATTCAATGTTTAAATCCTTTTTGACCACTGACGAAAACCATACGGTAAACTGTTGTACTTCGCTGTAATTTGCATGCATAGATTACATTTAGCTTTTCCCTTCTAGGGACTGTATTTAGGCTTTAAAATTCATAAAAATTGTGTTAATTTGTGAGGATTAACTTGATTACAGAGCTTATTTTCTGTAATAACCCAAAAGCCAATGGAAAATCCTACTGGGTTTTTGTCAAGGGAACTAGGCTGATGTAAACAACAAAGTTGGCCATAAATACGTCATCAATGCAGTACATGCTTGGCAGATACAGCAGATCTTTTACCTTATGCAAAGATGTCCGTTCCACCAGCTGAAAGGGGGCGGGGTCTATTTTACAGTTGTTAAAATTAACAGCCTCATCCAACTGTTGCTCCTCCCACTCAGCTATCTGAAAAAGACAATAAAAACAATAAAACTACTAAAGGTAAAAAAAAACTATGTAATGTGAACTGTAATATTTTATACTATTTATGCAAGATCATAAGATAATCCTCTCCATAAGCAGTCCATTAAATATTAAAGAAATAATTCAAGCAAAAATGCAAAGTCATCATTTGGGTTTTAATAGAATTCTGAATTCCCCGAATCAAACTCCTCTCTTTATTCTAGAATACACATTAGTTGCAATGAAATGGAAAATACCTCAGAATGTGTGACTCACTACAAGGATCATGATAGAGTTACAACAAAATTAAGGGGTAAGTATAGTATTTAATTGATATACCTCTGCTGTTGACATGTCATCTTCAACATCAGGTGTATCCTGAAAACATCAAGTCGAGAATTAGACATAGAAATGCACAAATGTTTTTTTCATACATTCTTGTCCTCACAAACGGTCATGCAATTCACTCAGTTCACAAGACAAGCTACACATACTAATGTAATCTACCCAAGCGGCCCAAGCTTCACTAAACATTAGCAAGCTTAAGCAATACATTAAACGCAGTCCAGGGGAGGGTGAGGTAGATTGGGTGCCATTACGAAGGCAATAAAGAACTAAGACAGGGAATAGCTTTTCGAAAGGTTTTTAATTTGATTGGAGAGTTTAAGGCTCCAGTTCAAAATTGGACTTGAATCAACTTTGTAAAGCTTTTTTCAAAAGAAATGGGTCCAACTGCAACATCCCCTGACGTCCGCATGTAGGTTTACAAACATTTGGGGCCTGCTCTGAATCTTGACAACCGCAAAACCAAACCATGCGTCACACAAACGCATTCAACCCCATGAGAGATATATAAACACTTCATAACATGGCATGAATCATCTCATGAGTCAGCTTGTTCCCTGATCCCTAGAGGAAAAGTACTAAGCTGGAGGAGAGTATCAATACAGCACACAGGCAGAACGCAATAAGGCCTCTGAGTAAAGGCCTTATTGGCTGTGCCACTGCCACCCCCGATGATGCGTGTTTGTGGGCGAGCGGAACGAGTCCCTGCGCCTGTGTTCTTACCGCCATGGGTATCTTCACACACTTGGACCTCCTGCTCCTCTTAGAAGCCATGGGGCCAGCATTGCTCTTCCAGACAGAACAGATAGAAAAGGGAGGAGCATAAAGCGTTAATGTAACTCTAACGCAGCTGCACCTTCAACATTGACTATTATCAAGGGACATTGTTAGAGCCGTCGTTCCTCCAAAGAGAAAGGCAGAAAGGGGTGTGTAACAAATAAATACAGCAGCCAAAATCCCATGTTAATGCCAGGCTGACAGAACGCTCAGATTTTGCTGGTCAACAGATGTCGCTTGATAAGAGAAGTCCTGTGGGAGTCTACTTAAACATGAGGTGAAACTCCAAAGAAACAGACCAAGGCTTTGTTCACACTGCACTTAAATCCTATTCCTTTTTTTTTAATCTGGGGCTGGATTGAAGAAACATTCTTAAGAATGATAACTGCTTGATTTTTCTAAGAATATTTTGTATTCACAAAAACAATTCTTAAGAATGTTCTTATCTGTTTTTTAAAGACACAACTTAAGAAAAATCTGAATTCATGAAAAGAATGTTTACAAAAAAAAAAACATCTTAACCTTTTAAAGTTGGGAATAATTTAATTAAAAACATATTTAAAATACATGGTTCGTTACAAAAATCTTTGGCAAGAACCGCTATTCAATCATTCAGCACAAAAGCTAGTCATTTTCTTTTTATGAAAAAATAAGATGTTCTTAAGAAGATATTTGAGAACTACTTAAAAAAATTGCATTTAGGAATATTCTTTTTTAAGAAAATTTCTTAAAGGTGCAATAGGTGATTGTCTTCAGAAATGTTTTTCTTATGCTGGTTGAAAGTTCTTCACATGCCGATGGCAATCATTAAGTTAAGTGGTCTAAATCTATTTAAATGTATTTATTTATATATTCCGTGGAAGGTCTGTCTGAGCGTTTTAATTGGCTTTATGTAAAAGTTACGTTTACCCTTTTGAACTACAATAATGATACTTTTTGTTGGTTGTAATAAAGACTCGGAGCAATGATTTTTTTTTAGCAAAAAACGCACAGAATTAGAAGTTCGTTACAATTTACTGCATGTATGTTTAATAACAGGTGCGTCTCTTCAGTATTGTTTCAGCTTTTTTTCACATCACCCATGAAGGAATCAATGATCACCGTCCGCTTGCAGTACTACATTAACTCCGCCCGCGCTCTGTTTATGGCGGCTGAGGTAACGTGTTTTTTTTCTTCTACCTTATTTCCCGCTCACACTTTTCTCATCCTAATTTTACAAACTGCAAGTTACACACATGCATACTGACTGATGCTGATCTCTGGCGGGTGCGGTGTTCTCCGATCGACTCGGGTATTACACACAAAGTTAAAAAGACCCGGGACCCAAAGTAATAGATTGGGACCCGACCCGGCTGACCATTTAAAATATAGACCCGAACCCGTATGGGTCTCCGTGAAGACCTCTAGTTCACACACGCTGTGCAGATAGAGCAAGAATGGCAGGCAAACATCAACAACCCCCCAACACCCGCTGCTGTAGTAATGAGCGTATGCATTCAGGGGGCGTGGCTTTGGACGGGGATTGCAGGGAGACGTTCGCTTTCAGTGATATCAGGCTAAAGTTAGCATTTTTCAAGATCTTTTATTGCACCTTTAACTTCTTTCTTAAAATGTGAATCTGACTCCTGATCTGTATTTAAGTCCAGTTCAAAAAATCAGAGCCACACAGCATTCAATAGTAAATGCCACATGTGAGTGTAAAGAGTGAATTTGGACATTCTGCAACACAAATGTTGAATAAAAATCCATGAAATCTGATTTGACTCAAATCAAACATCAGGTTTTTTATCCACATATTTATGTGCTTTGAATCACATTTATCAAAAAATTTTGAGAAGTGAGTAAAACACGGCAAAGGATAGGTCTGTCTGAACAAAGCCTAAGACAAGCACTAAAACATTTAAAAAGTAACAAACAAGATGTTTGGGCTAATTGTTAGGCTGGTTTAACAGATGGTTCCTGTTGTCATGTGGCTCTCGTCTCCAGTGACGATCCTAGACTTCTGGGGACCCTTTTCAAAACTGTGTTGGTGGCCGGGGGGGCCCTACGCAGCATGAGTATTTTGCGTATAGGGAGGATCGGCTCTGCTCGTTCCATATTCAGTCTCTGGGCGCCTGTCAAATCTACAGCTACATAATTGCCACGTATCACCAATGATCCCTAGAGAGCCATCGTACCTCTGCTAGCTCCTTCACAGGTTCCCCAGAGGAGAGGTTTGGAGAGCCTGCAGAAGAGGAGTGATTAGATTAGCACAAGATGGGTGCATACCAGGGGGTCGCAGACAGTTCGCAACATGACATACAGGAGTAGGAGTTGAAATGTGTGAGTAAGTGTTATATACACACTGTTCAGTGACTCTGTGTTGCTGATTGCAGACACCGTCTTCAGAGCAGACTTGAGGGGGATCTGGGAGTTAGTCAGTGTGGGGCTGTAGGAGGACTCTTCAGTGGAGATCTGGAGAAAAACAGTCTGTTAGATCCACTTATAAGTAAGTTAGATTACTAACACAGGCTTCACATACTCCCAGCTGTATTACTGAACTCAGAGATGACAGGAATTCTTTGGGATGAAACAGAAAACATGAAAAAAACACCTGATGGCGATCTGACAATCCTTTATTCTTCTTGAGGTACAAACAAACTGGGAAACACAGACTCCAAAAACAATGTCAGACTAACATTGAACATAATTAAAGAAATACTTCATCCAAAATTGAAAATGATTTATTACTTTCTCTATGCTGTTCCATGCCCATATGCCATTTTCAGTCGAACACGGAAGGAGAAATGTTTATGCAGTTCGTCTTGTATGAAAGTTCATTATGACCAATAAACACTGTAAGGGAAAGTCCATGTGGAAAGTCCATAAAAGGAGCCCATGTACATCATTTGCAATATTTCAAGACCTCTGAAGCTATCTTTGCCTCTTCGCTGCAGCTCTCAAATCTTATCCTTCATCTTGCATGTTCAAGCGCAGCATTCACTTATCATTTGTATGATATATCATACATTTTGGGATTTACTGCTTTGTTGGGTATTTAATTGTTCATACTCACTTCCCTTATTTTAACATTTAGATTGCATATGCCATCAATTAACAATCACTTAAAATTTATCTTTAAAGGGGTCATGAACTGAGAAACCAAATTCCCTTGATCTTTTGACATATGAGAGGTCATTATACTATAAAAACATCCTGTAAGTTTCAGAACTCAAAACTTTGTCGTTAGTCTAAAAACAGCTTATATTTAAAGGTGCAGTGTGTAGTTTCTGGCGGCATCTAGCGGTTGAGTTTGCGAATTGCAACCAACGGCTCAGTCTCGCGCTCACCCCTCCCTTTAGAGAAGCTACGGTGGCCAATACAGGGCTAAGACGGCGTCGTCTGAGACCGCAGAGAGCAATGAGGTTTCTTTACAAAGGTAAATTAAGGAATTATATTTACTTAATTATTCAATAAACGATGTCATTGCGAATATTACTGTTACTTGTTCATCCTTGTGTCCGTGTTTTTCGCGAGAACAACATAGTGACGATACGCGCTCTGTAGAGCAGTTTGTCTGTTTAGGGTTACTGTAGAAACATGATGGCAACTTCCATGTGAGGGGACCCGCGGTATATGTAGTTATAAATCGCTCATTCTAAGGTAATAAAAACATAACAGTTCATTAAGTAAGGTCTTTATACTCCTCTGAAAACGTAGTTATGTATATTATATTGCATTTCTCTCTATAGATCATCCTAAATATTACACAGTGCACCTTTAAGGCAGTCTGCCAAAACGACAGCTTGTGGAATGTTCTACTCTATGATGTAATAGTGTTGATTAGAACCGCCTCCTCAGAAGAAGATCGACATCACTGTCTGTTTAGCTCCTCCCACCAATTCACGTAAAAAGTGTTTAAAGGGGTCATATGATGCGATTTCTTGTTTTCCTTGTCTTTAGTGTGTTAAGTAGCTGTTTGTGCATGTATAAGATCTGCAGAGTTACAAAGCTCAAAGTTTCCCACAAAAGGATTTATTCTATCTAAAAAAGAAGGCTGATGCAGACCGGGCTAAAACGCCTCATTCAAACACGCCCCCACATGTCTACATCACGATGTGGAAATATTTGCATAATGCAGCCGAAATGTGCACGCAAAGAAAGAAGCCGTGGTTTCAGGAACCGCAGTAGTGTTGATGCAGCCAGTCATATCAGGGAGACGCTGTGTGTTTCTTTACAAAAACATAAGCAATTTATGTTGCCTTCCGAAAGTAGATACAATGAGGAATAATTGTTTAAAGGGGTAGTTCACCCAAAAATGAAAATTCTGTCATCATTTACTCACCCTCAAGTAGTTCCAAACCTGTATGAATGTCTTTGTTCTGCTAAACACAAAGGAAGATAAAAAAATTCTGACACGTGCATGTGGTGTTCGGCCAATCACAATGCACTGGGTCAGCTGGCCAATCAGAGCAGACTGTGCTTGTTGGAAGGAGGGGCTTTGTAGAAAACGATGCCGTTGAGAGAGGCGGGGCATAGAGGAACTACAATAATGTACAGTATTTGAAAAATAATGTGTTTTTTGAACATTAAAGCATGTCAACATATTCTGTTACACCAAATAATGATCTTTAAAAATAGCATCATATGACCCCTTTAAGAGAAAGAGGCGAATGTGTCTTTTGTTCACTTGCATTTTCCGATTCATTTTTAAAATCAAGGCTCGAATTGAGTCAATTCGACATGGGATTTTCAAAAAGATTGAAACTAATAGACGATGCTGTGCCGAGTATATTGGATCTGACAGCAATGTCGATACACACAAGTGTGAGTAACTGTTTTTATTATGTGGTCACTATTGCTTTGTCTGTTTAACAGATCGTTTGATATGTACTGAATATTTATGCATTTTTAACCTAAATCACATCAGCGTCCATCTACAAGTCAATCATAGCAGTGGGCGTTTATGGGGGTCAAAAACAGGACAGAAAATAGCCTATTTCTTCTAAATTATGATGTTTTTTATGTAAAAATATCGATAACATTATTAGTGGACCTCAGAGAACAGCACAAGATAAAAATCAAAGGCAGTGCATGGCCCCTTTAAAAACATCAATAATTGAATAACAATGGTTTGTGTAATCTTTAGCAAATATCTAAATGAATATACATTTTTCATGCACTATTATTACTATTTATACTGTACTATTTTCATATTGCTGTGATGCCTAAATTCACTTGTAGAATTTAGTATGACTGAAATTAGTTTTTAGTGTTTCATTTGAACTCGATTTAGACAAATATTCTATAATATAGAAACTAGATATAAGAATTAATAAGCTACCGTCCATATTATGAAAATAATTATTGGCTTATCATCTTGCCAAAATGTTAATATCAATGCATCCCTAACGGCTTTTTTTCGCCATCTAAAACCTGGTGCAATCTGAAAGTGCATATGAGATTTCAGTTTCACAGAAAAATAGCATTCAGGCTTAGAACAACATGTGACAACAATTTACATTTTTGGTTGATATATTCCTTTAACCTACAGTAATTTTTGGTAGTCTAAACTACCATTAAAAAGTTTGGGGTCAGTGCATTCCTTGCTGAATAAAACTATTAATTTCTTTAAAATAAAACAAAATAAATAAATAGTAACACTTTGGTATATGGGCCAGTTCTCACTACTACCTAGATGCTTACTAGCATATTGGCTGTTTTTTAGTACTTATAAAGCACATATTCTGCATGACCATATTCTATATCCTTTAATCCCACCCAATACCTAAACTTACTAACTATTAATAAGCAGTAATTAGGAGTTTATTGAGGCAGAAGTCATAGTTCATAGTTTGTTAATAGTGACAATTGCACCTTAAAATAAAGGGTGACTAAAAAAAGCATTGACCCCAAACTTTTGAATGGTATGTCTGATTCATTTCTATAATGATCATATACAATAGTATGGGAAATTGTAATTAACACTAGTGTCTTCTCTCTGAAGTTCATACCAGGAAACGTACACCACGATCAGTCCTGGGGGGAGAGTCCTGGGGGAAGGTGGGCACATGGGTGCCATTGTCCTGAGCGCTTTCTCTCAAGTACTCCTGCCTGCGAGCTCGGCTGAGCTGCTGTGAGAGCAGGGACTGCAGCTGAGAGCGCTCCATAGAGCCCAGCAGGATCATGGACTCTGGAGCCAGGTGGGGACACAGGCAAGGGAGACAGCAGAGAGATCAGAAAGAGAGAAAGAGAGAAGTGAGAGAGACACAGCGGGATAGCTGGAGGAATGGGGGATAGCAAAGGGAAATGGTGGGAGGGCGGGAAAGGAGATGGAGAAGGTAAAGAATGTGTCTGTCACAGGGTATGAGGTGGGATTATGGGATTATATTTCCAACTGTGAGCTTTCATTTGGGAACACCAAGAAAATCTCTGGAAAAGAAACTGTACTAAAATCATTAAAATGTCAAAGAATATTTACAGCCTCATTTTTACACACTTATTTACTTATATTTTTCTTTTGAGCACACTGTTTTAAGCATCATACAAACACCTAAACTAAACTGTTTCTCAAATTCGTTCAGAAGCTCATTTACTTTCCAGGCATCTACATCTTACACTTCTAGTTCTCAAGCAATATAGTAACTCAAACTAATTATTAGGAATATTTTACACATTAAAAAATAAAATAAAAAAATAAATAAAAAAAATAAATGTCTAGGATTCTGAAAAAAAAAAAAAACAAATAAAAGCTTTAAAAATGTATACAAAATGTTTCAGATTCTACACTAATCAAATAACCAAAATGATTGGACTCTTTTTACAAATGGTCAGATGTTTTTCTGTAGGCCAGGTATTAATCACATAATCATTCAGAAATCTGTCTAATAAACAGATTTGGTGCTCAAGAAACATTTTGTATAATTATAAATGTTCAAAACAGTGGTGCTTCTTAATATTTTTGTGTATGCTTTTTTTCAGGATGTTCAAAAGAACAACATTTATTTAAAAAATAAATATTTTGTAACATTATAAACTTCTTTGCTATAACATTTGCTCAGTTTAATGTAGCCTTTCTAGAAAGTATAATAACAATAATAATATAGATTTTGTCAGCTAGTTTTTTTAAAGAAATTAATAAAACTCATATTTGATATATACATCATTATATGAAGTACAAACACACACGCACACACACACACGTGCACACACACACACACACACACACACACACACACACACACACACACACACACACACACACACACACACACACACACACACACACACACACACACACACACACACACACACACACACACACACACACACACACACACACACACACACACACACACACACACACACACACACACACACACACACACACACACACACACGCACACACACACACACGCACGTGCACACGCACTTTTGCTCTCTAGATAATGGCATCAGTCATTGAAAACTCATTTTGAGGGCAGCTTATTTCTTGCTGAAAATGGTTCAGCAATCAAAACCTGATATCGCAGAGCTATTTCAGCCAAATCACTCTTCTATATTGAGCAAAATGGGGGAAAAAAACACTTTGGGAAGAAGACTGTTTAAAATTTGTCTTAAATTTCCTGATTTAAGATAGTGGTATGAAGAACGTGTGCAGAACAACAGATTTTTTTGTGTGCAAAATATACCTTTGAACAGATATTTTATATGTCTCACCTTTGGACTCCACCAAGGCCAGGGTTTTAAGCTGGCCTGTTATGAGAGCTTCCTGCAGATCCCGGTAAGAGGAGGAGAGAGTGATATAGCTCACGTCTCTCACCATTATGTCCTCCACACGGATATTATATGTCCTTCAGGTAAATAAAAAAGAGGGCGAGAGATGGGAGTAAGCATTCAAAAAGCCAGGGGAATGATATGAAAGTGATAATTTGGGGAAGTTACGTAACAGCCCTCACTCCTTTCCCCAGCCCAGCTCTGGCAGGTAGGGAAGTTTCTGGATCCGGATGATGGAATCATAGAGGGAAGGCTGCAGACTCTGAGCCACGGCATTGGACAATATCACAGCGATCATCACAGGCAGGATGTGCGAGATTTGACCGGTCAGCTCGAACACAATGACGGCGGTGGACACGGTGTGAGTGACTGCGCCAGAAAGAGCCGCCGCCCCTGTGGGAATAACCATTTCATCCCGCATCAAATTACAGTAGCATTCACCCACCGCAAGCCATCTGATTTCCTATTGTGCTCCTGACAAGCTTTCTGCTCCGCTGCACAATGCAGCGCTACCGCTGAAGCCATTTCCACAGGCAAGATCTAATTTGGTTGTTGGTCTGTGTGGGTTAATGAAAAATGTATGACTTTTGCATACAACGCCCTGCAGGTTCAATTACGTGAGTGAATAAGATAGAGCTACGAAGGGCTGAAACTGATGGCTTTTGAAAGAAAACAAATGGACATCCGCGAGAAGGCATGCACAATCGACGCTCTCACCTGCAACTGCGTATCCGCCGGGAACTATGTGATATACAGTGTTGTCGGCGTGTATCCCTTCGGGGAAGATGGCGGCCATGCTCTCGCCAACCAGTCGACCGAACGCAGCCCCTGTACGACACACAGAATTCACAACGTAGATTCGATTACATTTTACAGGGGACAAAAACACCAATTTTGTAACACATGGTGGACGTATACTTACGTGAGGACACAAACATTGACTCCAGTGATTTTGACGTGTTTATACACAGGCTTTAGTGAGTCAGACAGTGATGAGGGATGGAAATGGAGAACATGATTGCGGGAAAAGGAAAACAACCATTATGAACAAACTAAAGTATGATGCTGGTATGAACACAAGAGCAAAATAATCAAAAGTGCTCGCTCATACAATAGTGAATTGAAATGGAAACCAAAAAAGCATATCCCACAGTGTTGACTTTCAAAAGCAACACACGCACTATAATCACATACCAATGAGGAAAACTGGCATGAAGGCCCCGCAAGGCACAGGCATTGTTGTGGCCACAGCTGACATCCAGAACTGAGGAAAACATTTAGAAGCCACAAGGTCACACACTTGGACAAAGACATTGTTTAATAATTACGCAATATCACATTCGCAATCGCGATGCTGTACTGAAAATCAGGACGGCTGTGATTCACCTTCAGCCGAATCAAAACTGTGCTGGTTTTTAATATATCAGCACAATTCAACATACACAATAATTCAATAAAGTTAATAATAGTAACTGACATTTCAGAGACAATATGAACAGATCATCAAAATATCACATATATTGTCACATATAGTTTTCAAAATTGCTGTTAAAGGAATAGTTCACCCCCCCCCAAAAAAAAAAATACTGAAAATGTTATCCAAGATGTAGATGAGTTTGTTTCTACATCAGAACAGATTTAGAGGAATTTATATCACTCATCAGTAGATCCTCTGCAGTGAATGGGTGCCGTCGTGATAAAAACATCAAAATATCCACAAGTAAGTAATCCAAACCCCTCCAGTTTATCAATTGACATCTTGTGAAGTTAAAATCTGATGCGTTTATAATAAACAAATCTATCATTAACATGTTTTTAACTTCAAACCATTGCTTCTGGCTAAAATACAAGTATTCTATCCATAATATTATAATATTAGGGATACATAATATTTCTCCAGTGAAAAGGTCGTCTCATCTGAATCAGGAGATAAATATGCACAGATCAAGCACCGTTTACAAGCAAAAAGAGTTCTGAAGAAATATGTTGGTGGATTTTGATTTAAGAGAACAACGGGGGATGGACTTTTTCACTGGAGGAAGCAATATATTGAATTATAGAGCTGTATTTTGGCCAGAAGCAACGGTTTAAAGTTAAAACATCTTAATGATGGATTTATTTATTACGAACCAGCAGCTTTTCACTTTACAAAATGTTAATTGATGGACTGCAGTCGTGGGAATTACTTGTGGATTATTCTATACTCTTTTTATCAGCTGTTTAGACTCTTATTCTGATGGCACCCATTCACTAAAGAAGATCCATTGGTGAGCAAGTGCTGTAATGATACATTTCTCTGATGTAAAAATCTGTTCTGAAGAGGAAACAAACTCATCTACATCTTGAATGGCCTGACGGTGAGTATTTTTTCAGCAAAGTAAAATGTTTGAATTATTCCTTTATATTTTACATAATAAGGTGAGACACACCTTCATGACAATGAAGAGGAGGAGTGTGATGAACACACTGATTTGTGGGTGCTTCCAGGCCTGCGGTACGTGACTTGAGTACGGCAAACTCCTCAGAAACACCTTGCTTGTACCAGGTTTGGTTGTCAAACAGTGCCACTAGTGACTCATGTTGAGTCAGCTAAATGAGGAGGCAACGCAGTTTGTTATTTAAAGCATAATTACTGATCTGGAAGAAATAAATCTATCAGCATGAAGCACACTTGAAAGACTGAAACATTCTGGTTGTGTAGAAAGAAAAAAGATAAAGAGAGGGAAATCTGAACATTTCAATGAGACACACAGAAAATCTGAAACATCAGACCTGGCCTGCCATAAACTGTCCAAACCCTGGAGGAAAGGTGAGTGTAGAGATAAGAAGAGTGACCACTGCTGGATACACTAGTCTTCTATGGGAAGCCAAATATGAGAAAGAATAAACACTTTTTATATATTAAAAAAATAATTTGTTAATATAATATAATGATGATTTTTTTTTAATACAAAGAAAAGTTTATATATTATTTAGAGATATTTCTTTGTAACATTCTTAACAATTAAATGAAATTTTATGCTGAGCTAGTGCCTAAACAAAATACATTGTATAATAATTATTGTTAATGTAAGAGAAGCTGTAAAAAACTCACTTTTTTAGCAAAAACTTGTTGATGGTTTTCTGTTTTCTCATAGACTCCACTATGATCCTGTTCAGGTAGACATACAACGCCCCTCCTAAACCACTGGCAATCCTAAAAAAACATTAACAACAGAAGAACTAAAACATCAAACTCATTAAACATGACAAGAGGTACTGTATAACTATATGATCACTGCACGTGTCTATTTTACAGCTAAGAATTAAGAGCTAAGAATAACTAACTACTTGGATTAAGCAGAAGTATAAGCTTTGCAAATAAACAGCTCTAAAGAGCTTAGACATTTTAACACAAATGTTCTTAGACAAGGAAATTAGTTTGCATGAAATATGTCTTTTACTACCATGTGCCATCACTTAAATTATGTAAATCAAATTTGTGTTTGGGAGAAAAATGGCAAAGGTGAGACACAAACCCGAGCACAGCAAAAACTGGAAGCTCTTGTAGGTCAAAGGGAAAGTCCATCCGAAAGCGAGTTTTAAAGAGAGCCGTGATTGTCTCTGCAATATGGCGAAGAGAGAATGACAGTCGTAAATCTATGACGAATGCATCATCTGACTGTGCTGGCTATCATAACGGATTTCTCCCTCACCCTCATCTTTATTCCACACCGCCAGCACCCTGAAGATAAAGGCACTGAAGGTTGCAGCGAAGAATCCTCTCCAGTAGTTCCTCACGGCAAAGAACGTAGATGTGACCTCAATACTAAACAGCACTCCTGCCACAACACAGCAGATCATACGACAAACAACTCTGTTCAAAGCTGGAATTATACAGGGGAATATTACTGTCGTAAATGTGATATGGCATTATCTCCAGTGGCCAGCTATGATCACAGTGTCTGGACTTACCTCCAATAGGGGCTGCAAAGCAACAGCCCACCCCCACTGCACAGGCGGCTGACAGCATCTCTGTGTTCCTCAGCTCGTTCTGTCAGATTAACAAGAAAACCCAATACATGCAAATCCTGTTTCAAACGACTGTCGCCGTGGCATTTTACAGGCAGCCAAGAGTGGAACAGGGTAATTACACTGACGGATACATGGCAAAGACATGCGGAACAAGGTATTGCTATGAACACAATTAAAAAATGAACAAACACTGCTCTTTCATTCACTATATGCTATCTTTGTGAACGGTTTGCTATGGCCAGGGAGAATGAAGTCCGGTAAGACTCTAAATTACAATGGAAAAAATGGCAAACTTGAGAAAAAAGGAAATACAAATGGAGATTTAAAAAAAAAAACTTGCTTTTTCGTTCATTATAACACTTTCAATCAATCGGATCACATGGATACACCCAAACATAATAATACCCGCATCTTACCTTGTTTCCCTCAAAGGGCTCTTCCTTCAGCAATAAATCAAAATAACACACATACATGTGAGTATCTGCACTCTGTTCTTTCAAAACATATCAATACTTTAATAACTTACACTGCTGTTGTTTCAAAAATAATCATTTAATAAATAATTTAATAAAAAACGAATCTTCATATTTTGTATCTATCTATCTATCTATCTATCTATCTATCTATCTATCTATCTATCTATCTATCTATCTATCTATCTATCTATCTATCTATCTATCTATCTATCTATCTATCTATCTATCTATCTATCTATCTATCTATCTAATCATTCAATCGTGTATTAAATCTTATTGATAAACCGCAATCACCCCTATAAATTATTGATATCATATCCCCATACAGAAGCCCATTTCCGACACTGAATAAAAAATAAAAAAGGTAGTTATGAGTTTCATCTCTATATTTTTTATTTTAGTTTACATCTAGCAATTCTGACGTTTTTCTCAGAATTACATGATGCAAACTCACAATTATGAGTTATAAAGACAGAACAGCATGATATACTCGCAATTCTGCCTTTGTTCTTGCAATTGTGACCTTTTTTAAGAATTATGAGTATATAAACTAGTAATTGTGATTAATAATTGTCCAGCTTCTGAGAGAGTTAGGGTAATGGTTAAAAAATTAATTCTTACTTTATTTCTGAGAATTGCGAGTTTATATCCCGCAATTCGGACTTTATAACTTGCAATTGTGAGTTTACATCACACAATTCTGAGAAAAAAAGTCATAATTGTGCAATGTAAACTCACAATTGTGAGAAAAATACTCACAATTACCTTTTAAACATTTTTATTCAGTGGCAGAAACAGGCTTCCATAATCCCCTTTATCTTGCTACTAGAGGAATTTTCTTTTACCCTGGCACTAATTGGTGCTCATTCATATCCCAATTTCAAAGTAACACCCACAGGTATGAGGTGTCAGACAAATAATTATCAGCACGGCCTGTTACCCCGGATCCCACTGCCTGACTGACTGTGCAAACATGCCATTGACATTTGCCTAATTAAAGTGCATTCAATTACAGTGAAACAGTTCAAATGTGTCAGAATGTTTATGATCTCCGATTTTCTGTCAGATTCACTCTGCTCTAACAACATGTTATTGATCCATTCCTCAGCGTGCTGTGATTTCTTAGGTTACTTTGTGGGCAAAGTCCAGAGAGTTAATATGGTATCACACAAAGGCCGTTTGACTCATTTTAGCATGATTTACAAACGGCTCCAATCACTGCGCTTGCAATTCCCTTGAGAACTGATACCTTATGTACTCTGACTAATCACAGACTAACAGAAAACCCTAGAGAACCCTCAGCTGCTTGTTTGTATGATATACGCAGATGAGACTGGAAGAACAAGGCCATGACGTTCCAAGTGCAGTGACATGTAAAGTGATGATACAAACACAAGTCATTGGTAACGCTTTGTAATATCTCTCATTAATAGGTCATTATGAATAGGCCATTTCATTAAGACGAATTTAACACATGTTATATGCATTTAACAAATGTTATATGACGTTTAATTGATCAATAGTTAACATACAGTCAAAAACTATTAGTAGATGCCCCAACTATTGATGTTTTAATTATTTTTTTTTCCTTTTCAAGAAGAGTCTGAAAATATCAGATAGATTCAAACTCGTGCCGTGTGCACAAAAGAGAAAAATGTTGGAGCATGTTCACATTTGTTATCGAATGCAATGAGATTAATACAATTTTAAGTGCCCAAAAGGGTGCAAAGTCTTAATGGAGCCAATGTATATGACATTTCTGATTATTTGATTGTAAATAATGTTCTGTAAAGGATATTATGCCATTTCTGTCAGGACCACTATCGTCAAAGATGACTGACAATTATCATACAGTTTGGATTGGCGGTATGGTTCTGTTCTGGGCAAGAACTCCCAGCGCATCCATGCAGCCTAGCATGGATAAGAGCAGGGAGAGCATCAATAACCCCCCCAGGGTAAACAGAACAGAACAACAAATGAATAGTAGATATCATTAAGGTTCAATAATTTAATGTAACATTTTAGAAATTAGTCTGATTCAAAGGAGAATCAGAAGGCTGAATCCTGACTGACAAGGGGAGGAGTCGGGAATGGAAGTGGGTAATTAGCTATTGAGCAACACGCAAGCTGGTGATAATACTGAAGGACCTTATATATGAGTGCTGTGATAGGTGTCACATCCCTATAGGTAGACGTGGATCAGCTGAGAGTCAGCTAATGCGAGCTTAACTAACGTGACCTGCCAGAACTGACGCTGGCGCTAGATAACGTTTGTTATTGGAAGGTATTATAAAGTGTTACCAAAGCATGAAATGTCAGAAAGATACTGACAAAAGACAGCATTAGTAGAAAGCATCTCACCATGTAGATACCTCCAAACAAGGCCAAGAATTTGCTTAACAGAGCTGCACACAGACTGGCAACATGAACAAATGGTCCCTAGAGGACGCAAGAGAAGATAGAAATAACAGATGTGATCACAGGGCAAAGGCTTAAAGTGTTTTAGCATTAGAACGCTTATCTAGGATCAAATATCCCCTCTCATGCACCTCTTTGCCCAGAGGCATGCCACTTCCAAGGGCACAAGTTAAGCCAATCACTTTGGCGACAAAGGTTTTGAAAGTGAGGTACTCTTTCAGCACCACACCTCGGAGAATGGTCTTCATCTCTGGGATCCCAGAGCCTAGAGGAAGAATAGATGAAGGGGGTTGCAAAGAGATCTGAGAACACGTAAAGGCTATTTGGCTTAAATTGATTACGTGAGCATAGGTGAGTGTGTGTGCGTATCTCACCCACTGCCTGTGGCGCCAGTATCTGTGTGAAGCCGGCGGAGAAGGTGATGAGAACCACTGGGTAAGTGACCCAGGCCAGGTACTGCAGCAACATATTACTGTGCAGACCACCATACATCCACTTCTGTGCTGCAGACACGACACACAGACCATATAATTACATCTCTGTAGAGGAATAAGATGTGTTCCAATCGGTGTACTTATGTGCTATTCTATGCCATTTGTAGTATAAATAGTGTGAGTGGTGTGTTCATATTGAAAATTGCATGCAAAAGGAAAAAGCACAGTTCATATACCCAGATGGTGCACTTAATGAACCAAAAATGTACTTAATGTACTCAACATTCCCTCAACTATCTAAAATTCATACACTAGATGGTATGAATATAGTACATAGCAAAATTGCATAATGTATGGTCCTTTGGTACACAGCTAAAGACTATTCATGCCTAGATGTTCTGGAATTTATACTGATACCTATTGGTGTGGATTGTTTTTTATAGATTTTGCATCTATATTTACTTGTTATTTGTTATTTAGTTGTTATTTTTTTCAACTAATGTTTCTTAACAATTTGACAGTTTCTTAAAATGTATACTGACACCTATTGGCATGGATGCAAAAGCATACATTTTTAATTTTACATGGAGAAATGCCCATATCTGAATCAAACTTTTACTTTAGTTATTTAGTTGTTCATTTTTTGTATTAATTTATTTTCCTAACCAATTCCACAGTTAACTTGGAAGTTATACTGACACCTATTGGTGTGGATGAAAAAGTGAAGGTGTTTTAATAGAAAAAATGCCCATTAACTTATTCAAACTATACACTGTACAGTTACATTTTCTTGTGCACTTTTATTTAGTTGTTAATTGTTTCACTTCATTTTCCTGCCTGATTTGACAACTGCCTTTGAATTTATACTGACACCTACTGGTGTGGGTGAAAAAGACAAATTTTTTTTTTTTTTTTAATGCCCAAAACTGAATCAAAAGTACACACAAATAAGAGGATTTCAACATGGCAACCAACATTATGGGGTGACCTACTCTATGGCCTTGCCCTGTAGGGAACACTTTGTTGCACATTTGCAATGCAAGTCGTTTGCCATTTGTCAATTTATGAGTCTGTAGGGTTCTCATTGTGCACCCTAAATGCTCCCTTCCTGATGTGGACTCCACAGCAGACTTCCACCAACAGTCCATGTGACATTGCAAGACCAAGGTGTGGACTTTAAACAGGCCCTGTGTAAAATAAAATAGCTTTTTTTTGGCCATTTGATATGACTGGAGTCTTTACTTCATGTGAGCGTACATCATATAACAAATCTATCTTAACATATCTAAAAGTACTATTCGTTATTTTTTTTTATTTCTGAGGTGTTTTAATGTTTTATATGTAAAAGCACTAGATGTCGCTTAATGCTGCAATGCTAAAAAACTGCCCTTGATATGTGCTAAGACAATTCTGTGCCGTTTTGTTAATTGACTGAACCGCCACACCCCAGTCCTTGTAAATAAACTCATTCTTTTGTAAAAAAAAAGAGGTCAGTGAGTTGCCACCAATTTGTTCAGGCATTAATGTACCTTCCATCCCAAAATACACATGATGACGATATCCCGTTGAAAAAAAAAACAATACTTGACTGATTAAATGACACCATCTGTAATTTCACGGAACCCCGTCAAGCAGAAAATTGTCCTTTTCTTTCTTTTCATTCTTTTCTCTCTCTCACCTTGCTGGCAGAAGGCAATAGTGTAGTCCATGGCCCAGCTGACCAATGCCATGAGAAGCCCCAGGAGGATGAGAAAGATCCAGTCTTCACCCACACGGGAAATCAAGAACTTCTGACACCTTGACGTACAGACTGCAGATAGACATTGTAGGAATAATTTACCAAAAACATGACTATTCAATCCTCATTTACTCACCCTAAAGTCGTTCCAAACCTGTATTACTTTCTTCTTTTTTTTGATGAAAGCAAATGGTAAATTATAATAATATGCTGTTTGCTCCTGTCCAAACAGTTCTGAGTAATAATTACTGATGCTCTGAAGCTTAAAAATATGCAAAAGCAGCATGAACAGCATTTATTTGATGAAAAACACTGCAAAACATGTAATATTTTGAAATACTTCAAAAAATATAAATTAACTGTTTTCTATTGGAATATTTAAAAATTTCACATTCCTGTGATGGCAAAGCTGAATTTCCAGTCATTAATTATTCTAACATGCTGATTTGGTGCTCTAAAACCATTTATTATTAATATTGAAAGCAGTTGTGCTGCTTAATAGTTTGTGTGTGTACATGGGTATATTTGTAGCAATAGCGAACAATACTTTGTATGATAGCAATGATTGATTTTTCTTTTATTCCACTAATCATTAGGATAGTAAGTAAAGATCATGTCCCATTAAGATATTTTTGTAAATTTCCTAACGTAAATATATAAAAACTACATTTTTGACTAGTAATATGCATTGCTAAGAACTTAATTTGGACAACTTTAAAGGTTTTAATTAACTTTAAACTTAAATTATTTTTTTGCACCCTTAGATTCCAGATATGCAAATAGTTGTATCTCAGCCAAATATTGTCCTATCCTAACAAACCATACTTCAACGAAAAGCTTATTTATTGTATGTATGAATCTCAAAAATTGACCCTTATGACTGGTT